>VXAA01007447.1:0-84582 GCA_013399115.1 Anseranas semipalmata | reverse complement strand
AAAAAAAAAAAAAAACATGAGTCAACATTGATGAATATATTACTCTATCATTGCAGTCCCTTATTTTGATAACAAATTCTATTGTAAAGTCATCCTTTATTAAAAATTCTTAAGGGCAGTTTTAATTCACATAAAAAAAAATACACAACCTACCAACTACACAAAAAAACTGAAAAATATCCAACAGTCTACATTATTACTACTCATGATGTATTTTTGTCTGTAGAAAAAAAAAAGAGTATTAAACAGAGTCTTTTAAATATTTTTTGTATTCTCATTATTTAACCAAAATATTGGTTAATAATAACCCTTTTTTATGGGGGAGGGTTTGATCACAGTGTGAGTTAATATTCAAAAATAAACAAACAATTATTTCTGCACTTTACTAAGAGGACAGTATAGTTAGTCAATACAACACAAGTGTATTATCAAACACAAGAATGTAGATGACTGTTTCAAAACTTTTTGAACAAAGATACTGGGTTCCTAACTTCCATCAATGTCCTGAAACACAAATGGAAAAGGGAAAGATGCCAGTGAAATGGTTTAAAAAATAAAATAAAATAAAAAATAAAAAAAAGACCAACAATCGTATGGTTTCTTAGGCAAGATATTATTCAGCAAAAAAATACACTAGTACGTTGTTGATGAAAATTAATGTAGAGTATTCAATACATGTTTTTTATTGACTGATAATACAAAATTATGAATACACAAGATACATACAGCATTAGTATTGCTCTGAAATATTTTCTATGGCACTAGTACTTACAGGGCCCAATTAATGGTTATCTTGAACTATGAAAAAATCACAAGTTGCCTGGTCTCAAGACCCCTCAACTCCTCAACCTCCCCACCTCCAAAGCATTTTTGAGACATTTACATTTGTGTTATTAGATTTCTTTTACAACTGAGAGCTAGAAGTGAGAAATATCTCACTCATATTCGTCCATAGCGTTTTGAGAAAAACATTTCAAAAATATGTTAAAATAAAGGGATAGACAATACTTGCAAAACTGGTACTATAATTGCAACATCATAACAAATTTAAACATTTGTAAACCAACATTTACTGTGGAGTTTTGAAGGTTTTAGCTATGAACCTGTAACAAGTTCATAGCGACCTTGTGCAAAATGTGAATTTGTACTTTGACTAAACTTTTTCATTAGATCAGAAAACAGCATATTGCACTGGAAGATAGTCAGATTTTGGCTTCTTTTTATCCAGAACATGGTTCAATCTCCCCTGCAGAGAAGTTGTTAGAAATAATTTAGGCCATGAAGACTCTTGACTTTCTTTAACTTCACTCTCGGAGAAGGATTAGCTCTTTAGTTTGAAGTTTGTTGAAAATTCAAATCAAGATGAACATGGATGGAAACAAATTTCCACCCAAGAGGTAAAAGTATTGTAAAAATTATACCCAGTAAAATTATGGACTTGATAAGACATAGGCAGGGTTTGTTTGATCAGTCTAGGCTTCAAAAGTTTTTCAAATGTTGTAATAAAATGAGACTTTCTAATTTCTAATAATCTATGTCTACGTAGTGTCTAGAAAAGGTGAGGTTTCAAAGACTGTAACTGTCTGATTTGACCTATGTTCTTTTAGCAAAGAATTCCTTCTTTCTTTCTTTTCTTTCTTTCTTTCTTTCTTTCTTTCTTTCTTTCTTTCTTTCTTTCTTTCTTTCTTTCTTTCTTTCTTTCTTTTTCTCTCTCTCTCTTTCTTTTTCTTTCTCTCTCTCTTTCTCTTTCCTTCTTTCTTTCTCTCTCTCTTTCTTTTTCTTTCTCTCTCTCTTTCTCTCTTTCCTTCTTTCTCTCTTTCTCTCTCTCTTTCTTTCTTTCTTTCTTTCTCTCTTTCTTTTCTTTTCTTTTCTTTTCTTTTCTTTTCTTTTCTTTTCTTTTCTTTTCTTTTCTTTTCTTTTCTTTTCTTTTCTTTTCTTTTCTTTTCTTTTCTTTTCTTTTCTTTTCTTTTCTTTTCTTTTCTTTTCTTTTCTCCATTGATGTTCACTTTGCAGTTTCTTTTTTTTTTTTTTAAAAAAAAGACAATCTTAGTCCCTGGTGTGGTTGTCCATATTCATGAAGTGATCTTGGCAGTGCCATTTTCACAGTCTTATTACATACTGTTTTCATCAGCTCTTTTTGACCTTTCCAATATGTATCTAAATTCCACTTAAATTGTTTTCTTTCGTTATCAACACAAGAAAAATAGTGAGGGAGGTGTTATCTGTGTGTATGTATTTTAAGCTATGTGTTTCAGTGCTGATAAGCAAAGATGTGGTGACTATGATAAAAGAAGAAATACAAGAAATGATGTTTCTTTCTCAAACATTTCTGAAAAAAAAATCAGAGCTTTCAGGGTAAGATCGTTAAAGATAATGTTTCATAGTAATTGAAGAACTTGAAATTATAACATATCTTTCATAGAAAGAGTGCAGCCAATTACACCAGGTTAAATAGAGTCACTGTGTCTACTGATGATATTTGTAGCTGAAGTGAGACATAATTTAAACATTCGGTTTAACTGATTTGTTAGTGTTCTTAGAGATATGAAAACACAGCATAGGTTGAGTGATACACCTTCAGGTGATACACCTTCATTTTTACAGGCAAAAGACATGATTGGCTATGTTGTAAGTACTATTATCATGTTAAGAGATAGCAAAACCAACAATTTCTAAGGTTGCTTGGGCTGTGAAAATAAATAATTTGAGAGCCCTCTGTAACAGCATCTAAACACTGAATACTGAATTCTTCTGTGAGATACTATTCCCTTAAAGCATGTTATTAAAATTTATATCTAAGGTTGCTATGATTATACATTTAATAATTGGAAAGCTCTTTCTATATTCACTGACTTATCAGGTTTTGCCAAAGCTACCTAAATAAGCAGCTTGCTGAAATAAGCTGTAGGAATTTTGTATCCAGTCATTATTGATCAGAGAACTGAATTTATGGACTCTCCATTGCAGCAACAAGTGTAACATGAAAGTTTCAATGACTACTTGATTGTCTCAGAAACACCTCAAAGCTTGGTGGGCATGAAATATTGGACTTCTTTAAATGAAATTTATCAGACTATTCAGCATGGTATACTATGCATGACAATTCTACCATGCAAGCTTGATCAAAAGTTATCAAGGAGAAAATCCTGGTTAAAAAAAGAGTAATAAAGAAAAATATTACTTGATGACACTTGAGGGCGTCAAGATATATACCACTAAGGCTGTTAAAATGCCAACGGAAACAACATATTTTGTTCCACCATTCTACATACAGATTAAATATTCTAGTCCTGAGTCAAAATTTCAATAATTTGCTGGAACAAAAGGATTGGAAAGTGACTGAAACAGACAGGATGTTGGTTTGTGCTGCTATGTGTCTGAAGACTTATTAGACTGGGTTATTTAACTTACTGTTTTTCACCTGCACAGTGGGAAAAACATAAAGGTCTGTAGAGCAGGCTTTAAATACACTTTGTATCAACAGGAGACTATAAAATAGGGCAGATTAAAAATTTGGCTTGATCCATACTTTATTAGATTCAGGCAAATCTCATTGCAAATCTGAGTGTGAGATCAATTTCTGTTAGTGTGCAAAAATAAGAAAAAAGGCTAGCAAATGACAGTGACAAGATATAGCTATAAGTGTTGCACAGATTTACTACACTTTTATTATGACTTGTGTTTTACTTCATATGATAGGGAAGTTTGCTTTGATCAACTTTGATCAACTTTACAGTTCTCCACCTCTTATGGAAATGTGTAGTAGGTAATTGTGGAAATCCTAACACATGACTTTGTCACTCTTTCCTTGCCTTTGTGGATGGTTCTATTACATGCAGAGTTAATGCAGAACGTTATGAGCAACTGCAGTAACTGCAGTTAGTGCAGTTAGATGCACTAACTTTGGTGAACGGTTCATTTAGCCAGTTCTGAGTCGAGGTTACTATGGAATTGTACCTTCAAAATAGTGTCAACAATTCAACATTAACTAATGTAGTATAAAATATTCATGTATGGACTATTGTCTACTTCATTTTAGTTCTAAACACTTGTCATAGCAAAATATTATCAATTTCAGGTCATTTGCTAATTTTTGTTGTGTGAGATAACACACAAGAATCTCAAACTCAAGAATTCAAAAGATGAAGAAAATTATTGTTGATTGTAAATTATCAGTGTTAGTTTAGTTTTACTGTTTAGCTACATCAGCTGATAACATTTTTGCTAAAAGCTTTTTCTGAGTACCAAACGTGGAACAATAATTGGAATATATGGGAGTTCTGCAGAACTCAGAAAGTAGTGGTT
Source organism: Anseranas semipalmata (assembly GCA_013399115.1). Classification (NCBI taxonomy): domain Eukaryota; kingdom Metazoa; phylum Chordata; class Aves; order Anseriformes; family Anseranatidae; genus Anseranas; species Anseranas semipalmata. The sequence continues at coordinate 80,277 of VXAA01007447.1, read as the reverse complement.
TATTTTTAGCTGAAAACTTTGGCTTCTCTGAACTCAGTTTTTGCCTCCAACATCTGAATGCTTTTTCTCTGTAGGTGAGACTGGTGACACACAGATGGAACTCATTACCTGCAGTGCCACATGCTGCTCAAGAGAAAGTTTAATGAGGGTGAGAAAGTGGCAGAGACTTTTACCCATTGTCTTCCATCACCAATCATCACAACAGCTTCAGGAAGTGTGACAGCTAATACTGCTTCTGCAAGTGGATTTGCATATAGGGACTGCATTACAGATTTCCCCCAAAAGGCTAAGCTACAAAAGCAAGTTTGCCTAATGCATATATTACATTGCCAAATATTCCTACAGAATTGGCAAGTTCTTTAAAACCTAAAACAACCAATGCTCTTGAGAATAATCGGCCAATAAAAATGTAAAATGTATTTAGACGACATGGTCATCTGAATATAGTGTATCCACAAATAATTCTGAAACACTGTATTGGAAGGAAACAGAACAATATTTCTAAAAGTGACCATTGAGATCGAAAAAATCTATTTTCCCCCAGCAGTAACTGTAAAAGCAATGTCCAACAGAAAAATAACATACTCATTAGACAGAAAGGATACTCATAGTAGATGGAGACAATGATATACAGCTATAAATTCGTTCGAGTATATTTCGTTCATGCTATAGATTCTGCTTCTCTTAGATAAAGAAACTTTGTTTGACCTTGCTCCCTGTTTCCTCCAGGGTTTGGTCCTCAAACTATCCATGTTGTATGAGGATTTTGTAGCTGTCCTGAGCACTGACTCCCATTATCACAGCCCTGCATAGTGTATCCACCTTATGAGTCTTCCTCGATAATGCTGGGACAGGTTTCCAAGATCTGATTTGGAAACAAGGGATATCTACCATAAATCAGAAATCAAAGAATTTAAGAGAGAGGAACTGTCTCCGTTAGAAAGGCAGGTGCATGCCCCGTGAGAAGTACTACTGCCTTTTTGCTCTTCCAGCAGGAGCTAGAGGCCAGAAGTCCTGGTCTTTTAGAGACAAGATATTACTGATCAGCATCAGCAGGCAGCATCCTTTCATGTAAGCAACAGTACCTCCATCAATCAGGCTGTTGCAGTGTGTGCAGGCACACTGAGCATCGGTGGCTCTGCACTTACATCTGTCTCTAGCCCCAGAGCACAAGGTCTTAGATGTAGAACTCAGGGCCAGATTTCCAAGCAGAGTCTAGCTTCTATGCTCCAGCTGTAATTAAACGAGTGTAATAGATCTCTGATCGCAAAGCTTGAAAAGTCAGCTCAGAGGGCTTGAGGGTATGCTGTCTGCATAGACATCCCTGTAATCTACTCTTACTGTTGAGATAATTACTGAAAGCGAGAAAAGCGAAGGGAAATAAACATATAATCAAGGGACAGAAACTAATATAAGGAAACTAATGACAAAGTATTTGGTAAAAACTTTCAATTTGTACAGATGAGCTACTTGTTGTTCAGTTTGAAACATTTTATAAAACAGTAATCTCTGCAAATTTGGAATCCATCTTATCAAAATCTCCTTAAAATTGTCTTGCATTAGGTTATGTAGTATATCTGTGTGCAGGTTGAGCTCCAGGGCCTAAAAATGAAAGTGAACTGGAAGAGAGTCCATTAAAAAAAATAAAAAAATCTGTTATTGAAGATTTTTTTTAAGCACAGTTTTTTATCTTATTCTCTTTCTATTCAGGAGGCATGGAGCTACATTTCTTTTTATGTTCTGGGGTCATTGACATAGCAGAAGGTTTGACCTCAGTTGCCTTTGTTCAAATCTTCTTTTGTATAATTCTATTTCCTACCATGCTGGCAAATAGGAACCTGGACCATGTCAACATGCTGTCAGAATAAAGTTTTATCTCTTCACTTTTTCTTTTATCCAGTAAGAGTTTTATGTGTTCTTGATATACATCTAGGAAAGTATGACTGTTAGATACACGCTTAGAAAAGCAGGCTTTTACTGCCTTACATGTCCTTGCCAAAAGTGTTTCCTGGAACACCAATTTATTCCATGTTGAGAAGTATAAATAAAACCTGCTATCTCCTCACTTGGTTAACTGGCAAAGATTTGATAAGGTGGATGGGGAATAGCTGTGAGTATCTAACAGGTCAAAATAAGAATGGAGCAGCCCATCACTGGCTACAGATTTTTGGCTGCAGATTTTCAAAACTATTAGAAATAGACATATGGCTATTACACCAGTGACAGATCTGCTCCATTAAATACCTGTTATAGGAATAAAAGGAAGTGATGGGGTGATGAATGCCTTGTGACTAGGATTATGAAGTCTCTTCAGTTTTCCTAGGCAACCACAAACACATCTTTTTGGGACAGAGTTTTAAAATAGAATTTCCTAAATTTGTGTAATCATTTAATGTGCTTCTGTGATCAAATTGGTGTCAATGAATGCTTTGAGGTATGGAAAAGCCAGTTTGAGCCAGTTTGGTAAGTTTCTTGTCATATTTTACTCACCCTGTTTGAGAGAAAATACAAAACAGAAGAAATTGCTACTATTAATGTCTGTGTTCAACCGAACAGTATATACTTAGAAGGATGCCTGGATAGACCTTCCATTAAGAATAGCCTAATAGAAGAAGTAGGAAAAAAAAAAGGGATTAGAGCAAAAATAAGCATAAAATCAGGAAGTTGATACAGAATAAGCAAACCAGAGAGAGGAAAAGAAAGAAATTTTGGAGAAATAAATATCTTTTCAGACTGCAGGACAGACAAGACGGCATTTCAGTATGGAAGGTTTTGGGTTGAACGGTTTTACTGTTTAGGAAAAATAGCTTGATTTTCAGAAATACTCAGCATTCACAGCTTTTCATTACAAATGTAATTATGGACTTGGGCTTAGAAAAAATGCTTTTGTCCGTCTGTTTCTATTCATTAACTTTGTAGAACTTGGTTTAGAAAGTATAGCAGTAGTGCTTTTTTCTTGTTTTAAAAATGTTTTGGAAAAGGAAAATGATTAGTCTGATGCAGGCTGCTTTTCAGCTACAAGATTCCCAGTACCTCATGACTTTGTCAGAACATTCTGATGAGACATCATCCACGCTATTCAGCTCTTAGAGAAGAAATTAAGATGCTTTTTCCCAGTAGAAGGAAAGATAAGGTGAACTGTGATCGCTTTACACCCTAATTGCCTACCAGCTGAGTCCCACAGGACCTACTGAACCCAGTGAAACCATCAACCTTATGGCTGCACTGTTGTTCTTTCATTTCAGTCTTAAGCTGTCCTTTCTTTCCCACCTGCAAGACCTTCAGGAAAAAAAAAAAAACACACACACACAAAAAAACAACAACAAAGTGAAGAAGACTACATATTGACATCATATACTGACCATCAACTTAGTTACACACACTCAGCAAACATTTAATGAGAGCTTCTGTTTAAGTTAGTTGGACAGGAGTTTTCCCAGCTTTTCTATATTCAGACTGCTTCCATAGTCAGAATGCTCTGCATTATGTACCCTATTTCTAAATGTATTTTTGTTTTGATTGATACAACTTTAGAGAGTGCCTTGGAGAGAAATGCTGAATTATTATGCCTTTAATATAGCTGGCTTTCATCCACTGCAGTACCTTTGTCATAGCCCAATACTTCAAAGCTAATCTTTGATAATGAGCTTTTTCTTTTTCTGTCTGTACTTACTGCAATTTCTGCTGTTAAAATTATGACCAACATAACTTTAAGAAATTATTTTCTAAATCTCCACATTTTTTTCATTTGATATCAACATCTACTGAATGAAGAAGTGTTTTTTTTTTTTTTTTTAAGTACAGCTCCAGCTGTACTATTCCCTATTTTTATTTGTTTCTTTTAATGAAGTAATACTGTTCCAATCTCATTTTGAATCTCATTTTTACAGTTTAGGGGCTGGTTTTGAAAGCTTCTTTCTAAGTCACTACCATGGAAGAATTAGGCTGATTTTTAATTTGCTAGCATGAAGATCAAAATTCTCCTGAAACTTGGTGTGACCTTTTATACTTTTGATGTGTTTTTATATTTCTGAGGTCAGCAAGCTTTATACCTCTGTGCCCATAGGGAGCACAGATCTGTGAGAATTAGCAAGGGATTGAAGATATTTATTCCTCTCTTTTTACTGTTCTTTTGGAAACAGTGATCTTAGTTTTTACCTCAGCTGTTTTCTTTGTTATATCCTAGATTTCTTAGTCTTTTTCTTGCTTTTTGGGAGTGTTTTTTGTTTCACTCAACCCTTCCTTGTTAACTTTTTAGAGAAGTCTGATAAATTCTTTGTGTTGTTCACACTCATTCTCTATTTGTTGACTATTTAAGATGAAGTAGTTCATAATTTAGGTTTTGCAGTTCTGCTCCATTTATTGCAGCAGTCTTGCAGAGTGTTCCTCTCTCCTCTAAAAATGCAGACCTAAATCCACCACAATTCTCTGAATGCCCTAAAGCCTCTGTTGGATTCATACTCGGGGGCTTTGCTCTTATACAATACAGTTAGTCTCAGTCAAACTCTACATTTGTTAATAATGGCTTTTGCATGTGCAATGTCTGCAAATTTCATGAAAAGTTATAAATTAGGGTCATGCTCTCGCATTCACTAGGTGAATAAAAGATCTGCTGAGCTCAGCAGCAATGGAAGAGTTTGCAGAAGATGAAAATTTTATGCTTTTTCTGTCTTATTACCAGTGAATGTTTTGTTTTGTTTTGTTTAATTTTATTTTATTTTACTTTATTTTATTTTATTTTATTTTATTTTATTTTATTTTATTTTATTTTATATTTTATTTTACAAATTATATTTTAAATATCAATTATGAATCAAAGCTTCATAAGTTTTCTTGGACTGAAATGGGAATATGTTCATCAGAAAAAATCTGAGCTAGCAGCACGACTTCCATTTGGAGCAGATACTTTTGGGGCTTACTTTTTTTTTGTAAGCATGTAAATAAAGAAGAGAAAAAAAAATATATTCTTTTGTCCAGACTGAAAATCTCTGTGCTATGAGTTCCAGTAAATAATATTGATAGTTGATTCTGGGTCACGTGGATGCTGTGTAGCCAGTTGACTGATCTTGAGGGGACTGTTAGAGTAAAAAATGCTATTTTAGCATGAGTAATCTAATTTTTCTGCTGAAAAGGAAAGATCAACTGGTCCGAGCTAGTCTGATTTGATCTGTAGAGCTAAGTGGCTGATTCTGATCAGCAGTGCTAGCAATAGAGGTTGGAATGCAGTTTTCCATAAATATCAATTGCTGAAGCAAAATGTTGGTGCAACAGCAGAAGACCACTGGTGTATGGTACACTATAGTGCAGTGCATGAAGTTGTGGAGGAGACTCTTTCAGTCTTGGGAGAAATGCTTGTGTAACCATCAGTAGAAATGCCCGTGAAAAGTCTCCTTTCCTTAAGCAAAAGGATTGACAAGAATATGAACAAGGTTGATGCAGACTTTTGAATTAAGGTCCCAGTTTTCCTCTGCTGTAAAAGTAGTGAAGCAATTTTCATTGCTAAATCCTTCATTGTAACATCTTCCATCTAAAATCCTCAACAAAATATCAGTAAATTAATATTCTCTATAACTTGATAACAAGAACTCTTATTATTATTTTACAGCTGAGAACAGTATGGTACACGTGATGTCTTCAAAAATGCAAACACAGCATACAGTAAAGCAGGACTAAACTGTGAATCTCTTGAGTCCCTGTACATTAAGCAGACTTCTAATATAAACATATTATCCTGTTTATGCTTGGTATTGTAGTTGTTGCATTTCTTGCATTTCCTAATTTTCAAATGGGAGTCTTTCAAAAACTCCTCCAGAATATCTGATTTATGTTCATTATTTTTCATTAATTGATAATGAAATAATAATTTTATTAAATGATTAAATTATTATAGAGGAACTGCTGTTTCCTTTCTCTTGACATTGTGTATTTTAATTTCTACAATAGTAAGAGGAAATGGAAAAAATTCTAAATCCTTCCTGACTAAATTTAAAACATGGTTTTACTGCAAAGAAAAACATCCAGCAAACAACTGTTAGTTCAGAAAATACAAAATAAATTATTTTCCTGAGCTAATTGTATCAGCAGTATATTGTTTTTTTTTTAGTTATAAAAAAATTAATCCATTAAATCTCTATGCTCTACATTGTTAAACAAAGTTTTGTTGTAAATTAAACTTCTTGAGTCACTATTTCAAACCTGTCCTAAATGAACAAATACTAAACTCATTATCATAATTGTGAAAGCCTTAATAAAAAGAAAGTATATTATCAATTTGCTTTCCAGTTTGCACATTTCTAAATCATGAGATTTACTACTTAAGCGTTTTCTGGGATTATCAAAAAGAATAAATGGGAAATGGACTTAGAGTCTGAATTTCTTCTTCCCCCCCACATTATTTTCCATCTGTCAGGCATGTAATTATAGGGAAGCCTGTACTGCTGGTCCTCACACTGTATTTGTTTCTTGGGTATAGAGGTTATACCCATTTTCAGTACTGTCATTTTGACTAAGGTTCACTCTGAGCCCACAGTCTTGACTAATATTCTGCTTTCAGCAACTGCACAGATCCCTACCAATTCTCACCTGCACTATATTCCTTCAAGAGTTCATCAATCTCTTGAAAAACAAATCATGCCTGACCTTCTGTGATAGTTCAGATGTATTTACATAACGTTGAAATTCTGTACATGGTTATAACTCTGTCTATGTTTACCAAGATAACAGTTCTGTGTTAGTTATGTAGGTTTTAACTCTGTTTTGTTTGTTTATATTCTTCCTCTCCTCCATGCTGGGCTAAAATCTGAAAGAGCCATAGTAAAGATATCACAATAGACAGAAATAATTCTCTATTCAAAAGCCAGGCTGATCACATATTAAGTCCTGGATAGAAGACTGTTGGTGTTTCACTGATTTAGATGTGTTATATATATGTGTCATAAGACTAAAGACAAAGTTTCATCCATCATACATAACCCAGTGCCAAGAGGTAAAAATATTTTCTCTCCCCTCTCTTTCCCCTCTTAAAAAGTCCAACTTCAGTCTCAGTCTCTCTCAAATAATTTTTTCTCCCTATTTTTCTTTATCAATAATAGCTGTGGAAACAATATGGTTTATATCATTAACTCATAGTCTTTTTATTCTTTCTAATTCAGAAAGTCTTTCCTCTAGTGGAGGTTTTGTCTCATTGTTAGTCTGTCCTTTTTTTTTTTTTTTTTTTCCCAGAAGGATTTCAAGCATTCTCTACACTCTTCCTTCATCCTGTAATTTCTCACTCTCATAGCTGTATTTTTGCATGCTACATGCCAAACGTATTTTTTTAAGTCTTATCTTCCGCTGGGTTTTACATCTTCATCCCTTTCTGAGTCTCTTTATTCAGCTCTCATAGTTTCTCTAGTATCTCATTAGGTAAGTGCCTTCTTCTTCTTTATCATGGAACGGGTTGCCCAGAAAGGTTGTGGATGCCCCATCCCTGGAGGCATTCAAGGCCAGGCTGGATGTGGCGCTGGGCAGCCTGCTCTAGTAGTTGGCAACCCTGCCCAGAGCAGGAGGGTTGAAACTAGATGATCTTTAAGGTCCTTTTCAACCCAGGCCATTCTATGATTCTATGATTCTATGATTTATTATCTAACAAAAGGAGTCTGTACTTTGCTTTCTAATTTATATTTTCCTGGTACTCAGATAGCACCTGATATCTCTTCTGTGCCAACAGCTCACGAAGTTTTTTCCACTCCTGACCTCTTGCTCATTCTCATTTGCATTTTAACATATGTTTTTCATATCCTCTGGGACAACCTACTTGGAGTAGAAAACATGTTTCTAGGTGCAGGGCAATGCGATGCTCAGGGGTCATTGCTTAAGAACATCATTCACAGACACCAGCACACCCAATAGTGGTCTGGGAAAACATCCAATGCCAAAAGGAAGCTGGAAGTGTCAAACTGTCACAATTTCTTCCCCTTCCACAGAGTGTTGATACCTCTCTCAGCTGAACGTAAATACTCTTCTCCCACTGGGATCTGCAGCAAAATACTCTCTCTTGGAGTTAGTTGTCTAAACAGGCATTTAGTCCTTTTAATGAATCTAATCCTTAGTGTATATACTTTTTGTCACTTACTGTACTTGAACGTACAGAATTTAAACATAAAAACTTTTGCATCAGCTACATTTTACATTTTTGTTCTTCATCAAGCACATACAGTGGCTGAAGGAGTTTATTCATTTAAGGAAAGCTCATTACTAGAGCCTTATTTGATAATTTGGGGCATATTTTTAATTGATCCCTTAGGGGTTGTTCCAAAAGCACTTATTTTCCCAAGTACCAATAATATAGTGGTAAATCATACTATTCACTTGCTTGTTTCCCTAGCTGACACAACATGTACCTCATCATTTCTTTTATTTATCACCTCTGGTTGCTGACTTTTAATTAACAATTATTATTTTAAATGAATGATTGCTATTATTTTAATTTTAATTAACAATAATTGTTAATTTCATTAGCAATTATTACAATTAATTAGCAATTATTTATAAAACCTTAGATCATGAATGCAAATTGTTGTTATGAGCTGCTTCAGTGGAAGACATGATACGATGCTTGATAAAACTTTGTGTTATAACTGGATGAAGGTTTTATAAATAAAAAGCTCTGTGCTAGTTTACAGCTCCTGCTCAGTGAAAGTGTATCACAGGGAATTAGGCAAAAGAGGTCACAGAAAAACATTGGAGTGCAGTGACCTAGGAGTCAGAAGATGAGCTGTAATTCACTCCCTGCCACCAAACCTGGACTGATCCTTGAGAAGTGTTTTGGTCATCTGTTTCAGATATGTCTATCTCTGCAAAGAGGATATATTGCTCTTCCTTTTTGAGATCCTCAGATAACAAGTGCTGTATGAAATCTTTAAATATTGTAGAAAAGACATAGCTTGGGAAACAAACAAACAAAAATCCAATATTTTCAAAGTCTAACATGTCTCAAAGTACCTCCAAAAAGTAAGTAGAAAGGAAGAAATGAAAACTGGGCTAATGGCTTTGTCTTTACCATGCAGGCAAATATGATTAAACTTTGACACACGTAAATGTAAATGCTTTCCTCTAATGTATAGGGTGCTTATTTTATTTTATTTTTTTGTCATTACATTCCACCTTTGTGCTCCCCTTCAGACAGATACACTGGGTATAGGCATCCCCTTGTCCAAGCCTTTGGATGGCATTCACGCCATGCTGCCTGGCAAGAAGCTCCCAGGTCACTACCAAAGCAGACTTGCACAGGGAACAATCTGGGGCCCAAAGCAGCAGAGCCTTTTCACTTTGGCATGACATAATGCTAATTGGCACTGATTCCCATGGGGGTTTGTTAGCATGGACATAGAGTTGATCTCTTCACGTTGATCTCTGCTGGTTTATATCACTGCACATTTTTTGCATCCTTTTGTCTTCTAGGTTTTGCTGATAACCACACCCAAAGTAATTCAAAGTATTGAATATTTACCTTGGAATGAAAAGGGAAGGAGAAAAAATTTAAATGGGAAAAGGACAAGCAAGTAATTAAAACTACTTTGCATATTCCAAAATTCCACTCTACACTGTTACCTTAAGATTTTATGGATATATATACTATTTCCTCAGACAGTATTTTGACAAGATACTGTTGAAAGGTGTAATGACACTATTTCCAGCGTTCTGTGAGAACATACCTTGTGTTAGGTTAGGATTATGGAGAAAGGGGGGAAAAAACAACATCAGAAACACAAGAAACTGAGTCTTCATTCTATTACATTCACTATTATACCTTAAAAAATAGCCAGAATGTCTCTTTATTTTATTCCTTATTTTCTTTTCTGTAGTGTCCTGAATCACAGAAACACATGCTGATTGAACTACTTTGTAACCAGTTAGTATTAAATTCAACATATTTCCACTCTAAAAATAACGAAATACAGCCGTGAACTGCAAGCAGAAACTTAACTACAGGAACAAAATAACCACTGTTCACAGTTGTATATAAAACTGATGTTAAACTGATCAGAGAAATTAGAATTAGAAAGTAACCACTTACATATCAGTTTATTATATCACAAAAGTCTGACTACAACACATTTTCTGAGTCACATAATCATCCAGCCTCACAATCTGTTATGTCTGTTGTTTTTTGATATGACCTAGTGAGTGCTGGAGTTTTCTCTATGTCCTGCATTTTTTTTATTATTTTTTATTTTAAGATTACAAGAGTACTTCTATCACTAACGAAATCAAATTCAAAACCTGGCTTATCACTTCCCTATGTGAGTAAGTTGGCTTTCAGCTGTTTGGAGACATTTTATTTATTTCTATCTCCAAGGACTGCATGGTCTCCAGTCAGTTTCTGGCTGATCAAAGATTTGGATGACTGAAAGCATCCTTTCTGGAGCATGAAATATAAAATTTAATCAGATACCTTTTCTTTTTATAAAAAAAAAAAAAAAGTGAGATTGTATAGTTCTTTGTTGCCTATTACTATATATATATATTTACTGTATAAAGAGTATTTTTTTATTTTCTCTGCTCAGACTAAGTGAACTGCAAAAAGTGAAGTTCAACTTAAGCTGTTGCAAATATTTCAGTTTTAATGAGAAACAGAAAAGCTACTTGCTTGAAAAATATGATTTATTTTATTTTATTATTATTATTATTGATAGCATTCCTTCAAAAGTCTTTTTATTTATCTATTTATTTTTTCTATGTACTCTTCTTGGGGACACTTTGAAGACAGACTGAAATTTATCAATCACTGGGACCTCATATATGAGTTTTACTGTTAGGTCTGGAAGTGATTTATAAGATGAAGAGAATCTTTAGCCTTTCTATTCAGGAGGCCCCAAATCTGTAGAAACGATCTTGTATTTTGCATAATGCCATATGCATCAAGAGGTCAGCCTTAGGTTCTAGCCAACACACGTGTAGAAGGAAAACATCAAAATACATGTTCCCAGATATTCTTGTTGTATCTGAGATAGGAATGGTCTAGAAAGGCATCATGATGGAAGATAACTTAATAATCCTTTACAGTTAATTTTAATGAATTTTAGTATCCATCTGTTCACCTTCAGTCTTGGGTATAGTCACAGTTCTGTACAGCTTGCAGAGGTCCATTCTGGTGTATCTAACTGAAATTACACAAAAAAGAGGATGGAGGATAGTGGTTTCATAAATTTGTGTTATTGCTCTGTCATTTGCTTTTCACTGATTTTTTTGTTTTGTTTTGTTTTGTTTGTAGAACTAACAAAACTTGAAAAAATAATGGAAGATTTCTGAAATTTTACCATAGGAGGAAGCTGCATCTGGACTACTGTGTCCAGTTCTGGTTCCCACAATTTTAAAAAGAGAAGGACAGACTGGAGAGGGTCATGAAGGTGATTGAAGGGCTGGAGAATCTGCCTTGTGAGGAAAAACTGAAGGAGTTGAGTCCTTTCACCTAAGAGAAGAGAAGGCTCAGGGGGCACCTCATACTGATACTTAAAGCATGGCTACAAAGAAGACAGAAGTTCTCTCCTTACATGGAGCCACATGGAGAAAATGAGGAGCAGTGGGTACATGCTGCACCAAGAGAGGTTTTGTCTTGACACTGGAAAGAAAATTTTTACATTGAGAAGAATCAGTCACTGGAGCAACCTCCCAGGAACATGGTAGAGTACCCATTGTTGGAGGTTTTCAAGATGTGAGTGGACAGGGAGATAGATAATTTCAACTAGGCTCCCTTTTCCCATGGAAGGTTGGACTTGATGATCTTTCTAGGACCCTTCCAATCTGTGCTGTTCTATGACTTTATGAAATTTGCAATTCCCAGGTAAAACTTTTTCAGAAGACAGCTTTTACGGGAACTGATGCCTTCTAGCAGCCGGAGCTCCTGGGAACCAGCAGCTTGGGGAGGCAGAGAGCCTCAGGGGAGATGAAAATGAGTAAGTGATCTAGTAAGTGATCTACATTATTGATTTACCAATTGACATCACTGTTTCAATGGAAATGACTCAAGCACAAATACAGGCTGGGTAGAGAATGGATTGAGAGCAGCTCTGAGGAGAAGGGCTTGGAGGTGTTGGTTGATGAAAAGCTCAACATGAGCTTCAGTGTGTCATGAGCTTCACAGTTGTCAACGTGTGCTTGCAGCCCAGAAAGCCAACGGTATCCTGGGCTGCATCAAAAGTAACATGACAGCAGGTCGAGGGAGGTGATTCTCCCCCCCTACTCTTCTCTGATCAGACCCCACCTGCAGTACTGCGTTCAAGTCTGGGGCCCTCAGTACAAGAAGTACCTGGACCTATTAGAGCGAGTCCAGAGGAGGGCCACAAGGATGATCAAAGGGCTGGAGCACCTCTCCTATGAAGACAGGCTGAGAGAGTTGGGGTTGTTCAGCCTGGAAGAAGAGAAGGCTCTGGGGTGACCTTANGCAACGTGGCCTAGAGGAAGGTGTCCCTGCCTATGGCGGGGGTGGGGTGGGTGGTGGTGGAACTAGGTGATCAAGGTCCCTTCTGACCCAAACTATTCCATGATTCTATGATTCTGCTCTATCTGGACTCTTAAAAAAGAACAATGCCCAAGTGCCCAAAACATTATTAAGTAATGAGATTTTGAAGATTACTTTACCTACAAAACCCTGACCTTTCATTATTTGCATGAGAAGAAAGCAGCACCATCTCCAAAGCTAAGTTCTAAGTTCAGGTTTAATGACAAGTGAAACAGAGGATCCTTTTATTTCACTTAGGCACTGTTCTGGCACGTGTTACCTATTCACTGTAAGTGATTCAAGAAGTATGCTTAATCTATCCTAAACTGTGAATTTTAAAAGCACAACGCAGTGTTAAGGAAGCTCTCTTTTGATGCTTCTTAGGGTTTGTAAACTATTTATGAACATATCTGTATAACTAGAATCTGACTTTTTCAGATTTTTTACAGTATTCTGCAGAGGCTCCTGTTCTATTGGACCGTATTATTTATTAATCTATCAGATGTGAACTATAGCAGTGTTAACAATTTTGCAGAGAGGTAATCAGTGATTTATTGTTTTAGCCATCACAAAAGCATATGTGGAAGAAACAGTGACGTGAACAGTAGAAAGGTATTGTTAACAAGTTAATGATTCAATATGCTATCAACCCATATGATAGATGTTGGCTTGCACTATTACAATGTCAAGTGTAAGTGTACACTTTAGGATAACAAGTTCAGCAAAATTCCTAACTTCATGTTGTTTTTTTTTTTTTTCCTTCCCATCATTCAGAACAGAACTCCATCCATCCCTGCCAACACTACACACAAATAAACATGTTGAAACATGTCTACTTTTCCCCTGTCAGTTGACATCTGAATTGTGGATTTTTGAGAGTTAGCATGCCTAATCTAGTCACGCATAATGTTTGTGTCAAGGTGTTGATCTGGGTATGCAAAGCCTAATTATGCACAAAATTATTCTTACTATGGCAATGCTGAGAAGCAGAAAAGCAACATGAAGTTATTTGTAGGCTTAAATATAAGTTTTAATAAAGGACCATTTAGTACTAATAACTAGTGTGGCATTCTTTCTATTCTAACTGGAAATGAAGCTACTTAGTTTCAAAAGCAAAATACATCAATTATTGATGTATGAATATTCTTATTTTTAAAGCAGAATTATTTTCTATTCATTAGCATTTATCCAAAAGTCATTAATTTTAATATGCATTTGGGTGATGGTATTTGAATTGTAAATAATTCTGTGTTCTCCACAATTTAACCACGTTTTGCATATTCATGAGACAATTTAGTCAAAAGATGTAGCAGGGCATGCATTGCTTTGGGATATAGTCACATTAGGTAATTCTGTGGTAGTGTTGCCTAAGGCATCACCTACTTCATTTAGCACCCAATAATGTGAAAGATCCCATGCACCAGTGTCTCATGTAATTGAGATGAAGAGGCCCCAGCGAAAGCACTTCAAAAATATTTTCAATTTAATAATTTCACATATATTAATATCATCTTTATGCAAAATAATCAATCATACAAATACATAAGTAAAATAATGACTAGCAAAAAAATACAGAATATCTTTGTTTCAGGTTTTCTTTTTTTATATATATACTGATATAATAACTTCTATATGCTAAGCAATGTATTTATCATCATAAATGATGATTAACCCCTAGAATGAGTAGGCCAGTCTTCAAAAAATATCTGGCAGTAAAAACAAAACATGTGTCTCAAGTCATCCCCCTAAAAAATATTCCAGGAAGAAAAAGGTGGGCAAATTGTATCATGAAACGTATCACTTAGTAATACAGAACAGTTGCAGTATATCCAGTGACATGGAAAGATGAAGAAATATCCTTGATGCTTCCAAAATAACTAACTAACGAACGAGCTAACTAACTAAATAAAGCAGGTTGGCTAGACAAAGAAGACTCTTAGCTAAGAAGGAAGCAAGTACACATTGTCAATAGTCTGAAAAATTTTTGAGTTCCTAGTGGATTTGGAAGGTAGGTAAGCCACACCCAAGTTGTGATGATACATCAGCAAGTGTTGTTCCATATCACTTAGCGCAAGAGATGAGCCCCACAATGGCAAATATGCCCAGACAAGTAGAGCACATCACTGATTAAATGGTAGTTAGCAATACTTCAGTACTGAATACTACTGACTTGATAAACTGTGATTAAACGTTTCAACAGAGAGGAAGGTGATTGCCAGTTTCCTAGCATTCATCTCTCAATGTTATCTAGGGAAGCTCTTGTTCCACGTTTATTGCTATTGCCTAATCTTAGCTAAATTTTCTAGAGCAACCCAGAGTAAATTAAATGAAGCTTTATAGATATTATCTCTAACTATAGTCTATGACAATACACAAAGGAACAAATAATATGGACATATTTCCCTTAGGGCATGATTTCTGCCCATTTCTTCTCTGTAGGCTTGGTTAGAGTTAGCATTATGTGTTTGTTATGATGTCTTTATTATTTTACATGGAGAATACAAAAGAAAAAAGAGGCCATGAAGAAGTAAAAAGGTAATAACATCATAGATGCAAACTATCATTTGACTATCTGAGAGTATATGCAGTGTTCAGAAAAACAAAAACAAAACAAAACAAACAACAACAACAAAAAAAAAAACAAAATATTTTCTTAAATATTGTTAGCTTATTCATTTAATAGTATATTAATGATGCTTTTTTTATTATTATTATCATATAACATGACCTGTCCTGTTTGCTTGAAAAAATATTTGAAATATGAATATATATGTATATTTTATAATCGCTGCAATATTTTGGATTGCTTACAAATTGTTCATTTTACTTAAGGATAGTTAAAGATTTTTCATTGGAATGATTTCCCTGTGAAAATTTACTTTCTGTTAAATCAAAGCTTATTTTCTTTAATTATCTTGTTCATTAAAATGTAATTTGGCTTGAGAAAACAACTTAATGTAAAGGAAACTTCAAAATGAATATACTTTTTTTTCGTGTATGTATGTGTAAAAGTGACCTAAAAATAAAAAGTTCTGGATCAGCTAAAAGAAAAATGAAAAAACAAAACAAAACAAAACAAAAAACAAATGAATAGCAAACCAGCTATACAGAACAACAGATCTCGTCCCCCATCCTTCACCCACTCCAAGGCCCTTTCCTTTTTTCATTGCCTTGCAAGAGATATAATTTAGACGTCCCTTGTCTCCTTAAGAACTAGGTGTCCCTAAGGACTTGGGAACTCAGATGCAGTGAACACCCTCAGGCTTTTGTCACCTCAGTTGTCTGATGATAAATATAACCATGTCCCACTCTTAATGCTGCTCTGAAGACCATTTTCTAAGCTTTAGTCCCATCTGCTATCTTTTTGTTACTTGTCCCACTTCTAGGGAATCAAGTATAAGCTTCTTTCCTCACTTTCAAAGCCCTTCACAGCTATGTTATATTATCACCTTTCACTCATTACTAGCTCCCACTTCTGCTTACGCCTGCTCATGTGTTATATTTCAAGTAAGCACTTGCAGACACTATTTCTCACACCTGGGAGACTGTATCTTGAGAAGTAGAAGGACTAACCACTTTTCATCTTTCAAAGTTCTTTCCCTTCAATTGAAAACCCAATAAAAAGCTTGAAAAAACCTCTCCTGCTGATATGTCCATGAAGCTTCATAATAAGCTTCATGTTCTCTTTGTAGTCCTTGTTCTGCATGTACCCCTTAGCTTACGTTTAGTCTGTGCTCTCTTTGGGTAAGGTCTATGTACAATGTTTACACTCTGCCTATCTAAATGGCTCCTATGCCCTATGATGATAAAAAGGAGTAATTGTGAATGGGAAAATAATGAATAATCCATCTCAAATAAGAAGTTTAGCACAATTAATTATCCATTCTAAGATCCTCTGAACTCTTGGAGATACACGGATATTTGTACAAATGACTCAACTGATTCCTGAATAACTACAAGCAACAAACAATATGAACATTCAGCTCACAGTCAGATTAATCCGTTGTTTTTAATCCAAAATCAATGTTTTCAATCAGCCCCACTTTTCCTCTTATTTGTTAATGTATAAAATGACACATCAGTTAGAAAGCACAAAGATTCTAAACAGAATAAAACCAAACAGATGCATGATTTACTTTTTTAAAAATTGGGCTACAAAACCTTTGATACGTTAAAGAGTGTAGCTGTTTTCCTTTTTGTAAGGTCGTTAATGATGATGCTTTTACATGCAAATCAAGAAATAATTAAGCTTCTGCCATCTTAACAATAGAGGTCTGAAAATAACCAATAAAATACAAGCTGGATTAAAAGAAAAAGCCTAATTAAGTGAGACAACAGATTTAAGTTTACAGTTTCCAAGGAGTAATTAAACAAGACTGGAATTGAGTAAATACTATAAAGTTAGTCCCAGAGGGATTTATTTACATTATTAGTGAATTTTGCTTTGAAGATGTACACACCTTTTTGTGTTTGCTTTCCTCCTGTATTCATTTGATTGAGTTCCCGCAGCATGAATACTCATGAAAATTAATTTAAGGATAGCATTTACCTAACTAAGAAACAGTAACAGTACCAATTGCAACCAAACAAAATAGTAATGAAACTAAGTAATGCATTAAAAGCAACATGGATGTAAAAAGCAACTAAAATAATTTTGAAATATTAACCAAAATAAGAAACAAATATTTTTATTATTGTTTGCCAAATTAGACAGATGTTATAGAAGGTATATCAGAATAAAAGAATACCATGAGCTATATGGAACATTTTATACAACTGCCTTCATATGTATTAAATGATCATTTTCCCCTATTCCCCAAAGACCATTAGTAATTTATTTTCTCAGACATTAAAACCACAATTATTTTATTTTATAAACACATTCATTTTGTAAGAGCAAAAAGACTGGATTATATCTATTTTTAAAATACATTATTTCAGCAAAAAAGAAATAAAGGAAAACAAAGTGAAGGTATATATTAAGTATTTCCAGCATCTTTCTGAAGTCATTTAATTAATTAAATAATCTCTTTGTATCTGTTTGATGGAATTGTGGCTCTAAAATATACTATAAAATTGCATCTTGTAATTAAAAAACAGTCTATTTTTATTTTAGTCAGTTGCTTTCTGTACTGTGTAAATACCATCATCACATTTCATTTGTTGTGAGATGATTAGTAAACTTTTTGATGAGATCATGGTTTTCTTTAAAGCAAACATGGTTTATCTCTAGCTTTTGAGTTAATTTCATTCATACGCTTAGCAGTGGAGAATTCACACAAATGAAGATCACTTCAGATCCGTAAAGGTATAATGGAAAAAGCTCTATTCTAAATGTACATCTGCAATTCTGTAATGTAAAGTTTTTTGTTTATTGTTTTTTTTTTTCACCATTGCACCCTCATTCAGCTCTTAAGTTATTGTGAAGTAAGCATTTCCAAGTCCTGCAGAAATTATTCATCTCTAACCCTGACATTTAGTGCATTCAGTGTGGTACAGGCTTTCTGTGTAATAAAGGTCAATTTGGATCTTTTATAAATATATAATAAATATATGTATGTATATGTAAATCCAAAAATGTCATATATGTCAAATATTCTACAGGAGTTTCCATTCAAAGCATTTACAGTTTATTAATAATAAACATTCATATAAACAGTAATATATCTAAGACCTTGATATATTAGGGAGTAACCAAATGCCTTTTCAATACAAAGATCCACTTATACAGAAGTATCAATATTACATGTACTGCTTACAGATAAAATTTACATCAAAGTATTTTACCTCCTCCTAGAACTCAGAGATGGTGGAAAGTCTGACTTAAATATATGTAGAAAACTTATCTTAAATAATTATCTTTTCAAAATAATAACCTGTTGAAGAATGACAGTTTTGTGTTGTTACATTTGTTATTCAGCAAGCAGTCATCCTGTCACAGCTGCCAATGCTGACTGATAAATGTTCAAAAGAGCCTAGAAGAATATTGACAAACCCTCAACTTGTGTGTAATATGGAGATAAGGACACCAAAATTACATTTACTTATGCTTCTAGTGTAGCATGAAACTTTACAAAATAATGAAGCTAGTTTTTTCTGCCTCTGTGTGCATTTTTTTTATTTATTGCTATGTACTGCAAGGTTCAATTCCTGTTCAGCGATTCAGTGCTGGATAAAATTACNAAAACAAAAACACCAGCACCAACAAAAAACATTTTCTCTGCCTAGGGCTGTTCTACAGGAATTTAGATCCAGTTGTATTTATCTAAAATATCAGAATAGATTCAAAACCTTGTTTTATTCTCTTGACATATCTGGAAAACATCAAGTCATCAAGTTAATGGTTCCTTTAATAAATTATAGGAGCTTTTAATTTGAGGCTACATCTAGCTTTGTAATGAATCACTCCACAATTTGTTGGACTCACAGTCTTAAACTTATAGTGTGTGTTGTTGTTTATTTTTTTTCTTCCTCACCAGATGCATATTCTGGGGGCAGAATTCCATGTAACTTGAATAGAAACTGCACAAGAGCTCCTTCATCTAATTTATTTCTATGTTAATATTTTGCTTCCTGGATATGGTTAAAGACAAAAACCCACAGCAGAAATTTACAACCACTAAAGCCACATATAGAAACATTTAGGGATAATCTTTTCATTTCACATCTTTTCATAGACTCTAATGAACTTTTTAGTTGTCTTGTGATTTGAAGAAGCAAGTATCATTTCTCCCCTTGGCATTTGTCAATTCAGCAAAACAGAAATTTATTCATTTTCATAGAACTTTATCGTAAATCCAAAGGGTTTCTCACTCTATTGAGAATTAATACTTGACTGCCCAAGGGACTACTCAGGAACATGGGCTTCAAGGATGTGACATTCCAGAGGAGATCTGCTAGCTTTTATGGGTGCTGGGAATCCTTGTCTTTTCCTATTTAAGTCTGAAATATTTTTTTTTTCCAAATTGTAATGAAAACATGAATTAAAAAAAAAATGAAACTCTTCTCAGAAATTGAGTTATCTTTCTCTATCCATCTGAACAAGGTTTTTATGTCAGATATAAAAGTTATGGTGATTAAGGATTTTTGAATATCAAAAATTATTTCTGAAGTTCTAACTAGTTCACAAAACTGATTCAAACTTGTGAACCCTTTTAGAGGCAAGAACAGGCTGGAAACATAATCATAAAATAAAATAAATATTTTTTCTCTTAATCTTTCTCATGATTTGTGGTATAAATCTCAGGGATGCATAATGTAACTTCTAAGGATGCAGATAGGAACGAAATTTTTCCTGGAAGCCAAGTAAAAATGCCAGATGTACAGCTAATGCATTCTGCCTTTAGACAAGACTTATTAATTCAGCTGTGCTCATAAAGCACAACTTTCAGAGCAAATCTCACTTTGGTCAGCTTCCCTGTGGGAGGAGTGGGGCTGTCTGTACCTGCCCTTACAGGCAAACCCATTGCCCATCTCAGTTACGGTAACAGGTGGAACTATTTTCCATTAGCCTGTAATTGATGGAGTAAGTTATGCCAAATGTTTTTGCCCCTGTACAGAATTTTCTCCACTAGAATCTCTTGCCTATTCAAAGTCTCTCTGCTTTTCAGGAAGGAAAATAAACTAGTGAGCAATGCACTGCAGATGACCCATTTGGTCTGTCTGGCTTTGTGTCTAACACAAGGCACAGGCATTACTTCAAGTAATTGTCTAAACTACACAATGCAGACATTGTTCACTCCCTGTTTAAAAACTGCCAGAGAGAAAACTGACCATAATTATTGTTTAATTGCTTTCATTTGAAGGTGTGAAACTAAGTTATGTTTGAAAGTATTCTTCAGCTTCATCTTACATTTACTGGATATTGTTTTGCCTTCCACTGCTGGGTTGAGGATACTGCTTTTACTGGTGTTTTTACTAGTAGTATATAACTATTTCTAGATTAGGATTAAAATGTCCCTAATTTAATAGGTTTAATAATTTTCATAACATGAAAAGACTCCTCCGAATGCAAATGGCCATAGACCACCTAGGATGCCCTCAGATGAGCAATTTGTATGCCCTAGGACTGCTGTAAGTGGTTGCCAGAGGAAAAAGTCTTAGGCCAGACTTTAGTCAAATTTATTTAAATACTGAGCCAGTCAAACTAAAACAAGCATACTTCACTGTAACTTTCATTTTAGCCATCTATTTCCACACTTAGAGGTCTATTTACAGGCATTTTGTTTTCAGAGATGCTTAATAAACAGTTGTTGGAATTTCTGTTCCATTCCACTGGGGCAACACGCCTTGCCAACCAATAATACTATCCAATCCCAAATCAACATGCTTTGTGACTTGAGACCTGCACTCTCTTGTAGCATGAAACAAGTTCAAGAGGTTTACAAATGGATGATGGGACAAAGAGGAATGAGGAAGATGGCAGCAAAAGGGGAGATAATCACTCTCTTACACAATTTACAAAATAAAAAGAATTTAAGCATCAAAAATAAACAGTTTTAAAAGTTTTTAACAAATGTGCAGTCTACCTGCACATGTACTCTTCTCGCTTTAGCTGACTTCATCCGTCCTGTGCTTTCTATTGCCTTGCTTTCAGGGTAATAAAAGTGATGAAGAAATAAGGAACCATCAAATAACATCCAGAATCAGTGCTGCTTTTATGACACAGTAATGTGATACTTGCATTTTTGGCAAATGATGAGGAAACATTTCATCCCTGAGTTCCAACATCAATACATACACAACTCAGTTACAATTGTGATTTCGCTGGTTTAGTTTCCACTGACTGTGATAAAGTGGATTAATGAACTGTTGAATCAGCATGGATAGTTTCCCAATATAACAATTTTAATGAAATAATTAATTGCAGAGTACATGGAGTTCACATTTAGGGGTACCCTAAGCATACTGAATATTATCAAACCATTTTAAATAACTTACTTTGGTTCTTCTCAGTGGACAGAAGGTTTTTAAACTTTAAAGTTTTTTAGATTAAACTTTTTTAAATTCAAGTTTTTAAAGCTCTTTTAATGTATCTGGATAAACATTTATGTTTCTCTTCACCTTCCTTTCTGGAAGAACCCCTTAACCTAGCCATCAGCATCTTTCCCTTGAATATAAATCTTGTAACAGCTCAGTCTATTAGGATCATGGTAGTCTCCAGATTTGCTGGAATATCACTGTATTCTCATCTCAGATTGTCAGCTAGCATATCTTTTTAGATGATCTTAAAGCACTATAATTTTTTATAACAAATGCAGTTCATATTGAACTATCAAATTTTAAACAGTCTTAGTGCTTAGACAATGGAATATCTTTGTACTTTAGCAAAGTTAAATTTTTCTAATAAGTTAATAATCTTTGTAACTTTGAATGCACTTTATCTTTTCAAAACTATGGAAGAAGAATTTGCAGATGGTAGACTACCCTCCACAGAATGATGGATGGGAAAGTTCCTGTCCTACAATATCTCTATAGATATGTGCTAATCAGAAGCTGTCATGTGAGAGTCACGTGTTGTGACTAAGGTTTGGAGCCTAAGGAGACCTACATATGGCTCTAAGATCCACTGCATCTGTTTGTGTGGTCCGGAACCTTAAATGTGATTCACAGAATCACACAGAATCACAAAATCATTTAGGTTGCAAAAGACCTCCAAGATCAGAATCACAGAATCATTTAGGTTGGAAAAGACCTCCAAGATCATCTAGTCAAACCTATGAACTATCATTACCATGTCCACCATTAAACCATGTCACTAAGCTTTACATCAACACGTCTTCTGAATACCTCCAGGGATGGTGACTCAACCACTTCCCTGGGCAGCCTGTTCCAATGCCTCACAACCCTTTCAGTGAAGAAGTTTTTCCTAGTATCCAACCTAAACCTCCCCTGGCGCAACTTCAGCCCATTCCCCCTTGTCCTATCACCTGGCATGTGGGAGAAGAGACTGATTTCCACCTCGCTACAGCCTCCTTTAAGGTGCCTGTAGAGAGCGATAAGGTCGCCCCTGAGACTCCTCTTCTCCAGGCTAAACAACCCCAGCTCCCTCAGCCGCTCCTTGTAAGACAGCCATTCCTCAGTGCATGCTGCAGTGATTTCAAAAATTTTCCCAGATTTATCGAAAGGGTGGAGAAATTTTTTCATCCCACTGCTGTTAGTGAGCAGAAGGCTTGTGTTGCTACAACACCACAAAATTACTGAAGGCAGATAGCTTTTTTATTGTTCCCAAAATCTGGCACTTGAGTACCTTTTTCCTCCAAATAGTCTTCAAGTTTAAAAAACTATGTCAGACAATGTTTGCTGAAATGATAAAAAGCTCAAAAATCTTTGTCTCCATCTGTTACCCCAAAAGATCTAATGTCACAGACAGAGTAAGTACTCTGACTTGCCAAAATGCACATAACTCAGAATGATAAATCTTACAGCTTTTTGAGCAGTCTGAAGTCTCATGCTGCTGCTCTCAGCTGAACTATGTGCCTGGCATAAACTAAGGAGCAATTAGATTAAATCATCTGTTTTTTTAATATATATATTTTAATTCGATGTTTGCAATTGGACATTTATTACTTGGAGGTGCCTCTTTCCTTCAATTGGATTTTGCTGAAACTATAGATATTGCAATAAATTACAACTTGGAAAGAGATAAAATTAAAGTCAACAAAAGATAAGCACACGCTTAATAGATTTAAGATGTTCCTGAATTTAAACATGCAATTAAAGTCAATATAATCCATGACAACAGTTGAGAAAGTAGTTGCCTCTCACTTTATCCAGAAGTGAAGACCTTTGCTACACAAAACATAAATGTACTTAATATATGTAAGCTGGCGCATAATTAATTATTTCTGGAGCTAACCATGGACTGGAAGATGAGAATATGTATTATTCTGGAGAACAAAATAGCCCATAAATTCGTTCACTGACATTTTTGGTATTTATACTAAATGATTGTTTTAGATTTAGAATGCCCCGAAATAAAAAAAAAAAAAAAAAGCAAACAAACAAACAAACAAACAAACAAAAGACAACAGCAACAACAACAAAAAAACACCTTTAACATGGAAACATAGTGGAATAGATTCCGAACAACCTCACTCTTGTACTACAGACTCCAAAGTCTACCGTGTTTTCTGCATTAATCAGAACATCCTCATCAGCTTTCCCAATTTATCTCAGCAGTTCTTCCTATTCATAACCTCTAGACTGCAGAATGCCTTAATCAGTCTCCTGCCAATATGGATTTCTCCTCCATACAGAGATACTACTGAGGAGCCCTTGAACTATTTTAAAACCCCTATAGGCTAACAAAGGAAGAGAAAATGCCACAAAAGAGGATAGAACAAGACTGTCATGTCTGCTTACTCACCATCATCTGATAGATTTTCTGTATTTCTTACATACACAACACATTTCTTAAATGTAAATAAGTGAATTACTAGACTATATTAGAATAAAGAATTAGGTCTTAGAACCAGCATAATCAGCAATCATAATCAGCAAACACAGTGTGATAACTGTGTAATCTGCCAAGTGCTCAGACATATGCACATGCAAATATGTATGTTCCCTAATATCTAATTATTCTCATTATGATCTATAATAAAATATTCATATTGCATTCCAATATAAGAACCATAATGCATCAAACGCAGAAGTATTCAAGATGATTTTTAATTATTCAACTTGGTGTTAACCAGCTCATATTTATTTTTCAGTCAACTCTTTCTTAGTAAAGTACGTGTTTGTATCACCCACAAGTATTTCAGTTGTTATGAAAGCTAGGCTGATTGTAAACAGGCAAAATGCATAGCAGTAGGAGTGAAAATAATTTCAGAAGCCAGCAAATCATTGCAGTTGCTCAAGAAAGAAAAACTTGCCAAGAAAAAGACTTATTCACTAGAACAGCCCCAGAGGGGTGTAAGTACTACATCAAAAGCACATAATTTTCTTATAAATCCGTCAATCTCCAGCAGGTTTATAATAATTAATTAAATGACTTAAACATCAGAGACCTGACTATAGTTTGTGCTCTGTGCATCTCCATAGGTTCAGATGTTGTTTTGGTTCAATTAAGTATCTAAAAGCACTAATGCTTATTATAAGCTTATGTGAATTATCAAAATCTTTTGAGAGTGCCCACATTTATTTTTTATGTCTTTCCAGTAAGCCTTGTATTGCTCATTTCTCAAAATGAACCCCTTCCCTAAATTAAGCACTCAGCATCTCTCTCTCTGGATACGTAACTGTAGCTCTTCCTATATCATTTATTTTTCTAAACAAGGAAGCCAAACCAAAATCCTGCTGTTTTTATTCAGATTTAATGCAAAGTCAAGAAAACCTGCAGGGATCCATGGCAAGGCTGAACCTGGTTGGTTTATCCAAAACCGGTATGGTGGCGTGGCTGTAGGTCTTCATTTTGCCATTGCCTCTCATGTAAAAATGACAGCCAGCAACCCAAGAGCAATTATCACCTCTTTATTCTTCAGAAAGAGAGTTTGTTTTACCAAGAGTCTTGTTTACTTGGATAAACACAAGTTTAGCCCAGCCATGGAGAACATGATGAGTATATTTCTCATCACATAGTTACTCTTCTTCTGCAAGGCCTTTGTGAGAGGATAGATGGCGTCACAACAATGAATGAAAGTTTCATTGTGAATTGGATTTGCAGTAGAAATTCACAAAGAGAGTCATCCTGGATTCTTTCTGAGGAAAGAGCAGAGGTTTGTGGTACGGTAGATACATGTCTCCATTAGCTGGGCTTCAAATGTGTTTATTTTAAACAAATAAGCTGAAAAAATGGCATTCCAATCTGGGCTCTGCTTTGGGTCTAGGGTTACCTTTATTATTTTCTTTTTGAAAATACTCTTTTTGAATAGAGATGTCTTTTGGCAAAAGTTCTCACTGCATTTGGATTGATTTATAGTGTGTCTTTGTCTTATTATTTTGGATAACCTGGGACAATTTACATAATCTGAAAATAAAATACAGCACCAGGGTGGATCAAACCCAACATCCTTGTTTCTGTCATTTCTTTGACTCTGAAGTAGAGGTATGGGGAAGAAGTTCGGTTAAGGGCACATATCTATCTTCTTTGTCTGCACTGAAGAATCATATCATAGCAAAATCAGATAACTCATATGGCAACTTATTGCCTAGCAAGTTATGCCAAACTTTGATCTTATGCAATGGTTGCTGCAAAATATAATATTGTGTGCGAAGGATGTAAAATAGGTCTGTTAAAAAGAAAAAAAAAAAACCACCATCAGTACAGCTATCATTATGTAACACACATTTTATAAATATTAAAAGATAAAAAGTTTTCATATGAGGGAAGTGGAGGAGAACAGTCTCTTAGGACAGAATAACTTCTTGAGAGGGAGATATCATAGGAAGAATAATCATATTTTTATCTTTTTATATATAGGCTTTGACTGAACTAGGAAATGAATCTTGCTTTATCCACATACCTTTGGATAAGCAGAGCTGTATTCACCAGACGATCTGACAAATACAAACACATTGGATAATTATACTTTTCTAACTTAAAGACATTCATACAAGGATTAATTATTTAATGTTTGTATCCAGCTTGAAAATGTAAAACATTGCTCCTTTATCATTGTTAGCTACTCAAGATGCTTGGAAGATTTCCTTCAGAAAAGGTGGGTGTGAGGAGAAAAGCAACAAAATGAAATAAATAATTCAGCAAATATGATTGTAATATAATTATTTTTCTCTTTGTGGCAATTCTGTATGTTGTTTTATGCATTGTTTTAGAATTCAAAAATAAGTGCAGTCACAGCATTAAGAAGTATGGAACTGTTAAAAAGTGTGGCACAAATGCCTCTTTTAAATTTGATCCCAACACCTACAGTCACCCCCCACCCCCAAACAGTCAGAGTGAATATGGAGAAAGAGATAAAAAGAACTACATATAGCCTGTATATGAAAAACTTAACAAAGACTCAAATTTCAAAATACTTGTCTCCTTCAGTAAAGACA
Source organism: Anseranas semipalmata (assembly GCA_013399115.1). Taxonomy (NCBI): domain Eukaryota; kingdom Metazoa; phylum Chordata; class Aves; order Anseriformes; family Anseranatidae; genus Anseranas; species Anseranas semipalmata. Next base: position 53,792 of record VXAA01007447.1, on the reverse strand, counting down.
GTCTTATTTTATTTCTCAAGGTGAATACAGGTTTCTTTGTACAATATCAACTAAGTCTTGAAAATGTAAAGTCTTTTTGATAATAGGAGCCATAGAGATTTGATTTAGGGTTAATTTAGGCATTTTTGCCACCTTTTCATTAATATGCAATCATTTATGTATTGACTATATGCTTCCTACTCTTTAAAATTGTATGTTTCTAATTTGTAGCATGAAAGGTTCTATGTAAATACATTATCACAATATACACTGTTTAATTGGGGCATGCTATGTCACTAGCTGCTTTATTGAGATGTCTTTTGGGAAACAGATTTAGCCTACTGATATTGAATGGTAATATGGTAATAACCACCGCTTAATCAGGACAGTAATTAGCATCAATTCTGTTTAATTGAACCGAATTTAACTGGAGTCAAGAAGTAAAGTACTGATTAACCTCCAAACTATTGATCAGTGCTCAGTAATTCTCCAAAGACACAGAATAATTATATCAATAAGTGACATAAATGTTTAATTTTACAAATCAAACAGTATCTGGAAATACAGCACAGCATAAATTGTATTCCTGCATGGGCAAAATCAGTCTGAATACATTATCACTGTAGTCATGATTCCTTTTCAATTTTAAATTGTTCGACTACTGGATCTTGAGTAACTATCATTGTACACTTTTGTTTGTACACTTTGGCAGCGCAGTTGTGCTTTTGCATACTTCCAATCATGAGAGCTTGCTGTCCTTTTGTTGGAGTTAACCACTTCCATGGTATGAACATTCTGTTCATCAATAGAGGATTCTGCAGGCCCAGTACAATCGACTAAATCCACTAAATCATGCCAAAATGTCATGGTTCAAACTAACATGTATAAAATAGTTTTGCCTGACATAATACTGGGAGGACTGGGAAAGGGACTGGGGGCACTGGAAGAGGGATTGGAGGCTTCTTCTGTGACTGGGACAAACTCCTTATCCATGTGGAGGACAGCTCAAGGCCCTCAAGGTGGGCTCTCAGGGTAAACTGACTATGTGTTGAAAAATCACAGTTTTGCCGTGAATGAATAGGGACAAAAAATATTTTCAGTGTTTTAATTTTTTTTTTTTTTTTACTCTTTTAGGTTATCTGTGCCAGTTTTAACTCCCATCAATTTTCCATCTGGAGATTATTGAATCAATTGCTATTTCTAATACACACTATACATCCATACAGAACATTGCAAAGAAAAATATACAGAGAAAATTAATATTAGACTCTGCTCTTAGCAGTAGTGGGCTGTGATCACAAAAAGGCGGATGACTTGAGAAAATCTGCAGAAAAGATTTGCCAAAAATTCCAGAGATGAATACATCCTAAGGGAGCAAATACATGGCTTTTGTCCAATTAATAATATGATTAGAATTCTAAGCACACTTTTTTTATTATATTTTGATCTTTTCACTGTCAAATTCTTTCCTTAAATTTGTTCCATACATAACGCATAATTCCCTTATCATACTGTCCTTTCTCACTTCCTTTCCTTTTCTTCCATTTTGTTTATAGTTTACTCCACCAGGTAAACATACTATTCAACCAAGATGGTACTTGCTGTTCGTTCTTTCTATGCCCTACCCTTCCTCCACTCATTACATTCCTCATTTATTTGTATTTCTTATTCCTATATATTCTTTGAGTCAGGAATCTTTTGTGCTGAATCTTAGACACTTCCTCAATAAGCATGAACAACAAACAAAGCATAACAAATGTGAAAAACATGTTTAAATGAATTTCTGCTGAAACTTTAATGTTAACTGAAAAATTTAGCTTAAAATTAACTTTTTAAATTTTTCTTAAGTGCAGAATTTTTATACAAAATATGAGTGTTCTGCAGACTATGACGTTCATGTGTGAAAAATTCATCATTACTTATTTTCACTGATACTTCTTAAACATATTTAATTACATATGTGCCTGTGGATATTGGTTGGATAGGAGTCTTAAACTTAGAATTAGTGGTACATGGGCAAAATAACGATTTTTTTTCTCAGCATTCAGAGTGCCAATGGATACATCTTTCAAACATTCTTCTTACAGAGTGTAAATGTTTGTAAATACCTAGGGTTTTTTTATAATCTTTTTTTCTTTGTCAGATATTTGGCATACTTATCTCAGTGTGTAAATTCCTATTGTGTCAAAGATGAAAGTTATTGTCTTCATGAGTGCATGAAGGTGGATAAGGAGGTAAGCTCACCAAGAACAAGAACAAAAAAGTTACACCTACAGGCCCCTTTGGTTTTTGTAAACTGGATGTAAAAAAACTTAGCAAAAGTGGAAGAAAACTATCACTGTTTTTGGCTGTGTGTTTACCCCATACAGACTATAGACAAAATATAAAGTCCCTAAATGACACTATTTAAGGATCTATCTTACTTTGGCCATATAGTATACCACTCTACTGATATCACTAGAGATTACTGTAAAAAGAAATTTTCCTTTCTAACAAAAATAAATGAATATTTTTTATCAGATTTTTATTTTTCTGATGAGGATTAAAAAATGAAATGTGTTTGTATATAGAAGATTTCAGGAAAAAAGCTATTTCAAGGGAATGGAAATAGTAGTTTCTAGTTTGTTCCTGGCTACACTGTGATTCAGGCTCTCTGTCTCTCTGGACCGCTTTATAGTCTACAGAGACAGCAGTCTCTGGGGAGTCAGGGATTAATTGATAGGAATCCTGGTATTTCCTCAGAACGATTCAATTATTTCAAATCAGAAATTTATGACAGAAAAATGTTCTTTTGAAAAATGTTCATCCAGTGCCAGAAAGCAACGATATAGACTATGTATCATCAGATATTCATATTAAATATTTGTAATTTTTAAAAAAGTCCATATTAAATAAAAAGTATTAATAATTCAAAGATAAAATTGTTTCATCCCATCAAAATCTTTAAAGATGTCTTCAAGAGCTACAGCTTTGTGTTTTTTAATGGATTATTGAATAGATGTTACATTTTTCTGCTAGTTAAATTCATAATTGCCTTTCATGTGTGAGTAATATGCGAATAAACATACAGGTTTATTCTACTCTCTTTGTCTTTGTGGGAACTCTTTAGAGAGTGACCTTTGCAAACAGTGGCTCTGAATATAAATGGATACTGACTTTCAAAGCTTTTGACAAAGTTAACACATATAGGGAATATGCTGTGATGAAATTAACAGTTCTTCCAGAGGGTTTGTACCTGCAAGCTCTGCAATAATTACAATAACCTCATCATATTGCTGGTCTTTCATCACCTTGAATATTTTTATTGCAGTTGTGCAGACATCTTTAAACGTTTTGCCTCAAAGACCGAAACTTTCATTTGGTGCAAAATTCCATCATAAAACTGCAAATTAAGGAAATGAATAATCTCATATTAATTATAAGTTTTTAAGTTCCTCACCACCAGTTATTCCGTGCTAGGGAGATTGGTAAAGTGCTTAATGACTCAAGAGAAATTTTGAGATGCCCTGAAAATGGAATGTCCATTGAGCATGCCATACATTAGGAATTTTGGAAGCTGTTCATGCTCTCATCACAGTTGGCACCAAAAAAAATTACCACCACTCTAATGGAAGCATGAAAAGGCTTTTACTCTTTATAACATTTTTCATTATCTTATAGCAGTGGAAGGGCGGGGGAGATGGATTCTCCATCAATACTGCTCAGATTAGAAGAAACATTATAATTCCCACAAATCTGCCCCAAATACGTTAATAATCAAGTTTGTTTAGAAGAGTTCTCACTGGGGACCTATTTTAATTCAGACTGTTTAATTCAGAATATCCACATAAGAGTGACATTAACCAGACAGCCACCGTACATACAAATAAGCATTCATTCCATTTGTGAATGTTACAAAACAAATTACATGCCTGAAAGAGAGCCAGCCTGTCTACCTGATAGAGTGGAGTGGTATCATAGGACATAATTTGTGCTCGGAAACATTGAGTGCTAATGACCAGGATCCATCTAAAGGACATTTCAGGGGGTCTTGCTTTGGACTAGCTCTATAATAGTACTGTCAGGGGTTGTAGTACATTGGAGAGTACTACTCGATCACATCTTCCAGACAGTTTCATTCTAAATGAATTCAGTTCAGTTCTCTAAGATGTCTCCACAATGTGAATCAAAGCACAGTAGAGTAGGGTAGGGTACGGTAGGGTACGGTAGGGTACGGTAGGGTAGAGTTCCTGATTTGAACTAAAACAATGCCTGGGGACACTCAGATATGATGTATCTGTGCACCTACAGAACTATGCAGGGGAAGTAGACACATGAGTGATAGCTGATATTACACACAAACTTATTGCAAATCTAAGGTTCCTCTGAAAGGGATGATCTCATTCCCAATACAGCCACTGGACGCAGGTCAACAGCTCAGATTGTATGTAGCAATTGTCCGCGTACAGTGTGAACTTGTCATCTACAATAAAAATAAATTCATATGGTGAAGACGGGTTCATTTGGCATCAGTGAATGGATGCACCTTGTACCACATGACTGACTGATCTGAAAAAAAAAAAAAAAAAAAAAAGAGTGAAACTGTGAAAATAAGAGACCTCTTTGTCTCCACTGAAACACTCCAGGTTTGTATATATCCTGGAGCACAGAGGTTTGATTCAAGCCTTTCTGTTCTGTGACAGATGTTGTAACTGACACTGAGGAAGTTGCTTATTCTCTTTTTGCCTCATTTCATTACTACTAAAATGAATAAAGTACTCTTCTGTGCAGAGCAGTTGTAAGGATAAAGAAATTAAAGACCATGAAGTACTCGTACAGTTCTCTGATGGAATTGTATGAGACTTATAGATAGACAAGGAGCAGTGAATGAAAAGACAATAGTTTACTTGAAATGTAGTAAATAAAATAGGTAAAGAAAAACAGAACAAATCCCAAAATGATCCCTACTCCTAGATCTGCTTGATAATTTTTAAGTTTTCCAACGGACACTTTCTTATTTCTTCCCTGCTGCTGTTTGAAATACCTAGAAAAACAACTAGTGACACTGGAAAAGGGTATTTCTATCTCTTTCCTAGTTCAACAAGACTTAATCCTTCAACTAGAGCTGTAGAGGTCAAATAGTGAAATTCTCTGTTTTCAGAATGCTTTCGGGCTAAATAAACAGAAACATTACAGAAAATATATTTTTTTCTAAGTTCTTCTGTTACCAATACTCCTAGCTCTTGATTGTCACAAGAATAGGTGGAAAAAAGTATCAGGAAGAAGTGTGATTATATGGATTGTAAGTGGATTATATCCTTTTAAATATCAATACATCATATGTGCCCACCCACTGAATAAGGATTGCCAGCCAGCTGCCAAGTTGTTTAAAGTCATGCTAACAACCCATCAATTAACAAGTAGAATTGCTGCCTTCTGGTATAGAATATTTTGTCTAACTCCCACCTGAATTCACTTTTCATCAGATCATTTCAGCCTAGCTGTAATTTGCTAGATGGCAAAGTAATATCCATTGTATTGATTTGATTTAATGCATCAGTTTGAATAAGTCATACAAGGAAAGTTCAAGTCAACCCATACTAGCTGTTATGTCTGAGGATCCAGAGCTCTATGCTTCTTACACAAACCCATAGAAATTCTTTTTATTGAATAATCTTGGAAATTGAGTTCTCATCTCCATCTAAGCAGCTTGCAGGGGTGGCCAGAGGGGACGCACATGATAATAAGAAGTGATAATATTAGAGATAATGAGTTATAAGAGAGGCAGAAACTTCTCTAAGAGTGTTGGTTACATTTACATTATCTATGGCACTTATACTCTAAGATGCTGCTGAAGCTAGCAAAGGTGAACAAGAAAGGCTTAGAGTTTGCCACAGCTGTGGATAAAAATTGCTTGAGAGAAATCATGTGACCAACTAAATCCCGTAGTCCATTAATGCTGGAAAGACCACTCTGTATGGACCTGATGCTCTGTGGGGTGCAGGGCTCATGAGAGGCTAGTTGTGACTTTCCTCCATATTAATGTTATAGGACTCTGTGCATATGGCAGGTATAATCTCTCATCACATCTTTCAAAGAAAGCAAGCGTGAGCATATGCTCGACTTTCTTTTTGAAGAAATGAATAGAAGAGAGTCTGACTCTTTTTCTCCCCATTTTGTAAAGGCCTTTATACAAACTGTGATAAAATGTTTTACAGGAAGAGAGACAGAATAAAGAGCAAATGTATTATAGAACTAGTGATAGTTACTCTCATACAGATAGCTAGTGGAAAATGACATACTGTATGGTGATACAGACACATAAAAGAACAAACACTCTGAAACTCTAAAGCACTGAGATGCAAGTGTTCTCCTTTATCCTGAAGTGAGCACAGAAAGGATGTGTGCTGTGCTGAGTAGAGGGATGATTCAGTTGCAGGATAAAGTGAAAAAAGAGGGTTATGGGGTGAAACACGAAGAGAGGAAGTAACTTGGTAGGAGGATGATTTCTGCAACATGGGGCAATGCAAGCAAAAGATGTCCTCCATCTCTAGTGATTCCCAGAGAAAAAGCAAGACTGAAAGTGCACCCTGAGAGTTAGTTTTGTGCAAGGGCTAAAATCTGATTTCATTTCTTATTACCATAAGTAATAAGATCTGGATCTGATCACTGGATCTGATTCTCTTCTTTCACTGTTATTATACAGATATGTTTTACTGGAATTCTTCTCACAAAAGCATCCAGATGCTTCTGGAGGTAACTTAGTATATTTCTTTTATGTGCATAACTTTAAATTTAAACTCTTTTGGTTGGGCACAGGTATCACTACCTTTTTTACTTTGTGAGTGGATGGACACTGAACTAATTCAGGTTTCCAGTGCCAGTATTGGCACTGTTCCAGTGCCAGAAACTCACATTCTGAAAGTGAGCGCTGTCTGTAAACACTACAATCAGTTATGCCATGCCCAAATACTCAAGGGGAAAGAAACAATAACCCTAAGGAAGTCTTTCCATTTTACAGAAGATAAATCCTAAGAAAATTTAATAACTAAAATGAATACAATATTTTTTTTTGAGCTTTCTAAATATATATTGCTTTTCCATGGTGATTTACAAGAAAATCAATCTCCCTATTAGGGATTAGGCTCAGACAGTCATTTTGCCTGTTTGCAAATGTGAGTTACAAAACACCATATTAATTATCAATCTGTCAAATTAGTTGAGTGTTTTGTTTCTCTCTCTCTCTCTCTCTCTCTCTCTCTCTCTCTCATAGAGCTATTTGTAGTGGCTCTTAAGTTTAAACTGGTCCTGTAAGACTTTTGCCTAGAATAACAAAAATTTCTGGGACTGTGTAAAAGATTACTGTGATCTATGTCAGCAACTTCAAATGCAAGCATGAGGGCAGATTTTGTGGATATGTCCAAACTTGCTTTCAGGTGGCTAGCTTTGCAAGTGAGAGTAGGCTGCACTGGTCTCAGATCAATTTATCTGTCTGAATATTATCCCAGGACACTAGTGAATTTAGGCACCTGGGCTGACCCTCATGCTGTAGCAGTGACAACATTTAGGCTGTGTTAAAGCTGGATGGTGTTTGTCTCTGTAAGCTGCTTATACCACTGAACTGGAACATCAGGGTCAAAGTGCAGATGTGCAGAAAGCAACAAAGAGGTGAATGCACGCAATGGAAGAAACAGGAACAGATTTTGATCTGGAGAGTCCTCAGAAAATTCTTTAAACTTTCAAAAGAGTTTGGATTCAAGATTTTTCTTTCTAAAACAAAAAATAGTAAAGTTTTTTTATCTAATTGAAAATACTTCTGTTCTCAAAATGCTTTATTTGCAATATGGACTTATACTGATTTTAGTAAACATCTGGGTCAAGCTTTTCATGGGTTTTCAGGAATAGAAGGGTATATTTTCTGGAAAGTTAACAATATCTGTTTCTACATGACTTAACAGCTGTGGGAAAAAAAATGGTCTCTGTTTTATTTTATTTTTCATTTTATTATTCTTGTGCAATGACCACTGTTTCAAATGAGTATTCAATAGATAAAATAATCTCATAATTTACATTGGATATAGTCACGCTTATTCTAGTTGTGCAAGATAATCACTGACTTCTATCCACCTAGATTCTTATATAGTCCCACTGGGTGTTATCATTTATTTCTATGTAAAAATAGAAACCATTAAAAACTTTCACTTTCTTTCTGCTTTCTCACCCTGCAGCAATAATTAGTTACGTTCTTTAGGGGTGGGTGAGAGACAGAGGTGCAGAAAATAAAGTAGAAGTTTCTGTTTCATAAAGAGGCTCAATATTATTTTAAGCTTGGCTTCACTGTAATTCACAATGAAGAGCAGACATGTTTAGTCTCCATGAAAAGGCCTGAGGTCTCCATTCTTGTGGTTTCTGCACAGAGACTGCTGAATTCCCTGGGTGATCGCTGTTCTTGGGAACAGCTCTGCACCTGAAAGTCCAGCAGTACAGACTAACAAAGAACTACTGTTATAAGAATTTTTAGCTTTGGAGGAGAAGCTAACCTAAAGATACAATTAAAAGATACAATTTAAATCTGAGATTTGTGGTATTTTTCTTGCTTCTGATACTTAAGGCCTGTTTTTATGAAAATTCCCCAGCTCCATTAGTTTTTCCTACATTTTCAGTAAACAATATCATAGTTACAGCAGAATAAAAATATTGTAGTAAGAGGTGACTGCAAAAAGAGAAGCAATCCTGCATTTTAGTAAGAATCAATATCATGGAAAGTTCTCAGTACTAATAAAAAGAAGTAATTCAAATTCTATGTAATGCAAGATTTACTGTGAACAAAACATGATGACAAGTAGCAACAGTGACCAAGTGATCCAGTAAATCTGCATAACCTATTCAGAATCTGAGGTAAGGTCAAATTCTGTCTGAGCACATACTTAAGTCATTGGTCCTTTTACATGACTTGAAAATCTCTCTCATAAAATAAAATATATATATATATATATTTTAAGATTTTATATGCAATTAAATGAAATGAAAAATGTGTGTTGAAAAGCAGACAATTGCCTTGAAATGTGGGCATATTAAATTACATTATTAGTGCTTATATGACTTTCATAATTTATATGTTGTTGTAGATTACCAGAGTTTTTGTTGACAGAATGAAGGTGTTTATTGAGAGAAAGTGATTTCAATGCAAACATATATAATCTCTGTTTTGAATTTGACTTTACTTAGGATGGAGAGACAGTGGTGACATTTCCTGACACAAAGTATAGGGATAGGAAAAAAAGGGAAAAAACATTTAAAGGATTGCTTGAGCACTCTGATAAAAATCTGATTAGCTTATGCCAAGCACATTTTTTCTCCAGTATCATGAACTTGTTTTGATGGACACTATTCTGTGACAGACCATTTGGTTCACTATGATATGTGGATTTATATCCTCCTTCAAATGCGCCCTTTTGTCCTTTGATATTATTTATTTATCATAGCAGTAACCCTCTGTTTCATTTTTAATAAAATACCTTTTCCTCAAAAGTGAAACTGATGAAATTATTTCCTGTAGATTGTGTACCTTTGTAATCCTTGTTTTCTCTTTGTCAAATCATTTATAAACCGATTACTATCAGGTGATTAACCTTTTTCAGATGCTGAGAGCTATCCAGATGAATTAGCTCACTGACTGTAATGGGGTTTCCCACATATATGAGCATTCACAAATGTGAACAGGGAATATACAAACTGACCTTGTGACTGTATTTATTTGTCAAACAGTCTGAGTAAATGCAATTTCTGTATACATTCTTTGCAAATCTGGCCCTTTTACTATCTGCCATCTGTGATACATCGTGTCACCATAATGACTGCATTTTAAACAGAAAATGCATTATGGGTTTTAAAATGTGCATGAACCTTTGTGTTTGTGAGATAACAAGAGAAATCAACAAGAAATCTTTGTTGTAACACATAAAATTTACATGGAAATGAACTATTAATATTTTTCTACCTTCTTTGACATGAGGTCACTGACAAACATGACAATGTGGGCCACATTTTCCCTTGACTTACGCTATTGTAAAACTGAAAAATCTTGCCTAGCTCTAATGAAAAAATGAAGCTGAAAATTTGGAATCTATGTTGAATACCCATGTTTTGAACTAGAACTTTACAGATGTTTTGCCTTTTCTCCAGGTTATCTTTAAAACTTGGGAAATTAGAGATATATTGTTCAGCTATTAGTTTAAAATATGTAAACTCCTATGACAATGCTGCATTTAGTTGAAGCTTCCACTTTGATGTACCCTCCAGCTCTTTTCATCTCATTAGAATAAGTATTAAAAAAGAAGAATTGTTGGACAGAATGACTTCAATTAAATATTTTGGAATTTGGGTTAGTCTTCAAAAAAGAAATTATTTTTGACCACTGACTGCTATTGCAAATTATATCTGTCACTTTAAACCATGCATCACTCTAGCTTCCTTATTTATTCTAGAGGTTTCTATTCTAATACAGAATGAAAGTAGAATAATATCTGATTCAGGTATAATGTAAATCTGGGTCTCTAGAATTTCCTTTGTCCTACTTACATCCCATGAAATGTTTGTTTTTTCCCCAGTCTTGGCATGCACTGAACTTCTCTGGAAGTTAGACAAGAAGATAAAAAAAACAACCTAAGGAGGTGAAAAAAGTTTATAAACTTTTTGAAACCCTACCAATTACCCCAACAGAGACTGAATTCTGTTAAGCAGCATACTAGGACTCCCTAATAGTGAAACACTCATCGAAATTTTATAGTCCCAAGGAAAGTATATTTATAAAATATATATTATATATATAGTATAGAGCATATATATATATGCACACACTGTATATACTATGTAGTATATATACAGTATATATATATATATAGTATAACATATATAGTATTTATTGTGTGTATATATATATAGTATCGTGTATAGATATATATATATATACTATATAGTATAGGAAAGTATACTATATTAATTAAAAGAATTAGGTAGAATTAATAGACTGGTCTCAGAGGCTGAGCTGGCATAAAGCTCATGTATAGCATGTATTACTGTCTTCCAGTAAAACAACAGTTTGTTTCATGCACGATACTTCTAAGCATCTGGCCAAAAAAAAAAAAAAAAAAAAGAACCTGCCAAAAAAGAGGCTTTCCTCTGCTGATGGTGTAAACATCATTGAAGCTGCTTAACTAGTTGCGTGGAGGTTTTACATTGAAGAAGTATTTCTATACTCATCTTTCACCAATGACCCAAGTGCAAGTACATGTTATGATGGGTACAGGGGAGACATGCTGTGTTGAGGAAACATCAGCCTTTTTGTAAGCCTGTCTTCTTGAATGAACTGATTTTTTTTTTTTTTGAAATGTATAAAGAAAAATATAATTCAGCATATAAGCTATGCAGTGCAGAATCTGTTATCACTTTAATCTATTTATCTTTAAATTTTCATAGCATGAAATGTTAGACAAAGTTCAAAATTGCAATTCAGTTCAGAGTTCTGAAGTTCTGAGACAAAGGAGAACAGTGAAGTGGTATAAATACTACAGATTTTAAATTGAAACAGCAGCTGAGAGAGAACTGGCTTTCTTTTACCATTTTATTCCAGGAATTAAATATACTGCAGCATACTGTATCTTAGTATTTGGGCATTTGTGACAGAAGTAAGAAAATGCAAAAGTATACAAGCGCACTTCTTGTGCGTTTGGAAAAGAAAGTTTGGTGGAAAGGTGGGGGGGGGCAGGAGAGAGGAAAGAAAGAAAGGAGTAAAAGAGGCGGGAATAAAATAAGTTGAAAATAAACCATTTTCTTTTTCTATGCACAGAGCAGGTAAATGTGGTTCGCAAATCTAGATAGTTCATCTCAACTAGAGATTTATTTAGAAGTTTTTTAGCCGATGTTTTACTTTGGAGGAAAATTTTCTTTGTCATTTCAATTATTTTCAGAAACTAGACAAAATAAAATATTTTCAAGATTTACATTTAAAATATTATTTTTTTTCTGCAAGCTTTTGTCATACCAACTTTGACTTTGAAAGAACAACTAAGTCTTACTCCCTTATTAATCCTTGTTCTTAGCCATTGATGAGGTACAGGACATAACTTCTCTGTAGTCAATGGCTTCTTTTCTGAACTTCTTACCAAGTTTGCTTAAATATGAACTTCAGCTTGAAGCATGTTAGTTAGTAAGCATGTTAGTTCATCAAACATTACTCACAAGCTTAAGTGATGAGAAACAACTGGATTTGAATTTTGGTGTCATTTTTAATTGGTTAAAAGCAATGCTCAACCCCACTGCAACACTGCATGAGCTTGGGCATTAGTAACACAGGTATAGTGTGCAAAGTAATTGATTTGCTGCAAGGTAATTAAAAGAAAACTGCTTTTTTTATTTTATTTTTTTTCCATATTAAATTTATGAAATAACCAAGAAGTCAATTTACTTCCCTTAAAATCAAAATATTTCAGCCTGCTAGCACAACTGTTAACAGTTGGAGAAGATATATTTATATGTAAATGTGTGTGTAAATAAAGAGCTAGTCAAGGCAGATTTACTTTTAGAATAACAGGCTTTCTACTGATGTAGTATAAAATACACAACAGAAAGCTTGTTACTACTGAAAAACTTCCAGATAGAAAGATACACATTTCAAAGAAAAACTGGGATTAACCTTGCCTGACTGCATAATACTTTCTTACTATATTGATTCATTCTTTTACTATTAAAATAAGCTATTTACCAGTTATGAAACGTGCCAATCCTCAGCTGTGTGAATGGTAGAATCACAGAATAATACAATCACATAGACTATTTCAGAAGTCAGCAGCACTACTTATATCTGATACTAATCATAACCTCTCCTCAATTTCTTCAAATCTAACGGTTAAGCACAGTAGAAAATGTCTGTAAGACTTAGAACAATTCTTTTCCTTGGGATAAAGCATCAAGATGAATAGCAGATAGCATAATTACTGTGGATGATGGGCATTTAAAAATGTTTGGATATTTCTTAACATCAAAATAATTAAACAGAATGAATGCCAATTCAGCTGCTATTTTTCCTTCTGGAAATGAAAGGAAAGGAAAGGAAAGGAAAGGAAAGGAAAGGAAAGGAAAGGAAAGGAAAGGAAAGGAAAGCTTAACATCATCTTTTAAAAGTTAATGCATTTGCTTAAGGAAGAGAGTTGTTTTTTGAAAGTTTTCCATTAAAGCATTATGTGGTACTGCATCAGTCAATCACATCCAAATAATGAGATGTGACAGTCTGCTTGCTCCAGCAGGTCCTTCAGCCATATCCCCTCAGGTACAAGCAGTGCAGCCAAGTGCTCATTGTGTGTGGCCTCGAGTGCCTGCCTGACTATGATTAAAACATGATCTAAATTGATGAGGATGTTTTCTAATGGTAGGAAGGAAAGATATAAATGTTGTGAAACAGTATGACGCCTCTGCTCTGAAAAGCCCAAGACTGGAGAAACCCCAGTTCCATAAAACAGTTCCTCCTAATTAACATTTTGCTGTGATCAATTAATAATAATTACAACATGCATAATTACAAAGATGATTCAGTTGGATGGGTGACTGGTGCGTGGCCATGTTCTGTTTAATTTAATGGAGTGGGAGAGCAACTGGGCTGTGACTGCTGGGTACGTTTGTCACTGACTGTAGGTCAGGACAGTATGAATAAAAGACAAAAAGGATGGATTTGACACAAAAGAAAGTACAGTGAAATCATCAGTTCTAGTTTTTTAGCTTCTATATGAGAGGAAAGATGTTAAGCAATTTACATAGATAAGCACAGTAACATATTCTTAGATCTTCAAATTATGTTTCATTTCTTATGTAAAACACTTCTGAATTAATTCAAAGTACTTCTAGTGTGTGCTTTATCTGTTAGAAAAAAAGTTGGAAGTATTTATCCATTTTGTTTAACTAGTTTTCTATCTTTAAAAAGTTCTGTTAGATATGCCTTTGTAGCTGTAGTTTTAACATATCTTTGATGGAGCCTGAAGCTAGGAGAAATTTAATTATCCCGTTTTCTTTCCTTCCTAATTTCTAATAATAAAATAAACTTACTGATCAAGGCCACAGAAGAGTTGCTAAAACTCACAGCCAACCCCATCCTTCCTAGACTGGAGAAAGCATGCTTTGTACAGTCCTCATCACTGCAGTACCTGAACAGTCCTACATTTCTCTTTAAACTGAATATCAGGAATAGTTAAGAAACTACAGAGTGAGAAAAATGACAGAATACACAGAATCTACAACACAAGTCACATAGACACATAGAAACTAGGCCTGTGGGTGCTGGCCCTGAAAGGGCTATTCTCAGAACAGAACTGGCACTCCCACGCTGGATGCCTGAGCTCCTCATGTAACACCAGGAGGGTTTTAAGCACACCAGTGTGGATTTTAACACAGGCAGCACAGTGAGTAGGGTGTTGCCTTAAATAGACATGCAAAGATTTTCCTTGGTTACTCAACTTCTCCAGGGCTTTGAAACTTAATTCTGGATTTCAGAGAAACATATTCACCACAGCCCCCAAACCCTCCAGAGAATGGCTGCTTACATTTTCCTTTACATGAGTATAAAAGTAATTTGTTTATATTAATATATGGCTGGCAAAATATCTCAGGAGAATGGCTCAGCCGCTCTTCCTGTAGACACTTTGCCACTTGGAGGACAAATGTTTACTGTTTTGGGGTTTAGGATAAGATGTAGAAAAAGAAACATGAATTTGTAAATAGTAATACAGGCATTCCATTATGATGGCTCCAAATGAGCCAAAATTCTGAATTCTATTCTAAAATATGCACAGAAGTAAAATATATATGTAGCAACACATACATTTCTTTGCAGAGAACTAAAAGGTGAATGCCTTTGTGAGTTTGTTCCTGTTCTCCATCACATCCCAAGCACATCAGTGCCACAAATTCCCTGTTTGATAGATATACATGAGTCACAGCAGCAATGAAATTTATGCAGAAAGAGCAAGATAGTGGCATTAAGAAAGAGTTTCTTACACCACAACGCAAAACATACTACCTCACCAGAGCCACTAACCTCTGAAGAGGAACAGGGATGTACTGTTTCTCTCCAGCTTGCCTGGAGATAATACCATAATTCACACCATCAGTTTTCAGTCTTTAATTGGTCTTTGTGTTTCTCATGCAGTCACATGATGATAGACAAAAACGTTCTCAGTTTCCTTATCATCCCCTAATTTCTTCCTACAGAGTCTCAGGAAAATGGGGTCCCAAAGAAATGAAATTAAAACTGTCAAAGAAAACCAACCTTTACATTTACTTTACATTTCTCTACTGTTGTTGTTTCTTAAGATCTCCCTAGTGACTGTTACATTAGCATGGATTTACTATTAATATAAAGTATATCATATAAAACTGGCTTTGAAGTTTGTAATAAGACCTTTTTGTTTGTGCTATGCTTATTCTCAGACGTACTTGCTCACAGCAATACATTTAGCTGGCTTTGTTAATGTAGTCCGAAAAGTGATTTGAAAGTTGAATAAACAGAATTTAGGAAAAGATTGTATTTCAGAACATTAGATACATTCTTCCTGTACAACTCTGGACTGGTTAAAATAATAAAAAATATAGTTATTTGCTATTATAATTTTTTTTCCATTTCATAAAGATGGAAATACAAATTACAGTACCTACTGAGTAGCTGTAAGATCCATACTAATTATGTAGAAAAGGTATACCAAATAACCCAAGACTGGCAAAATTGTTGTAATTATTACTTAAGAATCAAATTTATCAGGAAGTTTCTTTGATGTAACATCATAAAAGATCTTCAGCTTGAAGCATTCATCCTTGCTATATCGTAATGAATACTTTACAAACAATCGACTCAAAAGATTCAACATAATACAATACAGTTTTTATTAGTGTCTCATTTACTCTAGTTTTCACAGAAATAAACACCTTTTTTTTAACAAGAAAGTTAACTTTCATCAAGTTACCTTGTAATGTCAGTACTAAGTAGGCAGATTTTTAATAAACTCAAGTTCACATATACTGACATGTTTACAAAAAGGATTTCAACCTCCTGAACCTACAATGGAATCCAGAATCAAAAAAGTTGCATATAGAATCTGTAGGACGGACCCGAAGCTCTGTTTTTTGACTGTTTTGTATTGGTTTTGTGCCTTTCTTCTGGCACAAGTGAGATTATGTACTAAACTGTGATATCAAAGAGCAAATTTTTTACATAAAAGCGATTGAAACTAACTTGTGTCAAGGTTGTTGCTGTCAAGGTGTCAAGAAGTCTTTATCTTATCAAACTTATTTCAGACAGACAGGAGAAAAAAAAAAAGCTGTATTTTAATCAGTAAGTCCTACAAATGAGCTAATTAAGAAGTGCATCAAGAATGCTTGTAGTGATTTATAACCAGTTCGTCTCCAAAAGCTTTTGAATGGGACACATAATTACTGCTAGAGCTGGAAGTCCAAAGACTTAGTACAGTTCATGGCATCATTTTAAATTTTGTTTAAAGAAATTATGCCATGTCATATACAAGCAAATTTGATTGTCCTATGAATTACTTAGGCTTCAAGGGGTCCTGAGCCTGGGAAAATACAGCTTTAGTATTTTAAATTAAATTATAAGCCTTCAAGGCTAGTTGGGAACAGAGACAAATTCTGAATGTCTTTTAACAAGTTTGGAAAGAAGCTTCTAGCTATTGAAACAAAGCTTTTAATAGTTTTAAAAGATGTTCTTAATTTTTTTTTGGCACATAAGCTTATACATGCATTTTTAAAACCTCTGGTCTAAATCTTCTACTTTAATAGTTTTGCTCTTTTTAGAATGACAAATGGGACAATTGTCGGAGAAGTTTTTGTGCTACAAAATATGATTTCGTTGCTATAACTATACAAATACTGTTAGATTAGCTGCTTTTTTAACTGAGTATTTCAAGATGTCTTTAATCAGTATTTAGGGAACAATTCAGTATCAATAACATTTTAGTATTATTAGCATGAAGTGACTCTCACTAGCATGTAAAGTACAATATGTGTGTTCTGATCTTTTCTTTCTCAAGGACTACTGGCAATAGTTTCTAGTTCTTTTTTTTTTTTTTTTTTTTTTTTTTTTTTACCACAGAACAATCAAAACTGTACTTAAATGAAACATAAAAAATCTATAAATGTCTGCCTGCCACCTTCCAAAAAGAATTAAAATAACACTAGTTCTTCCAAAGGTTTTCTTATTTTTCTGTTTCAATGAAACAAGTTTTTAGGTAGGTCTTATGATTTCCTAACAGTGGAACAGAGTTGTACTTTTGTGGTGGAGGTATTAGACCTTTCTTTTCCATATTTTTGAATACCCATGTAAACTGAAGTATTACTCACAGCACTTAATGGTGTTTTAAGTTGATATTGTTTATAAGAACACATCACATACCATAATATGAATCTCAGTCCCTATGATTTAGACTTTTTTGAATGCATGTGTATTCTCCAACACAGGTTCATGTGAGAACTGCAAAAGCAGCACATTTTTTAAGCATTTGTCATCTGATCACACATAACATCATATCATAATGATGCAATTCATTGTTATCACACACCTGATTATTACAAGCGTAAATGAGAAGCTTAGAGTAGTTTTTTGACCTAGTAACAATTGAAGACTACCAAGAAAGTTGATGTTTAGGAACACAGACAACATTGCAAATCCCCATTTAAGCCTTTACTACTGTGATATGTACTCTATAGCATTTCCAGTATCCCACAGTGGTGATTCATACCCAATTCAGGGACTCATTATCTGGTTTCTTCTTTGTCAACTTTAGCTGACAGCTTCAACAGCTCTTTAAAAACAGTAACAGAGTGAGTGAATTTTGACCTGTGGAACAAAAGACTGTTCTTCTTAATAACTCTGGAGTGGTGTTATACAAATAAGAACAGGAAATAAAGGTCAACCTATCATCAGTAATCAAATGAATCACACACTTATTACAATTTTAAGGGACAGGTCCCTAAGTCCTCATTCTGTATTTGTGTTAAGCCACAATTTCAGAGGCAGCCCTTGAAGGCATGCAGAAGCAAACAGCATCATTTTTACCATGTCTTTCCTGTGCAGAATACTCAACTGTCATACTTTCAGAAAGTATCTAGAAACATGGATTCTAGACTTTCGCAATGGGTTTGTCCACTGGGTCTGTCCCCAAAAGCCTCTCGAAATTATAGCACAACTTTTTACAGAAACTTAACTCTTTACAAGAAAGTTAATAATTAAAAGCTTTTAGGTTCTATGCTTCACTTGAACTCTTTTTATTTTTATTTTTTTTATCTTGTTAGCAAATGAAAACATTCTTGGTAATGATTCACAGGAAGCACTTCACAACTCACAAAGTTGTAAGATGTAAAGCATGCATTTATTTTGGCGCTGGGAGTGTAAGGGATATCTCCACAAAGTTATGCTCACCTGTTGTTAGCCCGCACCTCCTTTTTTATTCTCTAAAGTATTACATATGCATTAAGTTTCACAACCTGTATACATATTCATTTTCTAACCCCGCCTAGCCCCGCTTCATATGTTAATCATCTTCTTCCTTCTTCTGCGCTTGCGTAGAGCGCCTCTAGTGGTCGTCCAGGTGGTCGTCCTGATGAAGTAAGGTGTCTTCCTCAGAGTTGAAGTTTTCACCTTCTCAGTTGGCGCATGCTCTTTAGGCTCCTGGATCTCATCCAGACCATAGATATGGCCTCGGCTGGTCCTCCCCTTGTTTCACCTGTTACTTATTTCCTAAGGAGGATGCTAATGCCACACTTCAGTACCGTTATACAAATCATGGAGAAATTTCTCATTACCCCTTACCCATTGTTTATTGTTTTTGCCTTAACTCAGTAAAATCCTAATAAATCACATTTATATCATATTTATGCTTATGACTCTACATCGTTTATATTTGTCAGACCATTTTAAAGAAAAAACAGTCAAAAATCACCTTTTCTGCTACAATCTAAATTTTCTACTCACCTGAACTTTACTAGAAGCTGAGGATGCTCAACAACAAAAATATAAAACACTCAATATATTTCAAAACCAGGCTCTGGTTATGTATGCTTAAGTTCTTACTGTACTTCTGTGAAAATCAGTGTTTTTCTCTTTCATTTCTAAGAGGTTCTCCCTCTACCATTCACCAGAGATAAATTATGCACTAGCAATTTCAGCATAATCTAAAGGATTCTGAAGAAAGAAAAGAGCCCCCTTCTAAACTGTCATTGTTACCAACAATGGGGTACTCAGACTGCAAAAGTTAGATTGCAGCACTTTAAAATGATCACCTGTTCTTTTCCAAAAATACACCAGAGAAAAAAGGATGGGATGAGTAAATTTGAATGCACATTTTGAATAACCTGTAGTCTGATATCGTTCAAATGTAAAGTTGAGGCTCAAACTTAAGGAAAATAGAATTGCAAAATTCACATCTGGCTTTACATGGCACTTCTCAGGGATATTTAGATTCTTCTGAAGTTCAATCTTAATGTCAGGCTAACAATATTAAAAGTATTATAAGATGATAATCTAATGTTATATGCCCACTATTTACTTACTAGCAGAAACAGAAACTTTCATAAGGAATCAATCGAAAAACAGTCAAAATTTTTTAACATAAATTAGACACTTGTTAAAAAGATTTTTAAAGTAAAACTGAAGAATAATAGGGAGCACTTACAAATTATTGCCAATGTCTGCCTATATTCACACAATTTTGTAAACACATTATTGCAGTTCAAAGATTTAATGCATGCTAAACATTTTCATATCCAACAGAATTCAATTTAATGGAGCAGATGATGTAAGAGATCTAATGCCTGTTTACATACAACAGTTGTTAGGGAATAATGACCTCTTTTGCTTCTGTTTATCCTGGTGGCATTCATGCAGTTATACTTTTATTAGTTCTACCTGCAGTCCCTGTGGGGCACTTTTAGTTAGGAAATACTATAATGCAAAATAGAGAAGAGGAAGTGTAGTGAGATCTGTACAATTATTATTTTTTTTTTTCCAAAGAATATTATTTTTCAAAAAAGGTCTAAATTTGTCATTGTCTGAAATTAATTAATAGTATTTTTACTTCAAGAAGCAAAATAAGCATCATGTAACTGTACCAAGCTTTGCATATAAAAATTAGTTAACATTTCCCCTAATTTCAGGATCTCATTTTCATTTAAACTGCAAGTTCCAGATACCAGCATAAATAGGAGTCTTGTTTTGAGTTATCAACCATGCTTTCCTAAAGGGTTAATTTCAATAGGCAGAAACTGTTAAGATACTTCAGAAAAAAATAAAAAAATAAAAAACTTCTCTGTTCTGAGAAAAGATTAATTTAGAAAGGGATATGTTGTTGGGTTACACTTTCATTACAGGACTTCAAACTCGTGTCAGTGTCAGGGAGCTTTCTTATTTTGAGCTAATATCAGCCTTTTTTTTTTTTTTCTCTCCTTTTTCAAGCATTTCTGTGACTGTGGATTCTCCAAGAAACTTCAGAACATCCTATTCCTATCTGAACGTCTATTAACATTGAAAGTCTCCATGGGTTTTCAATACATTTTTTATTTAGAGAGAAATTTGTAACAAACAGCAGTTCTAGCTTCATATTTGTCTATTTGTCTAATGCCATATTTGTTTAGTGTGTAACAATCTAAGGCGGTGTTAATTATTTCAAGTGCAATCAAGATTCCAGTAAAAGAAAATGCGTCTTTCAGCATTTATGATCTTCAGCTGGTCAATACAATTCACTGTAGCTTTTTCTTGTTATGAAAACAGATAGGACATAGCAGGTTGCAATGATCTTTCCTGCACAAATTATTGGTTTTTGTTAATTGTTTTTCGCATTTACAATCCCTAGTCCAGAACCAACTTTTTGCCTTCCCACCATTTTAAGCATTTTCATAGAGGAAGCACTAGTAAATTTATTAGCTTCCTGCCTGAAATACTGCAAATGATGGATGAACTATGGTATATATGTAGCTGAAGCTGATATTATTACTCCTATGGACTACAAACTATCACAATTAAAATCTATTATGTACTTACCACAGGAAGTATTTTAATATTTGAGGTGCTTTCTAAGCAACTGAACTAACATTGTGGGTATTCAAGTATTTTCTTCAGGTTTCTGGCAACTTCCAAGTGTTCTAAACTCTGAGATTTATGAAATGTGCAATATCTACAGCTAACCAGGAAATACAAGGACTGGAGTTCACAAATGAAGTGAACAGAAAACTCGTTGGGACCATCTGGAACATAGAGTCCAGTTCTCTCCATACCAGAGGTATATATTTTTAAAAAGGGATCTCAGAACATCTATTCCACAAGTACAGAGAATTTAGTTGTAACTCAAGTTCAAAGCAAATAAAGGTGAGGATGAGATTAAGACTGTTAGAATGAAAAGTTCATTTAAAAGAAAAGTTGTCACTAATCTAAGGAGAATTATTCCTTTACCTTTGGAGAAGATCTTTGTTAAGGAACACTGGGAAAAATAATAAAGAATAATAATAATAATAATAACACAAGAAATTAAAAGTATGGGGAAACTGAAACTTTGGGTTATCCTGAAAATGAAAGTTATAGTTTTGCTTTTAGTGTTCATTTATATCTCTTTTCATGACCACTCACTGATGCTATATTGGGTAATGCATAAGCAGACTAACTTGTTAGACTCTTAACAATTACATAGTAGCCTATCTGACTTGTGAATGAGAGATAAGAATGGGATGTTGGGTTCTTGAGGATGGTGAAGCTGATATATTGCTTAAAAGGTAAAACTGCAGTGCTAGCAAGGGTGCATATATACTTTTTTTTTTTAAACAATGAAACAACACAATCAACAGTGTGAGGGACGAGATATAACTGGTTCAGTTTGGAATTTGGGGTTATCTAATATGTTTCCCTTGGACTAAGAAGAGTAGTCAGGAAGATAAAAATGACACCAGAGTCTTTTACAACCTAACTGTGAATAAGTTGTTCATAGAATTGTGAATGAGTCAACCATCCTCAATAGTCTGAGATAAAAGCATTTCAGTGCTCATCAGTGGACTGATGTTGCCATTACAAGTAGTTTGCAGCAAATTTTTAAGTGCGTCATAGTAATTTTATGAAGCCCATTGTAGAACAATTTGTATGTGATATATAGCTCAATTTCTGCAAAGCATGTGTCAGACAACAAGTCGATCACAACATGCTAAGTCAGTTTTCAGAAGGGAGAACTCAATCTTAT
This sequence comes from Anseranas semipalmata, assembly GCA_013399115.1. Taxonomy (NCBI): domain Eukaryota; kingdom Metazoa; phylum Chordata; class Aves; order Anseriformes; family Anseranatidae; genus Anseranas; species Anseranas semipalmata. Next base: position 31,560 of record VXAA01007447.1, on the reverse strand, counting down.
TATCTCCAAACACCACAAGCAAAGAAAAAAGGAAGAAGGATGGAGAAAAACAAAAGAATAAGAATGCAAATGTGCAATGAATTATTTTTCTTTGCTTCATTCTCTGCTTCCCTAGTTGGTTTTTTTTTTTTTTTTTTCCTTTGTTACTTGATTTTTTTCCTTCACCTTGCTGTTGTATCTTTGGTGGCAAAATGTGACCTCATGAAGCAGGGGTCCTCAACTACTACATGTTAAACAGAATTCTTTGGAAATTTCTCATAGTACCAAATCATTATCACAAAAAATGTTGTTAATACTGAAACCAGTTAGGAGAAAAAAAGTAAGTGCCTGTGGAAATTCTGACAAGCTTTAAAAGGAAAGTGAATGAATTAGATATGAAATCATAGTCACGAAAGCAATTTACATTAAAGCAGCAAATTTTAGAAAAACTCTATACTCAGTAACTGTGACCAAAGCTAGATAAATTGACTCATGGAGTTTTACAGGGAAACAAAACACTATGACAGAGGAAGTGGTGCACTTGACATGGATTCATTTCTTATTCATATACATCTGCTTGATGCATAAGAATTTACAGAATTTCTCAAGTAGTAAATTCAGAAGCCTTGGACTCCCAGCTCTGCCCAGTTTCTGTTTCGATTCTCCATGTGTGCAGCAAAGTTTCAAGGCACAGTTTTCTTTTAGTATTGCCTCTCAGTAGTTAAACACCTCATGTATTGAGAAGGTAGAAACAGCTTTGAATGCATACAGCCTGAAGAATACAGATTATGAGAACACATTCTGACATGGATTTAATATGCTTTTGTATAAGTTCATTCTGAGATGAAGGACTCTCATATTGCTTGCAGTCTTTTACATGTATCCGTGCTATACACACTAGGATGCTCTGGCCTATAAACCAAGGCACTGAACAGCAAGCTTTGACATCTAGTATCAATCACAAATTAGTTTTCAATTGGTAAGATATGCAGTAATGCTATGCTGTTTTGATTGCTTAAGCCTAGATTTGCAGAGCTGTTTGTGTCAGGAGGCACATTTGTTTTTCTCCTTTGTGCTTTAGTTTTCCGATTTCTATCCTACATCTCTGTCACTCCCATCTCTGTTATCTCTGAAAACCTTTATGACATTTTTGAAATATGTCATCTCTAAATATGTCAGATTCAGTATCTCTTTTAACATTCCCCATGTCTCTTTCTTTTTTTCAGATCTGGCCTAGTATTCCCTAAAATATTTTCTCATATGTATTCATTCATTTTTGATGGTTTCCTTTTCTCTCCTCCTGTTGCAAATGTTTCTGAGTGAGTACATATAGTTAATTCAGATACTCACAAAACTGTACAAGCTACACACTTGAGTCTGTAAACTAGAATGAGATACCAGACCACAGTCACTCAGTCTTATCATATTACTGCATTGTTCCAGATGGCATTTTGCCATTTCTTTTAAAACAGAATTTTGTAACATTGTTAAAACCACTGCCACATCAGTTTTTAAGGACTGCTGAAGGTTGCTTTTCCAGAGCTATGCCATGAACACTCTTCCTAGTGCTTGTTTTCTGCCCACTGCATGATGCCAGCTTCTGAGATCCCCAGACCATTCACTTACTGCAATGTACCCCAGCAGCCACTCCTAGTACTTCTCCTTCACAGACTCTGAAGACTCCATGCGAGTAACTAAGACAGTTACTCATTTCTACTGCTTTGCTCTCTTTAGCCTAGATTCTTGTAGTCCCTCTTACTGCAGCTGGCTTCCTTCCCCCAGCCTCCATGATATGTTCTCTACTGACACCACCTCCACACATTGTACTACCATCCCCAGTTAAAAAGAAAAACAACAAAAAAGTTTTTGCCATTATCCAAGTCTGGATGATTTTATTGTCCTTTCGCTGATGTTACATCATGCACTAAATAATTTGGTTGGTGTTGGCTGAAGTCTCTGTGTTATCAACAGCTGGAGAGAAATCTGTACCTTTCTTTCCTTATAGCAGGTGACAAATAACTAGTTTTCTGGAAACCTATCTCCTGGAAAACACCAATAACTCAAACTAAGATTCACAGTCTCTAAGCACATGTAAGGAAAACTGATCCATAAGCTAAAAGCCTCATTTCTCTGTATAATAAATGGAGGTAGCCGCCTCCTAATTGAGGTACTCTGAGGTGCTCTTTGGAGATACCTACTTTTATTCTTTGGATACATAATGAACCTAAGCACTTAACTGAGGTTCCCAAATTAGGTGTCTAATGTAGACACAAGGAAAAAAATCCTCTTCCCCCAATTACAATAGAATATTATGCACTGCAGTATGTTTAATGAAAGCTTTATGAAAAGACCCCAGCAGAAAAGAAAAACAGCATCTTTAAACAACTTCAGTTTTATATTCATACAATTTTTTTTCCTTAAAAATACAGCAGTCAGTGAATTTTCAGTTAATTTGGAATTCTGCATAACTGTCTACCTATGAATACTAACTACCTATAGAATATAAATATTCTATAATATACCATCTATGTTTGTATGGAAATTTATCTTTCTGATGGTCTTCTTTTCCTCCTCTCTAATACTCTAAATGATTCCTATTTCCATGTAAAAGAGTCCTTATATTTGTATCTGGGGGCTAAATTATGTCTAATATGCTTATTCTGTCTTGACCTAGATTTAGACCAAAAAAAAAAAAAAATCCTTTTCCCATTAACAATGCCAATTATGGAACAATCCTATTATAAAACAGCATGGAACCCTACATTTTTTTTTTTTTTTTTTTCTGTATGATCACTGTAATTCATGCATGTTCTAAGTTAAATACATGGAAAAGGCAGACACTGTTGCAATTCATACAGGAGGTTTGCCAAGCTGTCATGTGGAGGATACTGTCGGTCAATGGTACATTGGTTCAAAGGGCAGTCATTTACTGCACTCATAATTTCTGCCACCATTCTAACCACATGTCTTTGATGCAAAATAAATGCAGCCTGTCTCTGGGCTTAATCACCATAGTTTAAAGGCCACAAATAGTTTTTTTTTTTTTTTTCTTTTAGGTTGTTTTGAATCATGAGCAAGAATTAACAACAGAGGTTTTAGAGATGGAAAATAAATAGTATAAGTAGGAATTTAGCCTAATAAGATATCTGAATCAAACTATTTTTCATTCCTTGAAAATATTTATATTTTGATTAGCAGAAAATATTGATGAACACCAAGAAATCAAAATTGACCTGTAAATATATTTTATAATGTATGTATAAATATATACCTGTTTAAAAGCTTGAGATAGCTTTTAGTCAGGTTTGCACACTGCCTATATTTAAGCCCAATAAGACACCTGCTTTGTTAATGAATTAATGCTCTTACAAATCTGTTTCTGGCTTTTAAGCCATTACTTAGAGAACAAGAATATGGGATTCTATTGTTTTGTTTTTACTTAGTGTTTTGCCTGTCATAGTAAGTAAATGTAATCTGCATTATTAGTAACTGTCAACAGCGTACTCTGAGCAGAAGGCAAATACAGCAGGTGGTAAAAAAAAAAAAAAGAGATGGCTGAAAGCAGAAAAGCAAAACAAACGATTGCCAGAAACTGCTAATCTAGTTATGCATAAATTTAAGACAAATTAAAATGCATGCAAAGCTTTCACCGAAGGTGAATATTTGACTTTTGGAGATAAACTGACCAATTGTTGTTTTAAGACCATTTGTCAGAAAGCTCAAGAGCTGAAAACCCTTTATAATCCTCTAATTGCTTTGATGTAACTTTTATAAACTTAACCTGTCAGACATTTTGAACCTCCTAAGTGATGGCTCATCAGACGATGAACTGATGGCAGAGGATCAGTGCTTTGTTTACTAACACGTAAGGTAGGTGACCCTTTCAGTTTACTGTACTTTCTAGTGGCCAACATTTAAACTTTTAAAATGCTTTTGCAGGTAATTATCATCCACATGGTATTTCTTTTGACAGTTAAAGGTATTAGAGACAATGCTCACAGACAGTAATAAACAAAATTCTGCCAGCTGCTTATTTTATATCTCATAATCATCTGTTTTTCAGAAACTTATATCAAAAAAGTGTGTGCACACAAGTAGGACTTTGCCAAAGAAGCAACAGATGTTGGCTTCGTTTTTTTTTCTTCCATTTCTGATGATGTGTGTGGGTTGGGAGAAAAGTGCCAAGCTTTTCTATATCTCCCCAGAGTCTGGACAGCAGTCTGCCTGGAGCCCAGCACAGAATTTCACTTCTCCCAAAGCACAGTAATTCCTCATGCTGGATATTCAACTTTTGGCACTCAACAGAAATTCCTTCAAAATAATTTGTTATAGTGCAGGTTGAAGATAGCTTGACCTTAAGGCATTAGGTGACTGTTAATCCCAGTGGAACAATTATCTTCATCTCTTGTAAAACTCTGGAATGACTTGACCCAACTTTGTTAACAATCCAAACATCAACAACAAAAAATCCACTTGGTTTGAAATTCAAGAACAAGCTAACAGAAGCTGAAGCAACAAGAACTTCTTTCTCAAATGTTCTTGTGTATCTTACCTGTTTACCAGGTAAATTAGTGTACCCTCAAGGCCCACCGAGACCTGGGTTGTCTGCAGGGTGTTGTCCTGCACACCACTTCTCTGTCCTACCCGCATAGTATGTATCTCCTTTGCTCGTGTATTTCTTTATTGAAGTCTTCATAAATATAACACATGAAAACAACAGAAAAAAAAAAGGGTGGTGGAGGGGATCGACAAGCAGGAATGCCAGCTCTCCACAACACACTAGGCTCCACACAGATAAAATAACTCCTGTGGAGATTTTCTGAAGTTCCACTTCCACAGAGTTAAGGAACATTATAGGAAACAAAGAAACAAACAAAAAAACAACAACAGCACAAAACAAACAAACAAAAATTGAACCCATATTTATTCCTTGCTCTCATCTGGCTGGCGTAACAAAGGTGTCAAATGGTCCTAGGTAATGAAGGGCAGTAAGGCTCATTTCAGAAAGACTCCAGCACCGTACTGCAGACACTGGCTGCTTCTACCTGCCTCTTGTGCCAGTGGGAGCCAAAGCAGCCATTAGCAGCATAGCAGAGATAGTGCCAGGATCCTTTGGAGCTGCTAAACTTCCAAGGAAAAGAGTTACAGAACTCTACAGGAGCTCTGCAACATGCAGGGAAGTTAGTGTTCAAGTACTGCAGCATAATTAAGGCAACTGGGGCATAATGTTTCAGGTTGTTCAGAACAAAATCCTAGATAATGTCATTCTTCGGTTATTCTTTGCATAGAAGTTTTTCCCTTTTGACAGTTGGACAGGACAGATGGTCTTAGAGCTCTGTCACCACTACACAAAACTCTGTAAAGAACTCTTTTTTTAAACTGCGATGTCTCAATTACATTTTTGAGTTTCCAATATTGCAATTAATAGTTATGTCTCTAATCTGAATAGCTTTCTTTCAAGAATTAAAAAAGAAAAGCTTTCATCCTACTAGATTTCTAAAATCAACCTAAAGCTTATCCTGAAGAGTTTTAATTATGATAAAGGGCCTGTTACCTTCTTGCTTTTTGAACATAAATTTTGCTATATTTCTTATGAAAAAAGTCCTTCTTATTTTACTGATGTAAAATATTGATGTAAAATATATGTGAGTGTGGAGATTGACAACAGTCACATGAGAGATATGTCTCCTTGTCCAGCTGCATCTGAATCACCAGTAAGAAAATACTGCTCTTGTGAATAAGTTCCTCCACATTTTAAAGTATAAGTATTTTGGATATGTATATCTAAAAAATTTAAAGAATCATTCAGTGAGCTTCCTACCACTATCAGTCCTGTCAGGGTTATTGTGCCTTGCAGCACAAATTTTATGGGATAATATTAATCTCTTGTATTACAGAAAAACAAAAAGGAACACTCTTTTCCTGCAATTTAAAACTAAAGAGCTTGAAGGGAGTATAAAGAGAAATAAACTGCCACATTTCCTTTTGTTTTCATTAATAAAAAAGTACTTCTGCTTGCTGACCTAGATATGCATGTATTTCCCTACGCAGTCTACTGTTACACTGCAGGATTCACAAGGATCTGTGGACACTGAAGAAAAAAAAAAAAAAGATTTTTTTTTTTTTTTAAAGAATAAATTGTTTTAAGACTACTTGCAATTTTCGTGTTATAGGGGGAAAAAAAAAACAAAACAAAACACAACTCCACACCTGATAAAACAGAAACTAATCTTACAGCTTGAAGCATAGGTTCTCTCTGTTGCTATAGACAAGGGCTCCTATGCAAACAGGTCTGATAATAATTACGTGTGATAATGTATAATGGAATGGGAAGGATTCATCTTTCTTTAAAGCAGCAGGTATGTCTCCTTCTCATAGATGGAGACCTGGATGGAGATAGTGATCAATCATGGTGTGACAATTTCTGCAAGGTCTCCCTGTGGGAGCTATTAAAATTCAACTTATTCACAGAAAAAGTCTTGAGTGCCTAGCCTAGTAAAAAGTGAATGTCATCTAGGAAATATGGAATTAAATCTTGCCAAAAAATAGAAAACATATTTCATAGATGTTTTTGTGATTTTTTCTTCACTGATTTTTTTTTNNNTTTTTTTTTTTTTTTTTTTTTTTTTTTTTTTTTTTTTGTCAACGGCTTTCTATTAGCTAGTCAAAAGTGGTGGGTAAATCAGCTCTCCAGGGTCTCAGCCTGGAGCTTCCTTTTTGTACCAGCATCGTATAGACGTATAGCTCTAAAACCATCAAGACCTTCTTGCTTCCGTTAAGTAGAAGATAAAGTTAAATGGTTGGAGAGTGGCTAAAAGAAAAAAAATGTGAGATTGCCCAGGAATCTCAGGACCAGCTGCTGGAACAATAAAAATGGTTACAACACAAATTCCAGACCTGCTGTACTCAGTCGGAGTCTTGATTGCCTTTATAACATTTCTATTAGCCAATTTTTAATTTGTATAAAAATAAGGCTGTATTCTTCATGAAACATTTTTAATAAACAGCGGTTACTGTGAGTTTGCTTATGAAAGGTCTTTTCTTAATTCTTATTAATAAGGAAAGAGCTGCATCATACTCTACAGAGAACATTCCATTTGAACACAATAGATACACTTAAGCCATCAAAGGTTACCTACATTAAATATCCATTATAAGACTCATGATGATGATGATTATGCTGATGGTATTACATATTTTATCAATTGATACTTGAAGCACTTTGAAAGCTGAAGCATTTAACTTTATGCATTTTATTTTTGCATTTAACATGATTTAGAAAAATAAACAGTAAGATTAATGTCATTAGCATGGCTTACTGAAATGACAGCTGCCCATCAACACCACTTTTAGTTAGGCAAACACTTTTTAGACAGAATTGAGATTCCAAGACCATATATTTGTTAAAACAAAGGATTCATTAGAGGAAAGATAATTACTGCCCAGAATATAAATATGCTATCTGTAGTCAATTGTGATTGTCACAGAAGCCTAAATGGCATGTTAGTGGTCAAAAAACATTTCTGAAACTAAGATTTAAAATATCATATTTGGACCTATTTTTATGACATTTTGTCATGCATTCATCATGCATTTTAACTGACAGTAAGCAATCAAATAATCTCATTGATCTTAAGGAACAATTTGCCTTAAATATGTGTCAACATAAATCAGATTGTGCACCCAGGTATTCTGGAACAAATGTTGCATATTTAAAAAGTGGATTATTATTGGAGTGCTCTGAAGTGTTTTAAAGATTGAAGTAGCAATTTCTCCAGTAATGCAACAACTGAAATCAAAACACTATCTAGTTTCATTTCTGTTCATTTGCCTTTATCTTGAGATGATTCTAGATGATTACTAATCTGCAAAATTTTCATATAGCTTCTGAATGAAACAGTGCATTGTATATATACATCTAGGGTTTCTGGGTTATTTTATTTGAAATTGAACTTAAGTTATTTTGGAGACAATCTCTTGTTAGCTTTCTGTATAGCTCAGCAATATGTACATCTATTTGTTTTTTTTTTTTTCTCTTTAAAGTAACTTTTTATACCTTCTAGCTAGCCACAAATATTAAAAACTTCCTTCCTGTTTTCATCCTTCCAGATCAACTTTAAACATTCCTGACTTTTCACTTTTCTGTCTCTCACATCTAAGAACTCTTTACAATTTTTGAATGAATTAAAGAAGTAAGCTTCTGTTGTGGTTCAACCCAGCAGGCAACTAAGCACCACACAGCCGTTCACTCATTCCCCCTCAGGGGATGGGGGAGAGAATTGGGAAAAAAAGAAGTAAAACTTGTGGGTTGAGATAAAGACAGTTTAATAGGAAAGACAAGGGAGGAAAAAAAAAAAAAGAGCAAAACAAACAAACAAAAAAGAGTACAACAAACAAGTGATGCACAACACAATTTCTCACTACCAGCCTACCAATGCTCAGCCAGTCCCCAGGCAACAGTACTGCCACACACACCCCCAACACTGGCCAACTCCCCCCAGTTTTCATTGTTCAGGACAATGCCATATGGTATGGAATATCCCTTTGGCCACTTGGGGTCAGCTGTCCTGGTTGTGTTCCTTCCCAGCTTCTTGTGCACCCCCAGCCTCCTCACTGGCAGGGCAGCACGAGAAGCTGAAACGTCCTTGACCTCTGCTCTGCAACAACAAAAACATTGGTGTGTTATCAGCATTGTTTTCCTCCTAAATCCAAAACATTGCACCATACCAGCCACTATAAAGAAAATTAACACTATCCCAGCTGAAACCAGGACAGCTTCATAACATTAATGTCACATAAACTTATATTAAGTCCTTTTGTGTCCTAAGGTACACATAAGCTGACTTTCCCAAGACCTATTCAGGAAATCTTTAGCAAAACATGGATTAAAGTCAATAGCTCTTTATTTTATATTGCATAACTTAATCGTAGATTATCTTCACAAGCAGTTTTCTTAAGCTACCTTTTAATAATGATAATCATCTTATTCAGAGCTTTTAATAAGCATTCTGTTACATTTGGATCTGGGAATATGTTAAGATTTTGCAGTTAATTCACCTCCTTGGCTCATCATTTGCCTTTACCTACCTTTGTTTTATTGTAGGGACCCTTAATTTTGATCACACCATTTTATTTTCTCCTTCTTGATGATTAAATTAACAGCATTTTGCAAAACTGTTAAAAAGGAAAGCTTTAGTGACAAGGACAATGAATCTTTCACTAGGAGTTCTAGCTGCCTGGTAGATTAACTGTAACACAAAAAGGCAAGCCATTTCTAGCATTTTAAAGAACTATATGGAAGTCTCTCCCTGCCACACACAAGAAATCAGAAGAACCCAGAAGGAAAATCCAGTCTTTATGACAAATATATTATTTGTGTGGGCAATAAAGCTATAGGAAAAATAGGTTTTATACAGACAGTTTTAACTAGAGATGAATGGCCATCACCAAAACTAATCCAGTGGTTTATATATATATTTGTTTAATTGGAGATATCAGGTAAAAACATACTGGTTTCAAAACATGCATATTTACATGCAAACAAAACACAATTATGGCTACAATCAAGTCAGCTTCAAAGGATAATGTCTGGGTGTGTCTTATCAGTCAAGGGAGAGGGAGCACCAAGGAGGGAAATACAGACCTCACCCCCCAGAAAAGAGTAGAAAGAGTGCAAATATAGTGGTGGGACTAGATCACTGATCATTTACTACTGAACACAGCTGTATCATTAGGCGGAAGACATAGGAAAATAGACTACTAGCAATATCACTTTAGGAAAAGTTTATTCCAAAAGTCTTAGGAGGAGGAAAAAAAAATGAAAAAAAATCTTAAATTTAGTGGTTTGTTGATCATGTGAAAAATTAAGTTTGCATTATTCTTTTGCAATATTTACTTTCTACGGCCACAATTTAAAGTGAACTTTATCATAACTGAAGTCAAAATGAACATGGTTTCTCATTTTTTCTTGAGTCTGAGATCACTGTGAAAGAAAACTAATATTGACATTTTCTTATAACCTCTGCATGCATGTTAAGAAATACATGAAGTTCCTTGGTTCAGATCACATCTGGTGTCTACTGGTTGCAGAGACTCAGTGTATATAAAATTAAAAAGTATTTACACGTGTCTGTTTTAAATTTGTGGCAATTCAATATCACTTTCTATTCTTTTTTAAAATTAAAATGTTTTAAAAATAGCAAAAGTAAGTATATGGATCAGTTTTAATATTTTTGTGCCTTTCATTATTTTGTATTTCTATATCATGTCATTTTGCATAGTGATATACTTGACTTTCAGGCTTTGTGAAGAGGATTTCCAAATTGCTAATATCTGTCAACCATAAGAGATTTGCAAGATGTGTCTCAGCTATCCTTTTCAGTTTTCTCTGTCTTCTAACATGCTGAAATTTGTTTTTGCTTCAAGACAAAATGAAGAACTGACATTTTTCATCACATAAGGGAAATTCCGTATTTTTATTAGGAGCCCTGTATTGTTTTAATAAGATATACACTTTGTAGTGTAGAAATATTCAGTATAACACAGATAATTGAATATTTTCGTACAACTAGAGCTGACAGTGTTTAAAAGTTAAGTAAACAATTTCAAACTAATATCTATCAGAAGGAAAATGCTACATTTGTTTTTAGAGGCCTGTCCTTGAAATAATTTTACGGAGATTGAAATATCCTATAATATAGGATATCCCATAACATAATAATTTCCATAAGCCTGTATTTTTTCTAATGAAAAACTATCCTTGAAATATTTTCAACCACCTCTGGAAAGAACTTCCTTTGTTGTTCCAGTGGAGATGACTTTCTCATGACATTTGTCTTCCAGACTACAAGGAAGCACTGGGAGACATTCTCCCACTTCCTTGCAAGACTGAACTCCATGCCTAGAAAATATAATCTCCATTCTTTTTGAAGAAATATATTTTCCATTCTAACAATATGAGGCTTATTTTAATATTTTTTTTACTGCCTACTGAAAGTCTGTCACTGGAAGAAAGTGGTGATTAAGATATTTTCAACACTGTTATATGGTGCAGATATATTCATATTTATATCAAAATAAAAGATCATCCACACAGCTTAAAAAAAATAGGGTTCACTTAGAATAAAGACTATGACTATACATAAAATCCAGCTGCACTGAGTATGCAGTCTACTGGGTTTTATTTTTTTTGTTTGTTTTTTTCAGCCTTCTCAATAGCAATCCAACTTATTTTATGCAAGAACAATGATTATTTTTATATCCCAGACAGTGTAGTCGTTTAAACCCATCTTTATCAATTTCTGAAACTTAAGAATTCAGGTAAAAATGCCAAAGGCAGACTCACTTTCCCTTTTAACCTGGGGTGAACTTTTTAGAATTTCTTCCCCTCTAAGACAAAACAATTATTTCTTACTGAGATAAATTCCTAACAAGCCCATTCTGTCCTCAAATGTATGTAACTGGCTTGTGCTTATGCTAATTTGATGCTGTGGGATCATAACCCCCTACTGATATAACAAATTTTAAAATGTTAACAAAATTACTGTAAGCACTGCAGAAAATGTAAAATAAAAGGTTGTTGTTTTCCAAATATGCCATTCTTGAAAGCATGCTGTGGAATTCTTGGGGTGTGCATTCATCTAATATCAACTTATTTTCTAGATAATTATGCAATTTAATAAAAGAAACTCTGCAGGAATATAAAAAAATATCATTCCTCTCATATGGAAACAGTGAGAAGTAGCTTTAGTTTTCTTAATCAACTGAGGTTTTCTGAGATTTTCCTACTTAAACTTTGGAAGGCTCATGTTTGCCCCTAAAGGGACTTGCAGCCAGCTTAATGCTCATATTGTTAGAAAATGAAGATACTCCAAGGGCAAGACAATAAAAAACAAAAACCTGTCTTTCCTCCATTCCAATTCATTTCTTTACCATAATTCACCAATACACCCTAAAACCAGTTTATAACACTTTGGACTTTTTTAAATGACAAACTTCACACTTTTCTTGATTTAAGTTGAAATAATGTAATAAATCAGCGTAATTCTTCCCCCTCAGCCCCCACCTTTTGCCCTTATAATGAAATATATATAGGTATAAAGGAGAAAAATACTGTCTGCAATAAACTGATGGATGGTCAAGTCAAGCTCCATCTGATCCAGTAATAGGTTGTCTTTATGTAAAAACAGACAACGAAAAGAGTATGAATTTTGATGAATATATCTTTTCTTATTTTCTTAACAATCGCACAGTGTTTAAAAAAGCACAAGGAAGTAGTTTTAAGTGACAAGTATGATGTTTCATTTTCTCCAGCAAATTGTACATTTGTTTTTTCCCCCATTTATTCTCGTACATGCTCTTAGGGAAGAAGTAAATAGATAAATGGAAGTGCAATCCAAAGGGAATTACAGGAGGAGCAATTTTCTGCACAGTTCCTTTTGCTTCATGTTGTTTATTATTGCCTCCATGTTGTTCATTACTTGCATTCTCCTGGCTCTTATCTTCTAATTGTAATCAAGACCTCTTCATATTGTCTCTAAAAGCTTATTAGGGTAATAGATCAACAAAAGGGATTTATATACATGGATTTCACAAAGGTAACCTTTCACAATTCTCTAACAAAAATTAACGTAATTTTGTTATTTAATTATGAAATATGTAACCTCATTTTAGCCTTCTGTAGCATGAAACCATTGAAACTGACACTTCAGTTGCATTTACCTATGGGTTGATGAGCTCTGAGAGTTAAGCACAGGCAACTATCAAAGCATAGGCATCTTCCCAGGATCTTCATACCTAATTACTACAAGTAGGAAGATTCCTCCAGAGAGGGACCACTTTCATTCTGTATCTGACAGGTAGAAATTAGTTGCCTAATGGAATGGAATAGTTCTGCAAATTAAAGGAATTGAGTAAGCTTTTTTAATTTAGGCTCCTTTTAAATTAGATTTTAATTTGGATTCAAATGTGAAGTTGGTGACATGAGGAAGTTTATTTTGTATGATTTCCAATAACTTTACATTGCCCTTTGACAAGATTTCACATTTCAGTTCTGTTGTCTTTTAACTAATATTGACAAATACTATGCTTGATGCTGAGGTACTCAGCCAGCTGCAAATGCCATCATGCCATCATGGAATAAGTATGACTAAAGTCACAATGCCACCACAGATGAAAGAGGAAACTTGAAAAAGCTTAATTCTTTGCTTTCCATGAGTTTTTCTTTTCTTTTTCTTTTTCTTTTCTTTTTCTTTTTCTTTTTCTTTTTCTTTTTCTTTTTCTTTTTCTTTTTCTTTTTCTTTTTCTTTTTCTTTTTCTTTTTCTTTTTCTTTTCCTTTTCCTTTTCCTTTTCCTTTTCCTTTTCCTTTTCCTTTTCCTTTTCCTTTTCCTTTTCCTTTTCCTTTTCCTTTTCCTTTTTTTTTTTTAAGGTTTTAGTAACATAGAAAGTAACATAGAACCTGAACATGTGATCACCTGAAAAATAAATTCTTGCAAATGTAATGTTGTTAATTTCCTTTGCTTTTGAGGCATATCCCTGAGTTACATATGAAACTGGAAAAGCTCATGATTCTACTGAGATATCACCCTTTAAAACAAGATGGTGAAGCAAAAGAAGTATTTTCATTTAATTTCAAATAATTGGAAAGCAAATGTTTTTGATTTATGTCTTTCTCTCTCATGAAATTGTCTTTACTTTTCTTTCTGATGTTTTGGTCAATTATCTATCCTGAAAAGCAAAATTCCTGAATATTCCAGAGCTTTTGGATTAATATGTTAGCTACTGAAAACAAACCTTTAAAAGAAGGAGAAGAACTTGCATGTTATTTAGAAAGTTTGTTTATTTCTTTCCTCTTGGATATTTATAAGACGGCTATTCTCGTAGCTGCAGGAAGAACCAACAGGACCAAGATTTTCAGGTATTCCTTTCCAGCATAAACCTTTGTTAAGTGCTGACTTTAGTAATGTGTCATCTGTGCTTTCCTGAATCTTGTCCTCTGGACATTTCCAGGGAGTTTTCCCCATTATGTGACTTTTCTATCTTCATCAATACATTAACAGAAACACTTCTCACCTGTAAGATGTTAAGATGAAATATTACACCAACATGGCCAGGGGAGGAACTTCCTTCAATGGCATTTTGTTACACAGATTTTATGGAAATATTCAGCAATGTAATTGCTTACCATCTCAGTTGACAATATTTAGGGAACTAAAAGATCAAAATTTTTCTTTAAAATACCTGTTTAATTTGGTTAGGAAATAACCCACTGTTTGCTACATCAACAAATCAGCAGAGACTATACTATAAAGGTAACTTCTCATACTGTAAAGCAGCCTGATTTTCCACTAATGTGTTTTCTGATTGTCAGAATACAGAGAAAAAGAATCAGATTGTTGTTATTAAAAGGATCTGAACAATACTGTCTTTGCTCCAGTCTTCTAAGCTTCTAAGCTATGTTGCCTAAAAGGCTCTTTCATAAAAATTCAGGTTAAAAAAATACAAAACCCAGCAAACCTATGTCTGGATTGAGAGAGAGAGAGAGAGAGAGAGAGAGACTCTATAGACCAAGGAAATGAAATGAGCAGGCCAATTGCATTTTCACACAAACTCAGAATTGTCACTCAATCAACTGTAACGATATCAGATATACCAGGAAATCGTTGAAATAGACAGATGTCACTATCTCTGCATTTCTGTTTATAGCTATATATTTTTGGATGCAGAGCTCAAAATATTCTGGAAAATTCAGAAGATAACTTTGTAAACTCCCACAAGAACTTAGCCATTAAACGAAGCTCTTCCTGGATGATACTAATTTCTGGAAATATCTTTTGTGAAGCAGCCTGTTAAATATGCACAACCTATAGAAATCTATCCACTTGTGTTACTCTAGGAATGAAAGAATCTCCTGAGAGATTAAAGTGAAAAATAAAAAAGGAAAATAAAACAGAATAGAAAATTAGATCTCATGGAATATTTTCAGACACAATCTAAAATGAATTTATGCCAAGACTGATAGACTGAATGTCCTTGAGACAGGGAAAAGCAAAATGTTTGGTTTTCCAAATATCGCAAGCAAACAGAAAGGTTTCTTCAGAATCTTTAATGAGAAAAAATTAACAAGATGAAGTGCTGGATGACAACGAACTGTCCAACAATTACTTTGCAAAAAAAAAAAAAACAAATAGATGTTTAGCGTTGATAACTCCTGATGCCACAGAAAGAGGAAGCACATACTCTACAAAAGAAAAAGTGCAGTTTCGTGACTTAAGCAGGCAGAATCAGAGGAGAAGGGTGTAAAAATAAAATCTATGTCTTAAGTCATAAGGCTAAAACACTTGAGGGTAGGCAAAGAGAGGAAAAAACGTGCCCTAAGGATAATTACACTTAGTAAAAACCATTCATGAAAAGAAAAAATGAGCACAGGCAATGGGATATAACATCTTGTGGTTCATGATTTAAGGTTCACTGACATGAAAGAATAGACATGAGGACATTGCCATCAGAAGAAGGTTTAATTCCAGCTCAAACATGAGAGACAGAAAATATCCCAACTTCTCCAGACAACTCACAAATCTCTTAATAACTTATTGGCAGATCTGTGATTCACTGCACAGCATCAAATGCAATAAGTAATCTTCTGTGCTAACTGGAGATGGCCTAAAACTGTAAAAAGGTGAATCATTTGTCACCCAGCCCAGTCATCACCTGGTCCGTCAACTTTCTCCAGACACAGAAAAATCTAACAGCTGTTAGAAAGGAAGGCTAAGAATAAAGATTTTGCCAGAGTGAAAACAGGAGATTGGCTTTTGGAGTGATAATGTATATAAAAATTTAACCTGTTAATCTAGTTTTCTTACCTCATACACTTCTTTATTTCTTTTCAAGAAATTGAATAGATGCAACCTTACATTATAAGAGAGCTGTTAATATATTTAATGGTAAGCTTCTGTATACAAAGGTGACATTAAAGAGATTTGTGAATTTTCCAAAAAGCTGAGCTCAAATGACAGCATTTCAATGTGTACTTTGCATTAAAGTTATTTCAATATAGCACTTGGAGTAATCAAAAGGAAAGACAGCCTTGTTCCTCCAGACCTTCTGCTCCTTCTGCTGGGAAAGCACAGCACAGCTTGTCACAGAAATTATGACATCAAAGTATTCCAGAGTAACTGAAATGCTTTTGAAAATGAAGTGTTTTGGATGTGATTTCTCTCTCTATTTTTTTCTTAACAAGGGCATTGCCAAGAAACTGCCATAAATAAATAAATAAATAAATAAATAAATAATTGTACTGCCTGAAATACTGAAATCTTCATCTCCTTTCTATTTTCATACACATGCTACAAATGTTCAGGTTTGTGTGTTTGTGTATGGAGGGGAGAAACATGGAAGGTGTCTAAGCATGTAGAATATATGCTCTATATGTCCCACAGAGTCTTTCAGATATCTTCAAACTCTCCCAAAAGCAATGGTGTGTTCTATGTGTTGTTTGGTACACTGCACTGCCCTGTGTATATGTACACCAAGTTCTTTTCTGAAATAGTAATGCAGGGTTTTAATTTTAACCAGTTGGGCTGTGCTTAGGATGGTGTGGGGTGTTTTCTTCTAGTATTATTTCCTCAATTTCTCTTGCACAAATCTCAGACCAAAAAAAGAACAGAGAAAACAGATATCAGCTCTATCCTAAAGGAGCGATGTGTTTAATATACTTGAGACTTCAAAGGACCTAAAAGGTGAGCAATGACCGTGAAAATCCCTGGGAGAGAAGCACAGAAAGCTTCCGTTTCCAGCCTTGTAAAGTCCCATGGGTACAGTTGTTGCTGCTGAACCATATCAGCTTCTGCCCTTCTCCGTGTTTCCCCAGTACAGTGTTAAAGATGAACTGTGAGAAACAATGTTTCTATCATTTTTTGTTTGTTTATAAGTACCACTATTTTTTTTTTTAATTTCTTTATAAGTAGGAGGTATCTCACAAAATCTGAATCATGATATACTTTTTTCCTGTTTAACTCAACTCTCCTAAATTTCTCTTCAATATTTTTATATTTTCTAGAGGGGACTTCCTAAATCAGAAAGACTAAACTAAAATCTTTAACTAAGATGATACCAGAATGCAGTGCAAACAATACTGTTTGTGTAAAAATATATAATAAATTTCTGACATTTTTCATTGGTGAAACTGGAAACTGGAGACAATCTAATGATAATTGCACATAATTTAAATGTTGAAATTTTCTGTTACCATCAAAATATGTAATTTCTGCCTCTGCTGCTTTTCTTTTAACAAATTTTTTTCTTTCAAAAATATACTGAAGAGTAAGTTTAAGACAAAATTATATTTACAGATCATTTATATGCATAGAAACATTTTAAATTGCAACATTTGTTGATGATATTATTTTCTTTTATAAATTCTTTATATGTTATTAATTTTTAGATTTTATTTTGAAAAAAAATTGAAATCCTTTATGTATTCTTGGTTGGGAACAATGCTGACAACTACAATAGAAACGAAAGTGATAAAATTAACTTGTCTTGGAAATAGAAGGCAACATATTTGGAAGGTTGTTTTTTTGTTTGTTCTTTTTATTAATTGGGACACTTTCTGGATTTCTCAATTCAGATTGTGTAAAGAGGGCATTTTCATATTAACTGATGGGTCATTTACAACATGGACTATTTCAATACCAAAGATTTTAGTATATTATTTGTGAAGTTATTGCAATGCTACAATATTTTGGTAATTGGATCTCTGGGAACCTAATGAAAATAAACTGATATTTATCTAACAAAATGAGCTCTTACAAATGATATAACTCACAATCATAACGAGTTTTACATGAAAATTGAGAAGTACTAAAAAACATGGTGAAGACATGGTTCTCTGGGACGTCCCCAGATAGTATCTGCTGCTCATTATTTTCTGTCTATCCAAGAAGGTCAGAAGTTATTGGAGAAGTTATTGGTAACTAGCTACTAGGAATATTTGACTGTTATGACTTTTTTTTTTTTTTCTTAAATGAGATTAGCTTGGCCCTCTAATTTTTTCCAAAGAAAACTGAGAATTCTAACAAATATTTTAGCATGAATTGGCAGTCATACCCAGCTAAGAAAAACATGTTTAATGGGTCCTGTTTAATCTCAATCTAATCCAACAATCAACTGCACTATAATTTCAATGCATAAAACACAGTACAGAAAAACTGGACCTTAAGTCATACATTTTAATTATTCTTAGATATTCTATGGCTAATTAAAATGTTATGTGTATACTGTAATATCTGTAGAATAGTACTTCTATGGATATTATTATTGTCTAATACTGTTAACACTATATCCTGAAAAAATAAAACAAAGCATTCGAATCAATTGTATCTCAATGATTATTTTGTGTTACATCATACAACATCCTTCTTTTTTTCCCGAGGACTTCCAAAACTTGATTATGTGCTGCTTCTTCCTACTTTCTATATAGTTATGTTTAGGAGTAGTTACTTTGCCCCCTCTCCTTGTCAGCTACTCATTATTGAATGATATATGATTTTCCCTTGGGGCCCTGCAAGACACAAAACAATTTTGAGGTCCTAATCCATTTTAAACACAGTCATACCCCAGTCCCTTTACCTTATGAAAGCACCACATTACTCATCCCATTGAAAGGAGACCTATGTGAACTGAAGTGATGGCCACTGGAGAGATGCTCCATTGCTAGACTTTGCAAGGTGTCATCATGAATTGGCCTCAGGAAAAAGCTGCGTCTTATTTCCAGGGTTACAATGGTACTAGAAAGTAATGAGATACTTAGAAATGAGATTCAAAATGGAAAAAAAAAAAATGCAAAATCCCTCACTGAAAGGGAAAATGCTTTTAAGTTCTTCTGAGGTAGGTAAGTTTCTTGTCTGCATTGCTGCTGGTGTGAAGAATGTAAAACTATATGATGTGAGAAAGGCAAAGGACAGCGCAAGCTGGATCCAAAATCCAGCCTTTACAGACAGCTTTTCTCATCTATTTATTCAAAACATTTTAGTTCTTTTGTACATTTTTATTACATCTGGATGAATGGCTTTAGATGTTTAGATGATGTTTGGAAATAACCATGCCTTTTATTTTACTTTGTTTCCTGTACTTGCTTCATCCTATGGAGTCTGATGTCCTGAACATTCTTCTGGTAACATTTATGCATAACAAATGAAGTTGCAGAAATAGCCTTGGCTGAGTACAGATGGTCACACAATACCAAATAGATTTAAAAGTTATAAAAGATTTAAAAGTCCTTAAAGAAACAATTGCTGCATGAGATTCCAGTGACAGATTTTTCATCACCAATGAATGTCTATGAATGAGCCTTATAGGTTGTCTTGATCTGGGTGTTTCTAGAGTTTTCAGTGGAAACTAGGAAGAAAGAATAAATATAAAAGATTCTCCATTCCCATTTCTTCATGTTTGCTGATGTTAATAACTCTTCCCTTATAATCCAAACAAAGCTTTAAGATTAGTTTGACCTTATAAAAAAATCATCCACATAATCTTCAGTCTATTAATTATAATTTCAACAAGAATTAAAAAAATATGTTACATGCCCTTAAAATAATTTTATTTGGAAGTATACATGTACTTCCAGGTATATATGTAGTTCTTATAAATATTAAATTTCTGAGATGTTGTTTTAGAACACTTTTCTAGTAATCATGGTCTCTTCTGCATAAGAGCATCTGTTTCTCTTATGAAAATTCATGGGCTATCCTTATAAAACATGGAAAACAGATTTTGCAGTGACTCAGCTGACTTTGTCTTCATGCTTTCAAATAGTAGAAATGAGTAGTACACTTGTTATGTAAAAAAGAGTTTGAAATCCTGTAATTTAAAATTAAAATTAAAATGTATAATTTAAAATTAAAATGATGAATTAATTTATTGCTGAAAATCCTGCATTCTTGGTTAAGCTCTCTATCTTGCAAGGACAAATTTGAGGCTTACAATTAAATATTCAATATATTACTTTAACTTAAAATATACCAATTTAATTAATAAGCCTCTGTGTTAGCAAATATAGATGTAAGTTTAGATTTACGTCCAAACTTCAGGCTTGACTACATCAAGAAAACTTGGTCAAAGCTGTGTATTTCACAATATATCATCTGAATCTATCCTTTACTCCAAATGAAAGCTAATTTTATTCCAAGAGGAAAAGATCACCTACTTTCAAAACATTTGGAATCAAAATGAAAACAGAATAGAATATTCACATGGAAAAATTAACCTAACTAACCTGGGACCTATCAGAGGCTTAACCAGAAAGCTTAAATGCAAAGAAATATGACAGATGTTATCTTCTGAATCAACTTGTTGTTTCTGCACAGTATGGTTAAATATCTTGGACAAGTAGGGTATTTACAAAATACATTAATTTACAAGAGTGAATTTCACTATTTTACTTTGTGGACATCAAATTATTATTCTCGATTCTTGTTTGTTTGAGACTGTTTGAGTCAAAGCAAAAAATCTGTTAAATAAAAGGGCTAGTGAACTGTATAGGCTTTCAAGACTATCTTAAAAATCTATTGTTTATTCCTTCTAATAGGCTGCATTTTTTAATATAGAATACTTTAGAACACTTACCCAATGCACACATTCAATGATGAAAATAAAACATCTTCACCAGTAGATGCAAAAAGAAACATGTTTAACAAATAAATAATAAATGTATGAAGCAAAACAACAGCTTTGAAATTGTAGTACAGACTGAGCATTAAAATAGTCAGCAAATTATTATAGGCAATGGCCTTCATATAATTTCTGAGAAGAAAAACCAGTTTGTTCTTTGGAAAGCATTTGTAACAAATTTGTAACAAATAGTTTTATCAAGTCTATTCTTAAAAATGCTGGCCAAGTTTCTGCCCAAAGCAAAGTTTTATGCCTAAGCTGAACACCTGAAAATAGAGGGTTTGCAAACAGAAGTGTTATCTGAGCTTCTACTTCAGTACTGCAGGGAGCCTTACTGTGATGCATTTTATGGATTTTAAGTGAAACATGTACTGTACCACATGGCATTATATCACCAGGTTCCTATCCATGGAACTATGTTAGAAAGCTAGATCATAAAAAATTAGAATTCTGTGTCCTACAAGAAAGCTTGCTTACCCTGTCCCTTCTTACCCCAGGAAAAATACAAGCACACTTTTCTTCTCACATGTTGTACACATGATTTTTATCAAAATTCAATCATGCTCAATTAACACTCAAAAATTTCCAATAATTATGCTGAAGGCAACACCAGCACACACAAAGTGATATGGGAATCAGGGACTAAGCTGTGCATAAATTCACTAATAAGAGAAAAGGTCACAGGCTGATATTACTGAAACTTGATTAGATTTCAGATCCATGTGCTAAAAATCAATGTTTTTTTGGCTTTAGCATTTGTGCTCTGGAGTGAGCCAATCTCTGGGGCTCTGTGTCTAATCAGAGACTGTACCAGTTACATCCTTTCCTGGGCACAAAGACAGCAAGAAATTAGAAACGATTTACAGGTCAGAGCAGACAGGCTTTGCCATTCCTACAGCTGAGGGGTTTGGGAAGCTGAAAGCGAAAAGCTGCAGCTGCTGCTGTGAAGTGAAGCAACTGTCATGTTGGTCAATGCCCACAGGAGAGGCAAAGCTGGTACTGGGGATTTTACAGCTCTTTGATAGCTTGCAGGCGCAATCTAGTCAAACCAGGATGAGACCACAAAGGGCTCTACACGTAAACATTGCTGCAGAATGGTTGCAAACATGGGACCTGCAACCTGAATTTAATCCCATAACTAAAAAACACAAAAGGTCTCCAAAGCAGGCTTTAGATATATGGTATTCCTATAATGTGAAAAGTGACAGATAACAGGAAATAATGAAAGTTTCTGAACTCTGTACTGACCCATATGTTGTTCTGGGCATGAATGAAAGTCAGCTCCTGCTGCACTATTTTTGTTTGCCTTGTCATGTTCAACCAAACAATTAAACAGATTGTCAGATGTACAGCATTGAAGTAACAGCTTTTCATGGAAGAACAGACCAAATGATCTGATGAAAAAAATGTAAATATGAAAAAAATTAGTTTCCAATTGGAATTACTTCTGATTTGCATCATCAAAAGAATGTGTTATATCAACACAAAATTGATGAGGCAGAAAAGAGGATTAGGCCTATAAAGCTCAGGAAAAATCATCAATTAGGAAACAAAAGTGAAGGAGAAAGCTTTTACTCATAGTCAAAGCATTATCTGTTTCACCAACACTGCCTTACTTTGGTGAGTGATCGTAACCGACTAATCCAAAGGTAAGCAAAGAGGCCTGGAGGTGAGACATGAACTCCAGTTCCCAATCTGGGAGATGGAAAGAGCAGCTATCACAGACACAAAATATATAATTATGCACAAAATATATATTTATTATTGCATGCATAAAAGAAAAGAAGGAAAACTGCAAAAGGCAGTATGGAAAAACAGTCTTGTTTTGCGGTTAGAGTTTAAAGATGAAGCAGGTTTTGGTCAGACAGTTTTTGCTTCCTGGAGCTGGCTTTCCTGCAGAGAGAAGTGATTTCCGTTCAGACATTCCAGAAGTGGACCAAACTGCTGAATTAACTGACAGCCCTTGGAACAGATGGTGCAACTAAGCCAAGAATAGTAGGAAGAAGTAGCTGTGGTGTTTGTCCAACTAGACATGCCAGATAAAAAGGAGTCTTTTTTTGGCAGCCACTACCTTTGTGTTTATTGGGTTTATGAAGGATGTGATAGGACAGAGTACATTTTTTTTTTTTGTAGATTTTTTTTCTGGGACTCAGTCAATTGAACTGCTAGCAGCTTGAACTCTGGGTTTGGCTATATGAAGACGATAAAGAAAATTAATAGAATAAAACATCAAAGTTTTCTTTTTTTTTTTTTTTCCAAAAGGCTCTGCTTTTGCTCCCTTACATTACATCAGATTACATCAGACACTTAATTTTCTCTTTTCTTATCATTTCTTATCATTAAGGCAACAATGCAACACTGGCTTCAGTATGTTTCTAGAATAACTGGAAAAGAAAGAGTCAAGCTACTTGGAGACATGCTTCAGATATCCATGCATATTGTAATAGTTGAATCATACAAGGGATGCTCTTACTTTAGCTATTCTATGACATTTTATAGACTGAGGTGTTACTTTAGCTGTCTAATCCAAACATTAAGCTAGTAGTGCCATCTGGGCCTCATGAGTTAATAAAACATTTCCAAAATTTGAATTTGAAATCTTTCAAAAATGTCTGAAACCTGTTATTTCTAAGTGACGGAAAGAAGATAATTATTTATATACTGTTACAGAGAAATGCCTGATAACTGTGTCAACTTTCATTCTGAAGTGCTGCACTAGAATTTCCTTCTTTTAAAAAAGAAATAAAAATAAAAAAAATAAAAAAATAAAAATAAAAATCCCTGTTCCATCTGTGACCTCACATTCCTTTCTGCATCCTAGGGAAAAAGGAACTCTCAAAGTCTGCAGAGTTCCAGCCTCCTGCTCTGTGCTTAGGGAGTGTCAGTGCAGTCTTCTTCTTGGTGAAAACAGGTGTTTCTGAGGAATAAATTGAGGACATTTACCAATATGCATGTGCAGATGACTGCCATGTAGAATGGGCTCTCAGTCCTGGAAATGCCCACACTGGTCCCTCAGAACCTGAGATGTGGAGGATTTTCAGGGTTAATGCAAATCTTTCCCTGTCAGATTTGAGTGAGAAAGCCTGGGTCTATCATTAGTGTGCTAGTTCCAAGGTCTTTCGGTTTAGCACTACTGTCAATGGCAGGAATCACTAACAGCAGCTGCTCTTACCAGATCAACTTGGTAAAGAATGCAAGCAATGTCTCAGTGTGGCTTACATACCTTAGCTTGGGAATATGATTTTAAAAAACAGAAAAAAAAAAAAAAAGAGAAATAGAAGGAAAAGAGTATTTTATTTACAGTAAAGAACAATAGATTAAGATCACATGGAAAATAAAAATTTAAAACCTCAAATAAAATAACTTTAAGAAGTTCAATGGAACTTGAACATCTACCAAATAATTTCTGCCTTTTTAATTTTTTATTATATTTTTTTTTTACTCCATTGCATTATCTATATATATACAATTTTTTTTTTTTTTTTTTAATCGGATATTTGCCTGAGGAGGGATAAACTAGTGCAGATATAGAGCTGGTATAATTCTAGATGTCTGAGAGATTTTTGCTTTTTTTTCGGTGACAGACAGGAAAGTAATCCTATAACTTCTCTTGCTAGTTCATTGCCAGCCACCTTGTTTAAATTTCTGACAATAAAATTCAGAGAGATGTATTATGTTCAGTAGGAGAAACTCTTCAAACTGTGCCTCATGTTTTGTTTTTAAAACACTGATGTCAAAGAAGAACAGAGAGAATAAATGGTCCATCAGCAAAACAGCGATATTTGTTTGCTGTGTCTTCCTGCTACATTGGCCAAGAAAGTACATATTTACTAATGCCTATTTTATGCATCCACAGTATGTGGTAGCCAAATGCAATTATGAAGAATTTACAGTGATTTTCATCTCAAGAAACTTTTTCTGGATGTTCAGAATCAGGACTTGAAGCAGTACCCTTGCTCTTGTACACAAATGTAGCTGGAGCACAGCATTAAAAACCTCTTAATGATTTAAGAGGTATGCATTTGATAGGTAGAAATAAAGCTAACAATTTTAGTGCAGAGACACTTCAGAGGAATTCAAGCAGCAGGCTGCTCGATTACCTGGCAAACTGGAGAAGCTATGGAGAGACTTATTTCCTACAAAATAGTTCATTGCAACCTATGTAATCAGCCTGAAAAGAATAAGATATTTACATTCAAAACACAGATAATTCCCCATATCTATTTTAACTAAAATAGTTAAAGGTAGATGAGCAAACACATTTTCTCACAATTTGTATACTATTTTCCTATTTTAATGTTGCTCTCAAAACCTAACCTGCTGGCATGGACTTTTAAAAACAATTCTTAAGCAGGAAAGATTCATTGCTAGATCTATTTCTCCTTCAACATATGAAAAAATCAAATGTTGTTCCTGCAGTTGTCAACTCTGATTAGATGCAGAGTCCAAAGATGCTATAGGTGTACATTGAAGGGCCAAAACTTTGAGCAGGTGGTCAAAGTAGACATAAACCTCCCTTACTCTGCCTAGTCTCAGGGAGGCTTGCACTGAGTCTTCTGCAGCTTTAAGTATCCGCTGAACCCACCACAGTAAAGCTCCAAAGGAAAAAGCTATTCACTCTTCCAGGATGACTCCTCCTCTTGATGGAAAATATTGCTGGTTCAGACATGTAATCTGCTTGCATCCACCTATCACGAGCAGAGGAATACCCACTTTAAATATGCTGTCATTACTTTCAAAATATACTTTTTCTATTTTGTTTTAAATATCTGAGTACAAGGAGGCCATTCCAGGTCCTTGCCTGTAAGCCAAGTGTTCTGTACAAACAGAGCTTTTCTTGATAGGTGAGGTTGTTTTAAGCTGTTTTTGTGTTTTCTGCTCTGTGTCTGTCTGTCCAGGTACCCACAGGAAACTCCTAAAGCTATAGGGATTCCTTGAAGATACCTCCACATGGTTTATTCTCCACATCACTGCAGAAGACAGTGTTTTTACTCCAGATTCCTAAGATTATGTCAATTTAGATGTACTTTATTTCAAAGTAAACTTCACAGGGCTGATTAAAGCTTATTTTGTAGCTCCTTTTGGCCTCTAAAAAATTGCAATCAGGGTGAACATGAGAATCTGAACACCAGTAGCTTTCTTCTTTTCAAATACTCTTTAACATCAAAGCTATTAGCAAATACTCACTGGAATAATTCCTGCATGTTTGCTTCCTGATAGCTTTCATGTGTTTCTAACTTTCACCAATGTTTCCTTCATCAATCACAGGATGTTTTTAAAGGTTCACTTATTGCTTAAATAATAAAGGTGAAAAAAAAAATAGCAAAACACATATCAATACTATTTTAAGTGCTATCTANAAATCTCTTCTTTTCCACATGGGTCTGTTCTCACCCATGTGTCCTTCTGTCATATATGTCATTCACTTACTCATATTATACTGTCCCTGGGTAGATTGCATGAAAGGCTGGCATAGGGAACACTGTAAATCAGGATTAACTGTAATCATGTTCTGCACAGAACAAGCCTTCTGCTGTTTATGGACCAGATGGGGATTCTACCTAGAGAATACTACCTGAAATCAGGTAGCATTCAAATACTGAGTCTTAAGCACTATCCTAAGGGTTGCTGGAAACCTTATATCTCTATCTGTGAAAATAGAAAGTGATGTAAGGTACATGCATAGAATTATTCTTTAAACAAATGTGAAACGTATTCTAGAATGAAAGAAAAAATAATATTATGGTATTTGTCATTTATGTCCCCCAAAATCTTAATGGTGTTAAGCCAAGGGAAAATGTCGTCCATTATTTTTAATCCACACTATCTATTTAGAGTGGATTTGGAGATATCTCCCTATTTCCTTTCTAAGTATGTAATGTAATGCAAAATCGTAGAAGAATATGAAGTATTCCACACAATTTGGCATCATGCTAAAGTAACATCTGTGGCAGTTTGGGGTACGGTAATCAAAATAAGTAGAATGAAGGTTTTACTGGTATGGTTTTGTTATATAGCTGCTATGTACTTGCCCATATACAGAAATCAGTTATAATGAAAAACAAATACCACAGAGCCATCTTTATGTTAAAACAGACCAGAGGCTATTACAAAAGCTGGGAACAAAAGCGCAAGTACAGTAAGCATAACCCCTAAGGTAGGTTATAAAGCCTGTCTTTAAAGTACGCTCATGCTTTGTATTTATTGAACTTGTACTTTGCCTATATTGACTCTGTGTCTGTCCTCTTTCTCCCTTTTTTTTTCCCCTCTAATGCTCCCCAGGCCTCTGCACTGGTGCTGTGGAATCACAGTATGGCATGGTGACAGATGGTGATGCCACTTCTGTTTAATCTCAACATATAAATACTGAGCTCTTAAGGAAGAATACCTTGTTATTTACAATCCAGCACTTTTTATGTGCTAAGGGTAACAGCAGCAAACTCTTAGATCTTCTGACTACACTATTTGCTCGAGGACAGAAGGACAGTTTGCTTGGTCTCTGCACAAAGCAGACAGCTATGCAAACAATACCTTTGATATTGTTAAATAGATGTTGGTGGGTTTTTGTTTGTTTTGATTGGTTTGTTTGTTTACTTCAGTGGCCTCTAATCTTTCTCTTCAAGAAGTGTATTCTGGTCTACTTTACAGGCAGCAGACTTCCATGACTTGCAAACATGACCTGGAATTATGGCTGCCAGTGGCTATACAAGTCCCCATAACATAGTTTAGTCTATCTATAGGAGATCGTGCTGCTTTCCATGAACTTACATAGTCATATTTGTGCTCAACACAACTAAACATTGCTTCTCACTGAACAAAATTTCCCACAAAACTGTCATTAGACTGACAATTAGAATGATTACAATTACAACAACTGGGACTGGAGCAACCTGTCTCCGTTACATCCCTAAATCTCAGCTGTTACTTCCATAACTTCTGTCTATTTGGTATGATAGCTCAGCATATTGCATTTAAACTGTAACATCAACCACTTCGCAGAGGATCCTTGCCTGATGTAATTCCGCTCATCTCAGTAAATGATAATATTTCTCTGCTGACCCAAAGCAGAAGTTCTGGCCCAAAGACACATTAATTCAAACTGTGGAGAAGATTACTGTATTATTCCAGAGAAAACCTCAGGACAGGCCTCGGCTCCGGAATTTATTTCAAAATGAAATGTAGAGCAGTTTAAGAGCAGCATAAACACTTTATCATTTCCTTCCAGCAATATTCCTACACAGCAAAACAAAACAAACAGAACAACCAAACTAAACCAAACCAAACCAACCAACCAACCAACAACAACGAAAAAAAAAAAAAAAGAAAGAAACAAAAAAAAACTCCTCTTGTTAGTTGTTTTTCACACAGAGGCTAATTTCATCTTTCGTAGGTGTGGTAAATCTTGGCTTGAACCAGATAAAGCACCACAGAGAAGGCATCCTGTTCTTGAGACTCACTTAAATCACATTATTTATACCTTTTTAGGATCTTCATATTTGCTTTATATGAACTTTAATCACACATTCCACAGACTTATAACATAGATCAAAAATCCTGCTGGAAACATTCAATAGAATAAATCTCACTCATTGTTACATACCCATCATACCCATCCTTTTCTCTTTTTTCTTTCTTTTTTTTTTTCTCTTCAATATTTTGCTTCCCCTTATGAAAGGATTATTTCATTCAGTCAATCCCTTAGGCTTTCTACCTTTTTCTTCTTTTTTTTCTTTTTCTTTTTTTTTTTTTTTTTTGTAATCTCCATATGTAGAAAAGTATGTACCATTGTATATGTAATATATGTTCCTGGACATTCAAGTGGATTTTACTTATTTTTAAATTGGTTATTAAATAGAAGAACAGTATGTTTCCATAATTTCTATGTTTTAAATAGTTTAATTAGCACCCTACAGATACTATTACTTTCCTGAGAAATATTCAAATGGATATTCTTAAAGGCAGTTTAAGCAAACAGCTGCCTGAAGATATTGATTTAGAAGGGACACTAACACTATAATAAGGGAAAATGTAGAACTATTTTTATTCACATCTCTTGTGTTTAAACTTTGTTTCTCAAAGGCAATACATTTTCATCATACATATGTAATCTGATCAATTTCTTATGTTATTTACATCAGATATATATGTACTGACAAACAAATAATCAAGCGTTTCTTTTTTTTAATTATTATATCCATTATTTCTAAAAATGAAATTCCAATAACAACTTTCAAAAAGAACCTCAAATGTATTTCATTGATGGTTTGATGTTACAGACAATGACTGGATGTTAAAGGTCCACAATGAATATTGTATTTTATAAGACAATAATATCTGTAGATGTGTCTGAAAGAAAATAGATCACAGTCTACAACAGTTTTACAATTTGCACAAGAAATAAAGTCTTGGAAAGTTGGCTGAGGTCCATTCCTTAGTAGCTAATTCCCAGCAGTATGAGGAGGGAGAAATGCAGATTCCATCTACTGGTCTTTCTAAGGCAAAGCAAGAACTTGAGGCGCTGGTGTAGTCTGATATACTCTGGTATCCTCTCACAGTAAGGCCACAAGTCTAGTTGTCTTTCCTTTCTCCCCCAAACTATTATTTGTAAATAAATACTGATTCATTCAAAAACAGACTCAGGCAGGACAAAAAAAACTAAGCTTTTTAAATGTCTTTACTCTTGCTCTTGACTACTCTTTCTGTTCTCCCTTTCCCATTCCCCTTTCAATTCAGGATCTGACATTTTCTCCTTGAAATCAGTATGTTTCTAGAGAAAGTAACCATTAGAGCAAAGTAGTCACCTGGGAGAAGGAAGGCATCATCTGTAGACTTAAGAACTCTACTGAGTTATTGCTGCACAAACCAGTAAATGAAAAAATGATGTATTTTGCTGAAAAACTCTTTGACCAGCTTTGCTTACAATCTGACAGTTAAGATAATGATTTTTTTTTTTTTGTAAATTATCTGTACATTTATCATGCTAAATACATACACTGTATTAAACATATGGATCCAAAAAAAAGTATTTGTTTGTGGCTTCAAAGGCTAGCTAAAATGTTCTAAAATATTTTTTTTTCTCAGCAGAACATGTATCTATTATTAAAACAATCTTTTACACTCAAAGAGAACAGCTCCTTTGAGGATATCATTCCTCATATAAGCAAACAGTTCAAAGTCAGTTTCTAGCCACTTACTAGCTAAGACAGAAAATAGCTTCCGTTACAAAACTGTATAAGGGCACCTCTCACCCTGGGTCATTAAGATTCACAATGCTGTGGGCTTGAAGCAACTGCCAGCCTGCAAGAAGAAACACGTGGAAGGGCAAAGAACTGAGCGATGGCACCAGCTCCAGGTGCCTTGTCCAACAGCAGTCAACATGTGCTCCTTTATGCTGAGATATTCCAGTGCTTTAGTAACAGGGCAGGATAGTCCATAACTGTCTTCAGCGCTACACTAGAATGTGTTTTTTTGTTTGTTTTTGTTGTTTTTTTTGTTTCTATTTTTTTGTTTTACTTAAAGAACACTTTTCAAGGGAAGAGTGTCTTTGTCAAAGTTAGTTATCTGCAGGGAAAAAGACTTCTTCATTTTTCAATTCTCTGGTAGGAGCATCCTAAACTAGCAGAATTTGTTTTGTTTCGTTTTGATATTTTCTAGGTAAAGCCTATTTATTTATTTATTGACAGAAGTCTGGCTTTTTTTCTTCTCAAAGCAGATCTTCAAATCCTCACACCCTCTAAAGTGTTTCATAGCACTACTATGTGCTAAGCCCTTCATTTTTTTTTGCACCAAAATAAGTCCTCAATGTGCATCTTACCTCTTCTAAGTTTTCTTGTGCCTCAGTCTATCCTTTCTAGTTCATAAATGCACCATGGTGTAGATCTGTGTGTGAAGAGATATGGAACATGAAAAAATACATTAGCAAATTAGGAAAGTTAATGACCGGTAAAATTCTCTTCAATAAACAAACAAACAAATAAATAAATAAATAAACTAGTTTTTATTTATTTTCAGCTGTTTCCTGACAGATTTTCACAAAGATTGTTTTCCCATGGCAGAAGAATTATGTACTGTCCGAGTTGTAAGATGATTTAGTTCTGATTGCTTTCCAGAGAAACACAGTCATTCTGTTTTAATCTTACTTCTTTTTTTTTTTTTTTTTTCTCTTTAATAGCTGGTGTACAGAGTGCCTATAACATTTGGACAGGCATGCCTTTATTATCACTGAACTTCAAAGAAATCAATACATATTTTTTCAACATCAACTAGAACATTTCATCAAAAAGATTGGGAATGTCCAAAAGTGACTTACCTTGATGCCTTCCCAGAAAGAAGGAACCTGAAAGCTTTCAACTCACTCTTTTTCCCTACCGCTAACATTTTACACAGCACTGAGCAGTGAAGAGGAAAATAATAAATCTTTTGGCAATTTTGCATACCTCTTTTATAAGCTTTAATTATTCTAGTATTAGAGCTGAATCTCTAATAATAAATATATGCCCTAATGAATCAATTGAGCTCTTAGGAACTTGCTTTTATGGAAGCAGAATTCTGTAAATCTCTGACATGTACCATACGTATAATAAAAATAAACCATAAAAAGCTTCTGTTTAATGTTACCAACAGTAGCAACCCTAAAAGGGGCACAGATGAAATAGAGTTGTGATCTCCACTCAATAATCATCAGAAGCAGCTAGCTGTGGACGGGAGTACATCAGTAGCAATTAAGGCAGGCAGCAGCAGGCAGTGCTCCCACAGTGCATTAGTAGTTGTGCTTACCTGAGGCATAATGCCTCCAAGAGCACCTGCTGGAGTGCCGCAAACCCACACCATACAGCAGTACCTTAAAGGCTCAGTTTAGGCCTTACTGATTTCTAGATGTACAAAATTGAAAAGGGAGTAAAAAATAAAATAAA
>VXAA01007446.1:0-17965 GCA_013399115.1 Anseranas semipalmata | reverse complement strand
CACACTGCAATTGCTCACCACCCTGACCGATGGCCAGCCTGTCCCCGAGCAGCCAGTCCCCCCACCCTGGCCAGCCACCCTATATTAATTGGTCAGCATGATGGCATATGGTATGGAATAGCCCTTTGGCCAGTTTGGGTCAGCTGTCCTGGTTCTGTCCTGTCCCAGCTCCCTGTGCACCCCCAGCCTCCTCTCTGGCAGGGCAGTACGAGAAGCTGAAAAGTCCTTGACTCTGTAAGCACTGCTCTGCAACAACTAAAACATCAGTGTGTTAGCAACATTGTTCTCATCCTTTATCCAAAACACAGCACCATACCATCTATTGAGAGGAAAAAAAAAACCCTCTATCCCAGCTGAAACCAGGACAACTAGCAAAGAGATCGTTGTAAGTTCCAATTTATCAAAGACAGATTTATCGTTTAAAAATTGCTTTTTTTGAGTAACTAGCCATCTGCCTTAATTGTGCTTGTGCTGCTCACAGCAGTGCAGAATCACAAGCAGAGGTGTTCTAAAGTGTTTATGGTCTAAATAGCTGATATGGGTACAAGGTAAGAAAAAAGTTAATAGTGTGAAAACCAAGTAAATAATGTCAAAACTTAGAATTTAAAAGGAAGTTATAAGCAACATTAAAGTCAGGACAAAGCAATGGACCAGGAGCTAAGGAGAAGTATAAATTGAAGCAAGGTAAAGGTGGGCAATTAACCAGGTGGCAGATGTGCCTTTGTAATCAGCCAGTCATTATAGGCTGAACATATTGGAGCTATAGAAAATTCTCTAACTACTTAGAAAGCTTTGATTTTTTTTCATCTGATAGCTGGCTGCCTCTTCACTGCAGGCCTTCAGTGAGCTTGCATAGCAGGGGAAGAGAGGCATTGGAAATTATTCAGGACGAACAAGGAAAAGTGAGAGAAGGTTCACTGCCCAATTCACAAAAGCACAAGCAGAGACTGAGAGAATGAAGAACTGCCAACTGTAGGAGAGGATCAGGTGCAAGACCATCTAAGGAACCTGAATGTGCACAAGTCCATGGAACCTGATAAGATGTATACAAGAGTACCGAGCTGGAGTGATGAATGAATTTGCTAAGCCAGTATGTATCATATTTGAGAAATTGTCAGTCCAGTGCAGTTTCCAATGATTGAAAATCGGGAAACATAACCCCCATTTTTAAAAAGGGGAAAGATAACCCCTATTTTTAAAAAGGGAAAAAAGGAAGACCCGGGGAACTATAGGCCAGTCAGTCTCACCTCTGTGTCAGGCAAGATCATGGAGCAGATCCTCTTGGAAACTATGCAAAGGCACATGCAGAGCAGAGGTGACTGTTGACAGCCAACATGACCTCTTTAAGGGCAAATTATGCCTGACCAGTGTGGTGGCCTTCTGCAATAAGGTTACAGCATTGGTGGATAAGGGAAGAGTAACTGATGTCGTCTACCACCTTGGACTTGCGTAAAGCATTTGACACTGTCCTACACGACCTCCTTGTCTCCAAATTGGAGAGACGTGGCTTTGATGGATGGACCACTCAGTGGATAAGGAATTGTCTGGATGGTAGCAACCAAAGAGTTGCAGTCAACAGCTCGATGTCCAAGTGGAAACCAGTGACAGGTGGCGTTCCTCAGGGGTTGATACTGGGACTGGTACTATTTAACATCTTTGTCAGCAACATGGACAGTGGGATTGAGTGCACCCACAGCAAGTTTGCGGATGACACCAAGCTGAGTGGTGCAGTTGATACAACAGAAAGAAGGGATGCCATCCAGAGGGACTGTTGGGAGGAATGGGTTAAAAGTGGAAGATTGGCAAGGAGGTTGGGATCAGAACGGAAGACTGGCGAGGAGGGCTGTAAATACACTCAAGTGACCTTGCAGCTGGGAATGCGTTAAGTCGAGGGAGTGGTACTGTAGAAAAGCACAGAAATTGTACCTACTGCTGTTTATGCTCTGTGTGTTTGACAAGCAACACATCTGTGTACAGATAACATAGGTGTTTGTTAGACTCAGAGGCGCCCTATCGGACGTGCCTGAGCTCCTGGCCTTGGTACAGAGAAGATCAAAGAAGCACAGTGAGGATCACAGCATGGTGGTGAAAACTGTGCCTGCATGAACCCTTGATAAAAACAGGTGTAAACAGCAGGCCAGGGATCTTCCAGCATGGACAGAGCTTAGTGGTGTCTGCATCCCCCCTTGTGTGTCTCTGCCCGAGTGTTGCTTTGGGGATCTCCTGGTTGGCGAGGTAATGAAAATAAATCTACTTTTTGCATTTTAGCTGTGGGTCTGTGGTTGTTCCTGCTGCCTGCCTGTGTTGACTCACACAGGGACCTTGACAGGCTTGAGAGGTGGGCCCATGCAAGCCTCATGAAGTTCAAGAAGGCCAAGTCCAAGGTCCTGCATGTGGTCATGGCAATCCCAAACATGAATACAAGCTGGGTGACAAGTGGATAGAGAGCCACCCTGTGGAGAAGGACTTGGGTGTGTTGGTGGATGAAAAGCTTGACATGAGCCTGCAACAAGCTCTTGCAGTCCAGAAAGCCAACCATATCCTGGGCTGCACCAAAAGATGAGTAGCTAACAGGTCAAGGGAGGTGATTCTCCCCCTGTACTCCACTCTCATGAGATCCCACCTGGAGTACTGTGTTCAGCTTTGTAGCCCCCAGCATAAGAAAGACATAGACCTGTTAGAGTGGGTCCAGAGGTGGGTCACAAAAATAATCAGAGGGCTGGAGCACCTCTCCTATGAAGAAAGGCTGAGAAAGTTGGACTTATTTAGCCTAGAGAAGAGAATGCTCGGAGGAGACCTTATAGCAGCCTTTCAGTATTTATAAGGGGCCTATAAGAAAGATGGGAAGAGACTCTTTATTGGTGAGTGTAGTGACAGGACAAGGGGTAATGGTTTTAAACTAAAAAAGGATAGGTTTAGACTAGATATAAGGAAGAAATTCTTCACAATTCTTCTGGCCCAATGTTAACATAGGTCATCAGATATAAAGTGCTCAGATACCAGTAGCTCTGCTCTTACCACTCCAAGCTCACGTCTCTTCTTGCAAAGGACACCCTAGCATTCTTGTAATGCTAATACCTTACAGTGTTTTAAAAGTGCAAAATGAACTTGCGATCACTTCTTTGGAAATGTGAAATTATTCTAATAAGCTAATTGGTGGCATCTAATCACTCACCCAATGCTATTCAAATTGCATCACAAAGAAGGCAGCAGGGGTGGGGGAAAAAAAATATCAGAAAGAAAACATAAGGAGATTGTAGCACTGGAATGAAATGCAGTAGAGGGCCTTGGGAGAAACAGACAAAACCCACCAGGCCAGCAGTGCCATGAGCACCCTTAATCTTGCTGAATGATCCTGTGATCAGTGACGATGTCTGAGGGCAATCAGACTTCCCTCTCCAAACAGGGAAACCTTTCAGACATAATTCACAAGACTCAGGAAACAGAACTGCAAACAATGAGTCACCAGAAATTATTATTCAGGGGAAAGAATTTGCTTTATGTTTGCATGGAAATACTTGCAGAAAGGCTGCTGTTGCTTTGTAATGAAAACCTAAGCCTGAAAGCTGCTGTGAAGGGCAATGAGCTGGCACTGTGTACTGGAGTCTGAACCATGCTGTAAGTTGTCCAAATGGCCTGAACTGGTTTTCCTCTGCAAGGCAGATGCCGCACTCCAGCTGCAGTTCTGACATCCTGACCTTTTTCTGAACCACATTTTTTTCTTGGGAGTATGAGTTCAGAGGGATAAAAAGTCAGCATGGGCTGTTGGATATTGCTATTTTAAGTAATGAGATTGATTTTAAATAAGAAGAAAATAGCCTTTCTTTTCTTTTTCTCTCCTCCCTCCATTATTCAATAATGTTTACTTGAAATCAAGTAGCATATCAAAGTAGTTTGAGTTGTAAAAATGGCATAGCTCTATTCAATCTTGTAACTGTATGGATGAATCTTCAAGTGGTAAAAAATGGCAGAAATTGTTTCAACTTTTTAAGCTCCCAAAGAACACTTGAATTTGTATATTTCAGAGTAGATGTGTGGAGAAGAATCTTGAATTAAATCTTGCAGTAAAAAGTGGGTCATCTTGTCTCTTTCTGTATGACTTTGACTATTAAAAGGGTTTGGCAACCGTAGATGATTATTTGTAAAAGTACGTTCCTGGGAAAAGTCCCCAGCTGGCTCTGCTTTAAAGAGCTTGTGATGACTAAGAAAAAATCAGTCTGACAGGGGGCAGGAAATGTGGAAAGGTAACAGTGAAAACTCAAAATTGCTGGAGCTCAATGGAAATATAAAGTCTCACTCCAGATTTCTCTGTTATTCTACATTATTTGCCATCATGTAACCTGGTCACAAAACACTAGACCACAGCTGCACCAAGGAGTACCAGAGGCTTTTGGAAGAAATGTGTGACCTGATGCATAGCAGGGAAACTACATCTGACTGATGAGGTCCTTTACAATATGCTTGCGACAATGATCATAATCTTACTATACAGTATCCTTTCAGGTTTTGTTTCTATACAAAAATAAAAAGTGTGCAAATAAATACATACATATGTGTATATATATATATATGCATGTATGTGTGCATGTATGTTTACAGAGATATATGAGAGTTGCTATAAAGGAAGCAGTGAAGGCATGTTTATCAAACTCTTCTGACCAGGGGCCCAGAAGTCCAAGTTGGAGAGCTTGCAGCTTGTGACCAGAGCTGCACGTGCTGTCTAGGCAGCCCTAGGGCCTTTCTATAGTGCCCTGAGGAAACTCGCAGTACCCAGACATGTTTTTACTAGTCTTCTATTGTGCTGGTGTGTGGCTTACCTAGAGAGGTTATTTACTGCTTGCTGTCGATCTCTGTGAGTCAGACTGTGCAACTCAAGTAACATCACAGGTTTTCTCTCCCTTGTACTCCCCCTAAGCTGAAGCTATGAAAAAGGGCTAGTGCAGCCTGTAGCAGAAGGGACCTTCAGCAAGTGTCTGCCAGTTGTGCCAAACTGTGCAGTTCACTTTTAAGTCTTCAGTGAGTGAGATTAAATGTTGTCTCTTCTCCTTGAGGAGAAGTAGGCAAAACTGATTCCTAGGAGAAAGTGCACTTTACCATCTACAGTCCAGCAGTTTCTGCGCTTGTGACGGGGCTTGTTGTTCCCCTGCTAGAATTAACAAGGCAATTGAATTTTTATCTATTGTTGTTAATCAGCTTCAGGCTCCACTAGAGTTTAGTGAAGTGTTCTTGTTGAATCACTGATATGTTGAAAAATATAGGCTGAAGACATGGCATGCTGGAAAAATTGCATGAGATACAGGAGATCATTTATTAAAAATAGTAAGGAATGCACAGTTATGGAAATTCAGAAGGAATTTTTATATTTTATGCCATTGTTGTTTTTTTTTTATACAGAAAACATTTGGCTTCAAAAGCTGTTGTCAGGTAGCTTAAGCCTTATATTTTGTGATGTCTTGTCACTGCTTCAGTAGGAAGCTTTAATTTCCTATGACTATTATAAATCCAAGAAAAAGAGTTTTTTCTTTGAATTTCAGTGTTCCCTTTAGCTTTTGCATTCCAAACATTTCAACTGTGGAATCAGTAAGTGAAGTTTACAAGAAAAAAAAAAAACTGACAGTGTTAAAACTGAGTGATTCATCATAATTGGTAGAAGTTATGTGATATAGCCCCAGCTGCCACTAAAAATCCCTGATTAGTCTATTGCCTAGTATTGAACTTGGGTAGAATGAAAAAGTAAGGAACAAAAACTGCAGATGTTGAAAAAATAATTTTTTTTTTTCCTATGGTAGTGATAGAAGGCCTGCATGATTTATTATTGCTACAAAGCTAAAATATGCAGCATCTTGCACAAATGGCAGTTGAGTGGGTGGTGGTGGGGCCAGAGCAGCTGCTTTTTCTCAGTGCAAAAGATTAGGCTGACAGGTAACACGGCAAAAGCAGATCAGACTGCAGGTGTTTACATTGATTCAAATTTAGTTTTTTCCTATCAGAGATCAGAGGCCTTTAGGACATATATTGACTAGTAGCTAGTGAGGGAAATTCATATTTCTTTTTCTCAGTATTAGCTATACCTTAATTTAACTTCTGGGCATCGTTTTGGTTCACCTTTGGGAAGGCAGAATAGTTTTGAAGAAACTTCTGTGGAGTTTCTTTATAAGCAGCCACTGGTCATAAATTTTCAAAAGAGTATGACTCTGAACCTCAAGCACTGCTGTCTCTGCTATCCTTATAGCTGTTTCCTGAATTGAATAGCCAGCAAACGGTTGAGCTGGAAGGCTGTTCTCTTATATTAGCCCTGAAAAGTGTATTTAAAAGGAACTTCAGTACAGCTTACCCTGCACTTGTGACATGAGTTTGTAACGGGACAGAAGAGTGGGTAAGAAAAAATTCATGGAGAATGGAGACCGGGAGTAAAATGAAGTCATTTGTTAAGACATGCTAAATGAAGGAGGCTGAAAGACAGTCATGTTCAATAAGTGGCTGGAAACAGCAATGAGAAGATGTGAGGCCAGTACTGACATTCTTCTTACTTTTTTTTCCTAGCTGCTCCCTTATCACTCTTCTCCAAAAATCAAACCTCTATATCCAGTGTCAGCAAGGAGGCTTGAAACAGGGATGATCACTTCAGAAAAGAACACAGCAATTCAAAGTAGCTGGTAGCAACTTCTGCTACCCTTTTGCAGAACCGAGTCTACCTGAATATCATAAGCAGGATGCAACAAGATGAATGTAACAAGCAGGGATACCAGGCTCGCAGCATGGTTGACTCTGTCACTGCTTCTGCCCCACACTCTGAACTGTCTTAACCATTAATTTACTTGGTCTGATGAAGGGCAGAAGAGAGGAGAGGTAGAATAAGTGGGGTACTCTCAATTCTTCCTTCAGGATATTTTCTGCTTTGCAAAAAATAAGCTGAGGTGTCTTAGGTCGGTGAGGTGTCTGGTGTCTGGAGGAGTCTGCAACTCTTTATGTACTTTAAGTAAAGCAGACATTGAATAAAATGCATGAGCAATCCTTGGACCTGGGACTGCAATTTGAGGTTCCCTCTTCCCAGGTGAAAACTAGTAACTACAAAATTTGTGTCTTGCCCACTACAGGCTGTGGATCTTGAGTTGCCTTTCCAGCTCTGTCTTCAGTATTTCTTACTGGCTAGCCATTAGTGGCTCAAAGTGCTGATTCCTGCTGGTAGTATCCTGGTAATTTTTGGACGCCATTTTGAGATGTCTAATTCTGCTGCTGCAGTACTGCAGACAGGCTTAATGCAGGCTTCTGGACTCCCATTTTGGTGGCTCAAGTGCCTACCTCTAACCACCCTTCAAAATCTAGCCTTGTAACTGTGATATGACACCACTGGAAACTGAAATAAGTACATGCACTTGGGAGCAGAACATCCCCAAGGTTCACTGATATCCTGAGGAAAGGTAATATTCATTTGGTCATTAAACTCCAAATGTGATGAATTTTCAAAACAAATATACAGTACATGGTGTAAGGCCAAAGGCTGTTCTGATCCCAAGATATTATTAAAGTTTCAACGTTTTGGCCTCTACTGGTTTCTTCCATGTGATTCTTAGAACTCTTACTCAGACAGTCTATGTTAACTGGCAGGTGCCCAATGGCAATATATAAAGTACATATTTTACTGCAGTTTCTTAGCTGGATAGTTGATGGATAAGATCTAGTATAAAATGAACACCAGCTTGTTCTCAACCCCTCTTTCTAGGCTTGAACCTTTAATATTAGTGCAAAAGCAAAATCATATAGCCCTTTCAATACTCCTCATATCTCTGATACGTGTTGTCACTATTAATTTACTATTATTATTATTAATTATTAAGTTTATTAAGCTGCTAAACCTTAAGAAAACCAGAAACATTTATGCAGTCTTAATAAAGACCTAGGGTGGATTACTGAAGACTCAGGTTCTGAACCAGTTGGCTTCTGTGCATTACTTCTGTTGTGTAAGGAGGAAAAATGCACCACCTGCTCCACACTGCCCAGTTGCAGCAAGGAAATATTTTCCATTGGCATAAGTGGAGAAAGCATGGTGGCCCTAAATTCTATCATGGCAAAGCTCTCATTTACTTCACCTTGTAAGTATGTAGTATAATTTTTTGGATTGGTGCTTTCCTGAAAGCTGCCTCTTCAAATATGAATTAGAAATACATTTGTGAGTGTTTTGAATTGCATGAAACATAGGAAGCTTTTACCATTCCTTTCCTTTGGAACATTTGCATTAGGATATAACCTGCATGAGGTCCTATGCAAGTGATTCACATGCATTTTTGTTTGTCATCTCTAATGGGGTAAATTTCAGCCA
Organism: Anseranas semipalmata; assembly: GCA_013399115.1. Classification (NCBI taxonomy): domain Eukaryota; kingdom Metazoa; phylum Chordata; class Aves; order Anseriformes; family Anseranatidae; genus Anseranas; species Anseranas semipalmata. The sequence goes on along the minus strand of VXAA01007446.1, from coordinate 9,645 downwards.
TGAGTTTTAAAAAATCATGTTACCTCTTTTCAGAAATGTAATATAAACTGTGCCTCAAAACTGGCTTTCCAACTGAACGTCACTGGAGCTGGAAGAAAATGGGTGAAAGAGAAAAATACCAAGGCCGTATAATCTGCTTCCCCATTTTTGGTGAAAGGGAAAGAAATAAAGCACAATTTCCTGATCAGTGCTGGTGCCTTCAAGCAAAAGACAAAGGCTCTGAACTTTCCACCCTGTGCACTGTATTCAAACATGTGTAATGCATTGTGTCAAAACAGGATGGTCAACTGTAAGTACTGAAAAATAGTGAGTTAACCTCTTTCCTCATAATCATGGGGTTTCAGTTGAAAAAGAAGAAAGTTTGACTTTAATTTACCTTCTCTTTTTTTCATGTTGACCTTTTGAATATCTTAATCTCTTTAGCCACAATGACAAGGCATGTACTTGTTTTTAAACAAAAACTGACATTCTCACATAATAGGATGAGTTCAAGAAATAAGGCTTAAGAAAAACAACATATATCACAGGAATTTTATCACAACAGTGGCGATGCAGTTAAACTGTGCACAGTGCTTACTGATTTGATCCTCTTGAATACAGCCTCTTATGTTATACTTACAAAGAGCTGCTATTATTTAGTTTTTCTAGTACAACCCAGTATAAAGACCCCAGTAAACCTTATTTAAGAAACCCTTTCACTCCATGTGTACAGATCTAGTAGATAGAAAGCTGATATTGAGAGGTGCTCCTCCTCTTTGTCCCACAGAATGATGCCCAGATTTGGCCAAGAGGTAAGAATACCAATTTTCTTTTCTTTTGAAAATCCTCATCTCCTTCTGAAAATCCCAATTTCCTTCCTGATATTTGCATAATGAGCAAAACTCTTGGCTACCAGCCAACTTAACTTCTGGTCATGTAACTGTCAGACTGAATGGGAGCCCTGAAAGCAAGCTGTCTCCTCATGAGGGTGGAAAAGCCTAAGTTTCCCAACAACCTCTTCTTTCAGTATAGTGTATAACCCAAATAATTACTCTTTCCTCTGAAAAAATTCCCCCTGCCCCACGCTACTTCCTTCAGGCTGGAGAAAATCCAACCAGACTCTATCCAACCCACTATGTAGCCCTGTGGGGGAAAAAAAAAAAAAATAAAAAAAAGCCTCTGATTGCCAGATGATGTAGCTGGCTTGGTAATTTAGGCAGTCCTTCATGGCTGAATATGTAGGCTTCACTTCCTATTGCTGATACATAAGGTCCTAGATGTTGCCTGAAAATTTACGTATAAAAATTGAAACATTTAAATGATGTAGGTGAACATTATAGATTTTAGACAAATCCAGGTTTGGGTTACCTATGCAACCTAAATTCTGCTCAAATTATTTTTGTATGATACCCTCTCTAAGTAAGGAAGGTCATGAATTCTAACCAAAATGTCATGAAAAATTCAAACGGGATTGTGTGGTGGTTTTTTTTTTAGAATGCTGGTAACTGAAAGCAACATAATGCTCTGCTTGTTGTTATGTGAGTTAAATAAACCTTGATAATCTGTTAGGAATGTTCTTCCTCTAGTATTCTGAATCTCTGTCTACAAAGCAGGACTCTGCAGGTGATGGTAGATGTTTTGAGATACCTGTCTATCTCTGAACCTCGCCACTTAATCATGCTTAGAGGTACATGCATCCTTCCTAATTTTCCATACAGCTATCCCAGTACCTCAGAAACTTTAGTATGTGTCAACATTCAATATTTTCATATTCTCCCTCAGTAAGCTTCTTTAATATTATTAAATATGATAATTTTATAAAATTATAAAAATATATAATATAATATAATTGATTATATTCGTAATTATTATATTAATTACATAATATTAAAATAATACACAGTTATAAAATTACAATATTATCTTCTTATTATAAACTTAATATCCCAACAGCATAGGCATATAAATAAACTCTGAGAATAATAGAGAGCTTTATTGCTAAGGATACAGAACTGTCAGGATACACATATTCTTATGTACTCTGAGCACATGCTTCAATAAGATGTTTGTTACTTCCTCTTAAGATATTGAGTATTATATGCAAGTCTTGGGAATTAGGATATTGTCACTAGTCAATGGGCACAGCAGAGAAAACAGGAAGGTTCTTGTGTTTGTACTGTACTTAGAGCCAAGAGCTAGTTTCTGTACTAATGACAGGAAATGTTGAGCAATAAGACTCTTGCTCCAAAAATGACATTGAAAATTAGATGTTGTAATGCTTCCTTTAAATTATAGGGTGAAGGATATAGATAAACAGCAAGTGAAATAGTGAATAGTGAGTTACCCTTAACAGAGAGAATAGTCTCATTTAGAAATATAGAAAAGTGATTATATTTTTATGTTTCCAAGTGAAGCTCATCAAATACTTCTGCATTCTCTATTCCAAAGCAATATTGCTTACCCATAATCTCTGGTAAATATCAGTAAAGGATGGACAAATTTCACATGCTTAGCTTTACCAAAGCAAATTGTTCAAGGTTCAATGCGACAGTATTTGTTCAGGCTGTCAGCACAATTAAATTGTTTATAAAACTAAAATCGCCTGTTCAGCACATTTTACATGAAGTACTAGAGTCAAGGTAAGGTAGCATTTTTGGCGCAGCTATATTAGGGAATGTTTTAGTTATGAAAGAAAGGCCAGGCCCTGTGGTTTCCCCCTTGGAATGGGAGGAGGTGGGAATGCTACTGAATCAGAAGGGAAAAGATTTATGAAAGTCTGTAGAGAAAGAATACCACTGAATTATACTCTTTTTGCTATGTCAACACTTAAAGACATAATAGATTTGACCCTCTGGTTGTGTTTTAGATAGAACTTGTGTTTAGATAGAGCTGCTATGTTCCAGAAATGAAACTTGGTTTAGTCCCTTCTTTGAGAAGAATATTCTTTTGATGAAGAAAATGGATTGATTCTAGACTACCACATACATTACTAAAAGGAGGAGAAAGGGGATTGAATATAGTAGTAAATATTATTTAATAGCACTACAATATTCTCTGATAACACGACATATCAGAAATGGGACAAAAATAAGGAAAATGGAGAAGAAGAGAGAAAGGAAGGAAAAAGAAATAAAGATCAGAACAACTTGAAACCTAAAAGGGAATTGCTTTTTTTCATTCAGTGATTGTGATTGTGACAATAATAATGGTATTCCTCTTACCAAATGTAGAAAGCTGTATGTTAAATTATGATTTAATCACCCCTTCTGCGGTGGTTTTACCCTGCTGGGAAGCTGAACTTCACCACAACCGCTCTCTCACTCCCCCTCCTCAAAGAAAAGGAGGAGAAGAAAGTATGATAGAAAGAAAACAAGGTCTCGCGGGTTGAGATAAGGGTAATTTAATTAAAGGGGGAAAAAACGAAAGGAAAATGAACAAGTGAAGGCTGCACGGAAGCACAGAGGGAAAAAAATTATTCTCTACTTCCCCATCAATGAGCGGTGTTCGGCCACGTCCTGGGAAGCAGGGCCCCAATACGCATAACAGTTGTTCGGGAGGACCAAGGTCTTCGCAACGAGAGCCCCCTCCTGTCCTTCCTTTTTCCAGCTTTTATTGCTGAGTGTGACATCATATGGTATGGAATATCCCTTTGGTCGGTTTAGGTCAGCTGCCCTGGCCATGTCCCCTCCCCACTTCTTGCCCACCCCCACCTACTGGCTATGGGGGGTCTGGAGAGAGTCCTGGTGCTGTGCCAGCACTGCTCAGCAGTAGCCAAAACAGTGGTGTGATACCAGCGCTGTTCTAGCTACAAGTGCAGAGTACAATACTATATGGGCTGCTGCAGGGAAAGTTAACTATATCCCAGCCAGACCCAGTACACCTTCATAAAGACAGCAACTTGAGGGACACCATGGAGTGACACCAAGTTACTACAAGGAACTGTAAGAGGAGCCCCAGTCTGCCCACTCAGCTTCCATTACAGAATAAGTCTGAGGCTCTGGTTATGGTAGAGGAATGTGAAATGATAGAAGAGGAGGTGTTTTCCCTCCAAGGTTAGATCAACAACCCCCCCGTAGCAATGAAGAAACAACAGCAAATTGTAGTCATAGGTGACTCCCTCTTGAAGGGAACAGAGGCTCCCATCTGCAGACCAGACAGAAGTTTGCCGCTTCCCCAGGGCTCAGATCAGAGATGTTACAAATAAGCTTTTGAACATAATGCAGCCTTCAGACTATTACCCACTCCTCTTCTTTCAGGTGGGTACCAACTACGTAACTACAGGAAGCCTGAGGTCTATCAAAACAGGTTTCAGGGCCCTGGGGAGATGACTAAAGGATTCAGGAGCACAGGTAGTGTTTTTTCAATCTTCCCAGTAATGGCTACAGTGATCATGAATTAGTTGTGTTCAAAATTGTTGGTGTAAGGAGAAAAATGTTCAGCAGATTTGCCACCATGGACTCCGAGAGAACAAAATTTAGGTATTCAGGGAGCTAGTTTGCAGTGTCCCGTGGGAATCTACTCTAGAGGGTTTAGGTATCTTTGAAGGTCCCTTCCTATTAACTAAACTAGTCTAGTCTAGTCTATTCCTTGATTTTGTGTTTACTTAGGTATTTGTTAATTATTCTCTACATGTAAGATTGAAAATCTGTTTCAGATGTGAATAAATTCAATGAACGCTGCCCTCATTTTACATATCCAGAACAACTGTTCATCGATGTATTGACTCTACTTTCACCAAGATCTAATGAAGACATTAAGGAACTCTCCTCTTTTAACTGTTTAGGTGTTCTTTATGACTCTCAACCTGTGGTTTCTGTTAAACTTTACAGACATGTGGTCAGTGTGTACTACTACTATATGCTGTATGACATTAATTTTGGTCCTTATTGCTGCTCTTTATCTTGTCTGTCGTTTCTGTAGAGCTTGTAGTACAAGGATGGCATGTGGAGTCTGGTCTCCTAGGCAAGTTTTATGGGAGCTATGCAGGAATCCTCCTCTAGGTGAAAAGCAGTGACAATCCAGAATATAGCAGCTGCTTTTGTCTGAAATGAGGGAGCACTCGTTCTGCTCCAGTCCATTGAGAGAGGGAGATTGTCTTGCATCAAAAAGGTGGATGAGAGTAGGCTTAGGCAGGTGATTTTGCTCTTGCCTTAGCCGTCACCTTTTTTTCCATCATCTCAGCTGGGCAAACTTGAGGGTGGATGGTAGACATTTTTTTGATTCCAAGGGCTGTAGGTGCAAGAAAAAGGGAGACCTTGGCTTCTTGCTTCCAGGAGAAAGTGTACTGTCAAAGTCAAGCTGTAGTCTTGCACCATATAGAGATGAGGACACAGTCTTTGGTGACTGTGCATGTGCATGTGCATGTCTTTTCACACAAATATACTCCACACAATGACCAAAGTTCTCCTTACTTCTGTGGGGCTGCCACGCATTTGACTAGTAGCTTGGAGTTGTTTTAACTGCAGCTGGCGCTGTTATATTGTCAAAAGAGTGGAGGGAAGAAAAGGAAAAGGACTGTTAGAAGAAAGAAGGGAGAACAGTCAGCTGTTGTAGATATGAATCTTGCATTTCACACAAGACTTATTTCTGAGTATCGTTTAATCTGGAGTCTATTCTAGTTCACTTATACTCATGATTTCCAAATGTCCGGGAGTTTTGTAGGGAGTTTCTGCTTGCTTAAGCCATAACTCATCAGGGCAAGTGTAATACAGAGCAGTGTAATATCCTCTGGGCTAGCTAAGGCACTCAGGTGACTGAATCTACACTGCAGACAGGTACTCTGTCCTTTTCTGCCACTTCATGGTTGGGAATGTAAGCTCCAGCCACGGTGTGGTAAGAAACAGCTGAAGAGCAGGAACATCTGAAACCACTCCAGCTGTTTTCAAAATGATTGTGTGCCTACATCACAAGAGAACTTAACATGTGATAGCAGTAAGATGCTGCACCTGACTGTGGATGGTGGAATTGCAGCATCATAGAATCACAGAATATCCTGAGTTGGAAGGAACCCACAGGGATCATCTAGTCCAACTCCTGGCTCCACACAGAACCACCTAAAAATCAGACCATATGTCTGAGAGTGTTATCCAAATGCTTCTTGAACTCCGGCAGGCTTGGTGCCATGACGACTTCCCCAGGGAACATGTTCCAGTGCCCATCTACCCTTCCAGTGAAGAACCTTTTCCTAATATCCAGCCTGAACCTCCTCTGACAGAGCTTCATGCCATTCCCTTGGGTCCTGTCACTGGTCACCAGAGAGAAGAGATCAGCGCCTGCCCCTCCGCTCCCCTCATGAGGAAGCTGTAGGCCACAATGAAGTCACCCCTCAGTCTCCTCTTCTCTAGGCCGAACAAACCAAGTTACTTCAGCCACTCAGATAAGCTGTAGCCATCTAGTTTTGACGCAATACTTGATATCCTATAAATCAGCTTATTGCAGCAATTAAGGCCAAATGAAGACTGCAGCACCCTTCATAAGGAACTATTGTATTTCCTTTTACCTCTGCAATGTACCAACTCCTGTAAATATCTGCCCAAGAGGAAGCTAGATCATTCAGCATGGAAAAATAGGACTTCCTGGTTAGATTTCTTTTTAAAACTCTCATACAGACACAGATATGATCTGTAAGATACACAAATTTCCTGGCCTAAAGAACAACTAGTTCTTTGAGGACTGTCACTAAGGTAACTTGGTTTCATGTTAAACAAAAGCCTGAGTAATGCTTCCCCCACTTTCAATGTTTCCCTCACGTGTGTATCCTCTAGTGCCTAGTATAGGGGACTGATCTACATTTGTAGTAGTTATATTTTCCCTCTTGTGCCTTGTTGCAGCCCCACAGTTACAGAATAACCAGCCTTGCTCTCCTCTGCCAGTTCATTTATGGACCAGTAACAATAAGAGTTTCATTCTCTTCAAGATTTCCACTTTTACCATTCTAATTTGGTTAAAAAAATGATGAATATGTTTGAAATTCTTTTTTTCTTTTTTTTTCTTTTTCTTTTTTTTTTTTTTAATTTATGGAAGGCAAACCAAGTGATCACACATGCCTGTTTTCACAAAACAACAGGATAAAAATAAATTTCCTTTAAAATTTAGTGAGAGGCTTATGAGAACAAGTCCTGGCTGATAGTTACACAAAATAATTTTCAAACAACCACAAACACTTTGCTATATTATTTTAGAAGGAGTCAATGGCATATGGAAAGGTGCGACTGGGGTACTTACGTTGCTAAAAGCTTTTGAAAGGATCCTTCACTAAAGGTAGTGAAAAGGAAATGGATTGCCACAGAATAGTATCTTGTTGTGGATTAACAACTGCAGAAAATAAGGAATAAAAGGGTAGGGTTAGAAAGGTTTGTTTTTACAATGAAAATTATGTGTGATATCCCCCAGAAATCACTGTTGGGACATAGATACTCATATTATTCATAGGTTATCTGAAATGGCAACTTGACAAAGGTTTGAAGTAATGCAAATTATTTAGACTTGTCAAACAAACTGATCAAGAAGTATCTTACAATAATGAATAACCAGGCAGAAAAATGGTAGGTACAACCTGGTGGTGATGAATGTAAAATAGGATCATAATCCTAATTATTTATTCCCAACAATGGCAATTACTTAGTACTACTCAGGAAAGAGAACATGGTGTATTAGCAGTGGTTATCCTTGATTAATAACAGGAAAGAATGGCTATGGTCTACCCATATATTGTATATTGCATGCAGTGTTGCTTGCTTTGCTTTACTCCAAAGAAGGGAACTTCTTTTTTCTTTTTTTTTTTTTTTTCCATAGAAGGGTAAAGGATGCAGAGAAAAGATGATCACTTGACCATTCTCTCTCAAAAGAAATACAGAGACATTAATGTGATGAATACATCATTGTTTGTCATGTCACTGGAAAAGAAAGCAAGAAAGAAAGCACATATATGTGGAAGTGTCACCTACTTTTTTTTTTTTTTTTTCCTTCTGTTTGGACATAAAATACTTATTAATTGTTTTATTAAGTTTATTAAATTTGTTTTATTAATTGCATTAAATACTTATTAATTAATTACTAATTGTAATCCAAAGCCTGTACACTAGCCATTTCACACTTATTTGTTCTTGCCATCATTACCAACAGATTGTTTTTTGAAAGTCAAACTTCAGGTGTCAGTCATAGCCTGTTAAGACTATGCTACATCCTCTTGATCACCTTCCAGCAATAAAAGGCTATAAAAGAGTTTCTTTTCTTCTTCTTCTTCTTTTTTTTTTTTTTTTTTTTTTTTTTTTTCAGATTCAAATTCCATTTATAGTTTGGAGTGAAAGGAAATTTGGAAAGAATGGAATTCAAATATGTCTGTGTTTCCTCAGCTTGGCGCAGTCCTTGTTGTTTAGTGATTTACAGTTCAAAGTTTTGGATCCTGTTTTACAGTGTTTACAGAAATTAATTGCATTTGAATTTATTTTAAACTTTTTAAGTGTTCATAGATGAATGTTTATTTCTAGATTTTCCTAAAAGAAAAGTTAAAGGCAAAGGACCATTCTGTATTTTGTAAATGCTAGAATCAGTTACCTTGGATCAGTATTTAAATTAATTTCCCAACAATTAGTTTGCCTTGCAGACAATTTCATAATAAAGTGGGGTAAGCAACTTGTTTAAAAATATAAAATTCAAAAAATGTTGCACAACAGTTACTGATTCCAAAGCATACTTTTGACAGAAAGCTACAGACTTATTTTGCACCCACACATACAGAAACATATGTGCAAACAAGGATGAACACACACATATGCAGTCACTCAAAGAAAAGAGGCATGGAAATAGAGAAGTCTCTTTCATCTTATTTACTATTAATGTACTTTTGCTCCAGGTTTCCCTAGCTTCCTAAGTTTTCCCTAAGCTTCCTACAGTTACATTTGAGTTGTACATTATCAAGTCTATAAAATCATGATAAATGAGAACTATCATCTTTTCAATGTCTTTTCACAGAGTTTTCTTCCCTGTGTCATATACCTTAACATCCACAGGAAATGCCTTTCCAGAATTAAAGCTCTCTCAACTCAGACTACTAATGTGGGATGAACAATTTCCTAAAATGACATTGAAAAGATGAGGATGACAATAAATGTGGGTGACTTGTTGTGAGTGTCCTTATTGTCAATAAGGGCAAAAAATAGATATTCTCTTCATAGAACTGAGTATTTCCACCTTTGTTAAGAAGGACCTCCTTTAAATCCATTCATACCATTTGGAGTGCACTGAATGTTAAACTGGATTAACAAACAGGTCAATTTCCGGTGTCCATGGAAGACAGTATTTGAAAACGCATGGAGTAAATTGTGTAGCTGAGTTATTTCCTACAAAAGATGGATGTTTTGCAAAAACACTCAATAAAAAATTGTGTACTAAAGAGAGCGAGAGCTGAAAGTTTTTCTCAGTATTAACTGGCAGATACTCTGAAGGAGACATCAAAAAAACTTGTAATCTGTTTTACCTCAGTGATATTAAAAGCCTCTAGTAAGAGACATGCAATTTAACACAAAAATGTATCCTTCTTTTTTTTTTTTTTTTTTTTTTTGGTNTTTTTTTTTTTTTTTTTGGGTTACATTGATAGAGGGAGTCAGTTTTAGCTCTTTTTCAACCTCTCAGAAAACAGCAAAAGCTCTTCACAGAATCACAGAA
>VXAA01007444.1:3090-21763 GCA_013399115.1 Anseranas semipalmata | reverse complement strand
ACCCTGGAGTTTGTTAGATAAAAGGGGAGCGCGGGCACTGCCTGCCTGTCCGCCCCCCGTGAATCTCAGGGATCCGAAAGGTCTTAGAAATGTTGTTGGGCTAACGATGAATTTTAACAGGAAAAAAAATTAAAGCACATTTTTTTTATTTTATATTTTATTTTATTTTTCTTGTAACCGTAAATATGCAAAATGTTCATCCTGCCCTGAGGGCCAGAGCAGACAAGATAAGGCACTGTTTAAACGTTCAGAAGTGAATTGCTTAATGTTAGACACTTGTAAAAGAGCCCATAAATCCAGCGCTGGGAGTCATCCAGCCAGATTTATTAGCTACAGTGCAGAGAAATTGGAAGAGTGAAGTCTCCTCTGAAAATCGTGTCCAGTCGTGCTGGAGTAAGGATCCTTGTTTGTGCGTGCAGAGCTAATGCAAAGTGCCTGGTGCCATTTTGCACCGCTTGCAATGTCCTGTCGTTTAAATTATGTGTCATTTCTCACCTCCTTTGCTATTTGGCTTGCTTGGAGTTTTTCTCCAGTTGTTAGTTTTTTAGAACTCTCCTTGGATTTACCAGCTTTACCTTCATTGCAGCCTCACCACGAGCAGAAAACTGCAGAGGAGTTCTGTGCCCATTCCCACTTTCTGCTTAAATGATGGGGACTCGGATAGAAATGCCAAGCGACTCACCCAGCCAGAGATGAAAACGGGAAAGGTCCGGTTGATTTGGCCGAATCGCCCTGGCTGTTTGCCATGTGTATTTCTTACTTATGGCCAGGGGAAACCCCACTGAGAAATGAGGCCGTGCAATGGGGCTGGGGCAGCCACGCTGCAGCCAGTGCCCCAGGCTGCCTGTGGGACCCACTCGTGTGGGTCCGGGCCCTGGTGGGAATGGGAGCACCATCCAGCCCCAAGCACATTTTGGGGTGATTTATGCAGGTTGCTGACTTCTCCAGCATTTGGCCCTGTATTGTTCTGTTTTTCTCACCAACTCCATTTGAAATATTCCATTTGCCTTCCAATCTGTTTTTCTCCTTGCTGATCCTGTTCTCATCTTGCTGATAGCCGAAGCCGCGTGCCAGCAGGGCAGCATGGGCAGGACTGGTCTGCCAGGGCCTGGCCCCATGGACCAGGTATCTCTCTCTGCCTGAGAGAGGATGAGGAAACGCTGCGTGCTGGCCCCAGAGCGGTTTGGCCGCACGCAGCTCTGCAGCTCCTTGGGCAGGGTGCAGGCTGGCAGCGGCCGTGCAGACCCGAACCCGGGCTCCCGTGCATGGGGAAAGACCAAGGAGGGAGCAGCATCCCCAGCACAGGGAACCTGCTTGATTTTGCACCTTGTGCGTAGTCTCTGAGGCGGGTCTGGCTACGAGAAGTGGGTGCAGCACCAAGGCAGTTGTGCCCGTTGCACATGGGCTTGGCTCACACCACGTCCTGCTGGGTCCAGCATTGGTGCTTTGCTCTGGACCAGGAGGAGGCAGGAGCCAGATCCATCCTCTTTGCGTCTAAAGGGTTCCTGGAGGAGCTGCTTCCCCAGGGACACCTATGGCTGAGCAGTGATTGGTACCCAAAAATGGGGGGGCTCAGCTCTGCAGCAGCAGCCTTAAACCAGAGAGAGGAGAGCGGCTGTGCCAGGGAGCGTGGCCGAGTCCACAGGGCTTTGCAGGCACCGTAGCCCACTCCTTCCTCCAAAGGGAGCTCTGGGGGCAGCGGGCAGCCCCAGGCGGGTGCTGCCCCTTCGAGGATGCCCTCTGGCGCCCAGGGCCGCCCCCGCAGCATCGATCCCAGGCCCGGCTGCTGCCTGAGTTGCTGCGCGTTGCTGCGATACGCCTGTCAATAAACCCTGTTTGGACTGTGGAGCAGAGCGCAAGGTTTGTTTGTTTAGTGGTTAGAGGTTCAAAAGTCGGCATTGTCCCACTGCAAACGAGCACAAGTTTTTTCTCCCTAAGGAAAAGCTGGCTGCAGCGAGAGGGAGGGAGAGATATCGGTGGGCCCTTTTATTTGCTTCCAGGAATAATTAATGGCAACGCAAAAAAAAAAAAAAAAAGATGACCACAGAGTTATGAAGGGCCATCAATAAGTAAATTAATCACAAAGGATCCGTGGGTTTAATAGGTGCTGCTTGGCAGTGTTTTGCTGGTGCTTCCCCATGCCTGTGGAGCTGGGGTGTCCTGGGGCTGGGAGAGCCCAGGGGTCACCACCACGGTGGTGGCACGCAGCCGCCCCCGCCCCAGAGGAACACCAGGGCAGGTCCTGTATCCCTCCAGCACCGTGCGCCTGGTTGTCTTCAGTTCTGAAAGTGTTGGGATCCCCAGCTCTTGCCTGTAGGACTTGTGAGAAGTGAGTTTCTCCCCTTCAGGTGAAAGGCCTGTAATGCACACGAAGCTCTTGTGTCTCCAAATGTGCATTAGAGACACAGAAACAAGCCTGCTGCGTTTTAAGCAATCCCCATTACTGATCTCTTTCCCCCCTTTGCTAGTAAACGTTCGTTTTTGAGCTCCCCTCAAGTTCTTCATGGTGGCAACGCAGAACTCAAATTTCTTGCTATAAAAAGGAACCAACCGAGCAAATTATATCCACACCCAATTTCAAACATTTACCCCTTCCCAGCCCCGAACAAATAAACCACCAACCTTCCGCCTTCCTTTATATTCCCCGTGCACCATAAAGGAGTGTAGAAAGGCATGCACTGGATATGTTCTTTATTTGGGGCAATATTTACAGGCATCTGGACCAGTCCGGTGGCAGGACTATGACGCTGAACCAGAGGCGTGATTTGGGAGCGGTGAGCTGGTTTTGGTGCACCCCCCCTCCAACCCATGGGTCTTTTCACCACTCACAGAGCTCCCTGATGTCCTGCAGTGCTGAGCCAAGCTGGATCCGTGGGGCACGGAGGGGCAGAGCCACTGTGCCCTCTGCCTGCCTGGCTGGGCTGGAGCGGGTGTCCTCAGAGAGCCTCTGCCCAGGCTGGATAAAATCCAAGAAATCAGAAGGTTTGGCCCCAAAATGCAGGAGGGCAGAGAGTAGAATCAGATCCCTGCCGTCCCTCTCTTGACAGATTTTCCTGCTCCTGCCACTTTACAATAGGAAAGCATTTAGGGTTCCTTCTCTTGGCTTAGCTTATCCGAAAATAAGACTTTCCTTAGAAAACTCTTTGGGTTCTGGGTGAGAAGTGGCCATATATGTCACACCTTACCATGGGAAGAGCTGTAAGGCCTATAGACAGATGACTTGGATGGTATCTGAAGCAAAGATCTGCTTTCTTTAACCCTGAGCAGCTCCTAGGGGCACATTACATCCCTCAGCCTGATAGCTGAGCACCCTGGCCCTGCACTTTGAAGACAATAAGCTTTATAGAAAGGAAAAAAAAATCCTAAAAGCAGCAGTAAGCAGCAACCTCCAGAAACATGCACTGCTGGCTGCGGTGCTTCATGGCCGAAATTCACAACAAAACACTTGACCTGGACCCCACTGGGACCTGGCTGCCGGTTAATGGAGCCGTGTGCCGAAGTTTAGAGCAGTTAGAGCCGAAAGCAAAAGTTGAACTGACGCCAGCGAAGCAGTGCTGGAGGCCTTCCAGGAGCAAACAGCTCGCCAGGGGTAAGGAAAGCCAGAGGAACACGAGTCAGGTGAAGGCATGTCCGAGTGTGCAGCAGCTCAGGGAGAAAATAAGGCCACCATAGTGTGAAGGGGCATGGGGCAGGTGGCCCGATGGAGCAGAGGACAGGGAGAAGCGTGTGTGACCCACGGAAGCAGCCCAGGAGGCTGCCCTGGCCAAACAGCCGGGGGGAACACTGCTGCAGAGAGAAGTGCCAGGAACCTCTGGGGACGGATGGGGACAACCCCTTGGTGCTGAGTGCCTTGGTGCTGCTTCCTTCTCCCCTGCGTGCCCTGCTGTGCTGCGACGCAGGTGAACGCAGGTCTTTTCTTTCAGCTGATGTCTCAGTTTCTGCGGTGCCCCCCATTCCTTTCTCAGCTTTTGGCTCCTTCAGACGTCAAGCTGACCTCCCTTGAAGGAGGGGGACAGACACTCCCTTGCAAAGGGACAGAGAAAAATTTGAGCTATTCACTAAAATAAACAGTTTGTTGCCAGGAGACTGGATTCAGGGACCAGGAATCCCTTTCTAGCCCTGTATTTCGAAATTGAACGATCATCCATTTGGGGATGACGCCCACTGGATCCCCCTGCAGATACTTTCAAAGCATCACAAGTATGGGAAAAGAGAAGATGAAAACTCACAGAAGATCTTCATTTCATGCTCACCTGCATGTCTAAGTACAAATCTGTGACAGACATCAGGCCCCAGTTCAATTAACCATTGGCAAGATGGCAAGTAATAGTTTTCCTCTTGTTCTTGTCTTCCTCTGGTCAAAATGTAATATCTAATCTATTGGCCAAGGTAGAGGCTTTGATTCAATTCCTCCAACTAATAAAAGTGCATCACTCTCTTTCTTAAAGGTCCTAAAGGAGTGCTTCTAACTGCTCATTTCTAACTGTTGCTCCCTAACACATGAGCTGGACCAAGAGCAGCCAGCCACAAGCCAAACGTAACTTCTGGGCTCATCATCTGCCTTCTGGCAGCCCCGCACTCAGGTCTAACAGGCAGGGTTGGAAGGAAAGCTCTTCCTGTAGTGCCATGCAGAGAGAACAGAGCCAGAGACAGCATTGCGAGAGCAAATATTGCTGCAGAGCAACAAAAGCCGAGCACAAGGACCTGTCCTGCTCTAGGCATTCTTGTCCCCTTAGTCATCCAGGTATTTTTTGGCAGCTGTCGCAAGCTCGTGTAGTTTTGCTTTTGAGTCAGATCCTGTTCCCCTGACATGTCTTGTTGGCTTCCAAGCAGTCGCAGCCCGTCCCTCAGACACCTTTCATAGAGCTGAAGACCTTTGTGAGAGAACAGCTGCCTTATCTCTGGCATTCTTTGGGAAGGGATGCTCCCGCCGCAGGACCTCCCTTCCTCCTCAGGCGAGCAAGGCAAGATTTCAGCCCTGAAAAAATGAGGTTTCTTGTGGTCTAACCTTTCCCTGCCATGGGTTGACCATGCAAGCAGAAAAATCTCTGTGGGCCAGAAGACTTGCTTGCTCCCTTGCCTCCCTAAGTGCCAGCAGAAAGGCTGCTGATGGCTTTCCACAAGGGCTGCTTGTTGGCTGAGCCTCAACAAAGGTCCTGCTGCAAAACTCAAACGTTGAGAGCCAGGGGTGTGATTCAGGTGTCTCCACCATGAGGTGGAGCTCAGGATTTGTAAGGTCACAGTTCTGCATTCATGCATCTCAAGTGGAAGATGGGAAGGACATGGACACCAGAGTCCTCCTCAGCCTCCAAAGTTCCCAAATCAAGGAGGAATCGAGAGGCAGTAGAATCCTAGATTTTTCTTCCTTTTCCACAGTTTGAAAATGAACCAGTCCCTCTCATAGAGAGCATCAGAAGTGGTATGAAGAGCTGTGTAGCTGGTAACTATTGAGCTTTCTTCAAAGGTAACTCAAGCTTTCAATTATGTTTTAGGGAAATTCCAGCCCTCACCTAATCTAGGGAAATTTGTACAATTAGTGAATATGAGACAGAATTTGCATTAGTTCTTGGTGAAAATCACCTCCTACCAGCAATGCCTAAGAATTTTTATTCTAGTTTAAAATAAAAATTTGCTGCTATATGAAACATAACTTCAATAATAGAAGAAAACTCAATCCACTCTTCTTCTGGCTATAGTAAATGTAGTATATAGTTCCTGTAGCAATAATGCTCATTTTTTAGATCTTCTCTGATTCTCATCAATATGTGTAAATGCATCTATATATGTATAGGTAACTACAGTGAGCTGAAAAAGGGCCTCTAAAAACATCTTGCACAACTATTCCCAGGAATGCAGTGACTCAGAAGAAAAAGCGACTTTGTCTTATCAGAAGCGTATTCCTTCCTCTAGGACTTCAATCTAGAAACACGATCCTTCTTCTATTCCCAGTAATGACACAATTACAAAACCACAGCACTGCTTCAGACCCACTGTTTCATTCTCAGTCACTCTCTTACCAAGCTCCCGTTGCGGCTCCAGAGGTGTTTTCCATCCTCATAAGCGTGGTCTCTGTCGGTGGCTCCTGCCAGTAAAACATGCCCAACATTATCTCCTTGCCTGTGGGCACACGCTCCTGGCCTGAGGTGGGAAAACACTGCCTCGACACTGGTCCAACCAAAGCAGCTCCCCAAGCAAGGGATGTCAAGGGTTCAGCAGCTCCAGCAACGTCCACAGTGGTCCCAGAGCAGAGCTGGGGACGCAGCCTTCTCCCATGCACATCCCTTCCCGTGCATGCTACCATGGGCACCTGAAAGCTCAGCTCCTTCCCCTCTTGTCCTGGGAAAGTGATGCTGTATCCCCCATGGCTCTGTATCTCCCAAGGTCCTGTATCCGTCATGGTTGAGCCAGCAGGTCAAGGGGGTTGGAACCAGATGGTCTTTAAGGTCCTTTCCAACCCAAACCATCCTGTGATTCTGTGATTTGGTGGGCTGGGAGCTGCTCTCACATGGGTATCCTCATGCTGGTCTCTTAAACACAAGACATCAAAATTCAAGCGCAGAATGAGAAAGAAAAGGCAAAAAGGATTTTTTCTGTCACAGACAGGAGGGGTCAGGCCCCTCCTGCACAGGAAGGGGAGAGGTGGGGCTGCAGAGCCCAGTCCCCCTGCGAGCAGGGGGATGCCCAGCTCCCCTTTCCTCAGCAGTACACCCTGCATCCCTCGCCAGGGCGAGGCCCAGCCCCAGCCAGAGCAGGCAGTGCCCGTGAGGTTCCCAGGGTTGGTGAGAAGCCCAGAGCAGTCTGTGATCTGCTCCAGGGTCCAGAACAAGAGGAGACCCTGCCGAGATGCAGGTAAGTAAAGGCACCGCGGCGGCTTGCAGAACCCACAGGAAAAGACACAGAAGACCGGCAGCCCAGCAGGCACTGCGCTTTCCCAGCTCTGTCACTTCGTGTCACCCCCTTACCTGGCCCCCCAGCCTGCTCGGCCCTTGGGTCCCTTCCTCCCAGCCTGGGGAAACACAAGGACTACCGCGAACTGCTAGGAGCACGTCAGCACAAACCGATGATTCATTCTGGAGGAATCAGCAGCATGTTTTTATCAGGCTTTAAATGTTTCTAGAAACATTTCTGATGTTTGATCTAGCTCAGTATACTTTTCCTTCAAGAACATCTCACTTTGTGTGCATTGTTTTACCAAATCCACGAAACTCTGCTTCTTCCCAAATCCGCACACACTCGGATCCCTGCAACAGTACACTAAACTCAGGTCAGCCCTGATGTGAAGGATCTTGGAGTGCCACTCAGTGCTCCAGCACTCTGCAGCATCAGGAACCAGGAGGAGAACTTGGCTCTCAAAGTCTAGCTGCCGTGGTGGCATCTCCTCTCCAAAGGAGATTTTCTGGAGCCATCCAGCTCAGATGACAGATGCCCACTTGATGTGCCAGAGAAGCAAGGAGCAGGCTGGGATCCTATATCTGTCCTAATAAATTAAAAAGTGCCCAGGCACTGCAACTCAATCAGCTGGACTAACAAATTCTTACATGGTCCACAGCCAGCCCTTGGCTTAGGCCAACTATTTCTTGTCCAAGGAACTCCTGGGCATGGTTT
Organism: Anseranas semipalmata; assembly: GCA_013399115.1. NCBI lineage: Eukaryota > Metazoa > Chordata > Aves > Anseriformes > Anseranatidae > Anseranas > Anseranas semipalmata. The sequence continues at coordinate 14,158 of VXAA01007444.1, read as the reverse complement.
GAGAGTTAGTGCAAGCAAGGGGCCATTCCCAGGACATGGATTGGGTGCAGCCAACCTGTTCTGGGTGGTAACAGACAAGTCATCTGCATATGGGCCTTTTGGTGACAGCTGGCCCCAGTGCTGAGGAGTGACCGGACCCATGCTCTACTCACTGGTACAGACATACTCTGAGATTCATAAATGGCATTGAAGTCATATAAGCCAGTTCAGGAAAGACATTTTTCCTTGTGCTTTTACAAAAAGTCCTGGATAGCTGGAGATGTGAACACACCTACTGCAATGAATGTCCCGGGGGATCTGCTCCTTTCTGTTTACTTCCTTAGCAGGAAGGCAAAGGCAGCAGACTCAGGGCAGATGCTCCAGCTGTGCTGAACTTACAGAACTGAGCTGGCAACATGAGCCAGCAGTGTGTGCTTGCAGCCCAGAAAGCCAACCATATCCTGGGCTGCATCAAAAGAAGCATGGCCAGCAGGTCAAGGGAGGTGATTGTCCCCTTCTGCTCTGCTCTCATGAGACCCCACCTGGAGCATTGCATTTGGCTCTGGGGCCCCCAGCACAAGAAGGACATGGACCTGTTGGAGAGAGTCCAGAGGAGGCCGTGAGGATGATCAGAGGGCCGGAGCACCTCTCCTGTGAAGACAGGCTGAGGGAGTTGGGGTTGTTCAGCCTGGAGAAGAGAAGGCTCTGGGGAGACCTCATAGTGGCCTTCCAGTACCCAAAGGGGGCCTACAGGAAAGCTGGGGAGGGACTCTTTGTCAGGGAATGTAGTGATAGAACAAGGAGTAATGACTTTAAACTAAAAGAGGGTAGATTTAGACCAGCTATTCTTCACTCAGAGGGCGGTGAGGCACTGGAAGAGGCTGCCTGGAGAAGCTGTGGATGCCCCATCCCTGGAGGTGTTCAACCCCCCCTGGAGGGGGGTTGGAACCAGATGGTCTTTAAGGTCCCTTCCAACCCAAGCCATTCTATGATTCTCTGATTCTCTAATTCTAGGACTCTGTGATTCTATGATTTCTGCTGTTACTGCCAGGAAGCTTCCCAGAACTGAGTCTGCGCAATGGGTAGGGCTGAATGCCTCAGAGGAGGACAGCTGCCAACACCCATCTGCCAACTCCAACCTGCTGGCTTGCTGACCAGGAGCAACCTGACTCTTTGGCTTCCAGAAGGGAACTGCTACCTGTTTCTTCACAGCCAAATCTGCTCTCATTTCAGCATGGCTGTGCTGCAGGGCTGGGATGGGCTCCAGGAACGTGTTCTTTTTGGACTGGAAAGGTCTGGGGTTACAGCTGGTCATTCTTAGTCTGCAGCAGAGTCCAGCCATGGTCCCTATTCCGCCTAGCGCAGCTGCTCAGCAAGTACCCTCTGCTCGCTGCCTGCAACACCCAGCCATCCTCAGCGTTGCCATTTGCCTGCCCCCTTCACTTCTCTCTCTCTACAGAGGCACTGCCCCTCTGTAACTGCCTGGTGGAGGAATTCTGGGCTAAAGTCAAGGGCATCTGAGAATGGAAAAGGAAAAAGAAAAATGGAAAAAAAGAAAAAGAAGGAAGGAAGGAAGGAAGGAAGGAAGGAAGGAAGGAAGGAAGGAAGGAAGGAAAAAAGGAAGGAAGGAAGGAAGGAAAAAAAGAGAAAGAGAGAAGGAAAGAAAACAACAACAACAAAAAAGCTATTCTATTTAAAAGTGCACAGCTTATTTTTGAGGCTGCCACAAAACTGTAGGACAGGATTATAAACTGAAGTTACAGCCCATTTGATTTAGCTGTCATTGGATATGATACTTGTAACCAGGCATACTATCATACTCTTCATCACTCAGTTGCCTCTGGATTACACATTATATTTTTCATACCTTTAACCATCCATCCTGAAATGTTGTAAAGTGAACCTGCAGAGATCATACAGAATACTGTAGTGGCTGGTACATTACGTTTCTTTGTGGGCTATAACTGTAACGGACAGAAAGAATTTGTTCTAATATACTCATATGAAGGGACTGTTCAATACGTAACAGTGACCTGGAAGGTTTCGTTGCTTTCTTCATCTGCAGGAGTTAAAATCGACATCATAGTTCAGAGGCAAGTTTTTGCATTTTAGAAAAGTTTGTTCAAGAGATGCTAAAGTTTCACTATAATGTTAGTAAAATATCCTCCCTCCCTCCCCAGTTCAGGAACAGGTATATTTAAAGGACAAAATGTAAATACCAACTGTATACATTTTTCCTCAGAATAACTGATTTANCTTCCCTTCCCTTCCCTTCCCTTCCCTTCCCACAAATTAGAGCCGGCACGGAGAAATGAGCTTCCTTGGAACTGCGCTGCTGCACTGGTGTGACCTGCCCACAGGGCTGGCACACACTCTCCCTCCTTTCCCCTGGGTTGTGCCACTGGGGATCAGCGTGAAGGCTTCGGAAACCGCTCAGCATCCATTTCCCGTGGAGCGGCACGGTGCAGCTCTGCTTGTCCTTCCTCTGCAGTTTTTTTTTTTTTTNTTTTTTTGTCTTTTCTTCAAATATTTGCTGTTGCTGCAATACAAGACATAAACCATTGCTGTCGTGTAGAACAGCCCCATGGAGCAGAACCTGCAAGTGTCCATGGCACTGTCTGGAGAGCCCTGGTGGCACTAGAGAAAGCTGCTGTCTCCCTACATACGCTGTGCTGGAATGTCTGAACAAACCCCTCCTCACTTTCCCACCCCCAGCTCTCCACACACATCATACCTCTGGTATCCTCCCTCGTTGCTGCTCTCCAAGATCCTGGTCTAAAGCCCATTTAAATCATCCCCTTTGGCTGCAGCCAGCTTTGGGCCAGGGCCTAAAGCTCCTTTGCTGGCACTTGGCTTTACGCCTTTTCTGTGCCCACACTTGGAACAGCCTCTGCCTGCCTGAAGGCACACGTTTTTTCCTCTCTTTCATCAAATTTCCCTTAGTCCCATTTCTTTCCAGATGCCTGTCTGCACTGGGTGGAATGATGGCTCCAGAGATCACACTGGGACTTAGCAAGGAGCACCTAAGAGATGGAAAAAAGATGGCAAAAGAAGACGGTTACTGTCAAAGGAAGGTATCCGTTGGGGTGACAGCAGGGAAATAAAGATGGCTAACAGCCAAGGTGTGTTGGTCCTCAAGAGGAAGCTCAAGCAAGGCAAGGAAGGCCCTCAGCAGGACAAGGCAGTGAGAGGAGCATTGCACTGGTGCACGCCTGAAGTAAATGAGCGTATTACCCCAGTTTCAAACAGTACGGTACTGGGTGGGGATGGCGGCAAGGGGACTCCTCAAAAACAGAGCTGGGGCACTTCCGAGGGCTCACCCCATCCAGCCTCCTTTTCCCTGGTCACACTGACCGCAGTGGCTTGTCTGGGCAGCCTTCAGTTTCTTCTCCTACACACGTGTGTGAGTCCCACTCCTGAGCGATGCAGTTGCAGCTTCTCCCTCCCCCGGGATCCCCATGCAGAGGCTGTGCTGCTGGAGGACCCTCAAGGCTGCACAGCGAACATCGCCCTTCCCTGGTCTCACAGAGAGGGTACCCGAGGCTTTCACCCATGTCTTGCCCTCTCTTACGGGATAATCCCTACGCAGCAGTCTAGCTGGGCCAGAAGCTTGAACAACATCCAACAGAGGAGTTAGGAGGGGTTACAGGAGCAGAAGTGCCCTCCAAGCACCTCAAGCAGGACCCTCTGCACTGCCTGCCTTCCTGCAGGGACTGTTACTGCATCACCAGCAGGCAGGGCTGTGACAGAGGTAGCTCACAACAGTTCAGTCCCAGGCGACCTCTGAGCTGGCAGGTAGAATCTCCTCCTATGTTTTTTTCTCCCTCTCCCCACTCTTCCAGCAGCTGTGTTGCAGCCATGGCCCTGTAGGTTGCTCTCTGCCATCTCCCTTCCTTCTGCTTCCTGGCCCCCAGGTCCTGCAGGAACACCCAGCCCCTTCCTTGCGTCAAATCCAGGGCTGGTGCAAGTGCAGGGTGAGTTGTTCCAGAAAGCTAACAAGGTGACACTTTTTGCAGGGAGCTGAGTGCTTTGCTGGATTGGTGAGCTGAGCTGTCTCACTCAGCTGCTTCATGCTTGCTACAGAAACAACAGGCAGAGAAGGAGCACTAGCGCTTCGTGTGCTAACGTGGCTTTCTGGCTCCTGCCCAGACCTCGGTGCTCCCCGGCTCTGCCCCTGCCTGCCAGTTACTCCATCTGCATCGCTTCTCTCTGCCTGGAGCTTCATTCCACTTAGCCTGAAGGAGAGAGGGAGCTTGAAAGCAAATCGTGCCTCTTCTCTTCTTCTCTCTGCTGCTCTCCTGGCTCCCAGACACAGCTACTTCTCTGTCCCATGCCCTCTTCTCCCCGTGCTGTCTCTCCAGATGCTCTCTCCCTGGCTGGCTTTTTGCTCCTGCTGCATCCTCCTCCATCTCCCACTTCAGGCTCCATAAACAGGCACAGAGCCAGGCCAGGCGGGCATCGCAAGTGTTCAGAAGAAACACCACATCTCCCTCCATCTGGCCACCCCAAGGTGGCCTGCAGGTGCCACCTTGTTTCTTCCTTGGTCCCGAGTTTAACCTGCAAAAGCTTTTCCCCTCCTGAACCTCCCTCTCTCTTTTCTCTCCAGTGTTTGCAGATTTATAATCAGTGAAGAATGAAGACGTGTCATGTCTAGTGGCTGCATTTAGAGAAGAAACTATTGGGTGCACGCACACAAGGATTTTCTGATGAGCTGTCGCTTGCTGCTCCTGGTCCCCTGGCATCTAATCGCTGGGACTCCGCTGGGAGGACAATATCTTTCAGGTCATCTGTGAGCAGTGCTGGTGTGTGGCTGACCTCACGTCTCAGGGCCAAGCTGAGAGGATGGAATAAAAGCAGGCATGGGAGCAAATGGGACTTTGCTGGAGCAAGACATAAATCTGCCACTCCAAATGGATTTTTATCTCCCGCATCTCTGCAGATTTCCTGACAATTTCCAGTGCCTGCATCCAAACCAATTGGAATGATTTTTCCCAGGCATGGTGAGGCTGCTATATGGGATGTTTTGCCAAAAATATCTTTATTTAGAGCCCCAGACAAACTGGAATATGTGTACCTGGTTTGAACTGACCAGGGGCAGCTGGAACAGACCATGCATCTAATAATGGGTTAATGCCAGCCCAGAGAAACCTGAAGAAATGGAAATCTCTGCTGGAATCCCAACACTTTCACTTAGTGCTTGGACCAGGAAGATTGTGGAGAAGGGAGAGCAAACTCCATTGCATCACAAGAGGGAATTAAGCTTCAGTATGAAAGGTGCAAGCTGCAATTAACAGCTAAGTAAAACACACAGAGCACCTGGTTTCTCTACCGAGACTTGTTCCCTAGAAGCAGAGCCACATTCCCAGCTAATGAGCTCATTGGCATCATAATCCTGTAGCTGTAGAGGTCTTGGCATGACATCACTTGCCTTTTTCTTTACCTTTCTCTGTAAATGCCTCTCTCTGGCTTCTCCCCCATAACAACCATCTTCCACCTCCGCTCGCCTCTCCTCTGTGCCCCGCTTTCAGCTGCCAGCCTTCCTCATCCTTCTGCCGGTCCCCTCATTGATGGGTTGCTTTCCATCCCTGCTGGGCGAAGTGTTCCTCTACTTGCCTCCTAGGCCCTCCCTCTCCAGCTACTGCTTTTGGAGCTCTGTGGAAGCTCCTGTTTCACTTGTCCCCGATAAGCTTTCTGATGCCAGAGCTTAGCAAGTTCCTTTTCTTCTCAAAATCTTGTCCTTTGCCTTCCTGGGAGACTGTTAGAAAGAGAAGGGAAATATACTGTCTTCCCCACGTTCACAATACAAGAAACCATAGGCTATGATTGCAATAGGTAGAGTGGTAGGATGTTGGGAAAGTGTACTTGTGGGAGGAATAATGATCCACTGCAACAGAGGAGGGTTGGGAAATCTGCAGCTTTGTCTTAGTGAAGAGGATGGAGCATGTTCTCTCATTGCTCCTTCAGGGATGCTCCTAAGGGATCCCCTTCTCTCCCGCTCTGACTCCCTGTGTAAGCATCGTGCAGCTCCACAGGCTATGGCCCCTTTCTCTGCCTTTACCTCCAGCTAGTTTTGTGCACAGATTGATATGCTGTCCTCCACATCTGCCTTCGAGCGTACCTCTTTCTATTTGAAGTGAAACTGTCTCACTAAGCTCTATGGGATGAATATAACCAAATGCAGCCGCCAATGATGCAGCCATGGAGGGTGAACCTATGAACAGGTTTTCAATTACAGCTCCAGGAACCTTCTCTAAATTCAACAACTAGTTTTACCGCACTGATTCCAGGGTAAAGAATTTGATGCCTTCAAAGCAGAGGGGGTTCTCTCCCAACCCCATTTTTTGTCAATTTCCATTCTTGGGATAAAAAATCCAGCCTACGTAGTGAATGAAAAAATCAGAACTTGCTAGTCTGCCAGCTTATCTTGAGCAATGTCACCTCATGCAGTCTCACCCTTAGCCAAATACTGACTCACCAACAGGGGTTAGCAGCGGAAGAGGAGAGAGGGCAAACCAGATGACAGACCAGCTCTCCTTGCTGGAATCTCTGCAGGGAAGGAAAGACATGTATTTTGAATCAGATGGACTTGAGTAGTTGTCTTGAAGGGTGGTTAAAGGCTGGGGTGCGAGGTGGCTGCTCGGCTACCGCTTGGCACAGATCGGCGCAGCTTGCCCTCCAGGAGGGGTTGCGTTCGAAGTGTGACTCTGGAGCCCCACGATGCCGCACCCAGCTAAGGCTCCCAGCAGGTAGCTGTTTGCTTTTCCCTGGAGAAGGGTTTGGGCCTGGAGAAGTGGTGTTCAAACACAGGTCTCTGCATGGGCCAGAACCTGATGTCCCTGCCCTAGCTCAGCCCTGGTCATGGGACAGCTTGGTCTCCTGGAGGAAACTCTTCTCCACTCTGCAGCTACCAATTTAGCTCTGCAAGAGACACAAACCATCGCCCCCTCTGCTTTCCATTCCTGCTAGATATTTTCTCCTCTTGAATCCTAAGCATGTGGTGCCAAGACCTCCCTGAGCCTTGGAATTCTGAGTCTTTCTCCCCCTGGGTCTGGGGTGCACCCTGATGGGTTCATGTCTGGTCTGCGCATGAGAGAAGAGACAGGGAGGACCTGAGGCTGCCACCGGCACCAGCTTATTATGCCCATCCCAGCTCTGTCACAAAATGAAGCCCAGAAACCTCTCCTTTGCCAGTGCTTTCGAAGCGAGATGCTCCACACCTTTTACTTTTGGTCTGTTTGTGCAGCTCATACTCATCTCTCAAATTTCTTTTCTCCCAATATATTTTAGGGTCATCTGTGATGAATACGTTTGTTTGCCAAGGCATCTGCCTCTTGTGCCCAGTGGATCCTGGTGAATGGAGCGAGAGATGAGGGCTCCAGTGAACGTGAGGTCCCACCTAAAGGCACCTCGGTTGGCAGCACTGTAGCAACCTCTCCTCCTTCCAGTGCTGCTGCTGGAAGCAGAGGGCTCCTGGAGCAAGCCCAGGTAGTAGGCAGCGAGTGCATGAGGCTGAATAGTTGAGGAACCACGTGTTTGAGTTTCCTGCTCCATGAGCGAGGCTGGCCAGCTCTGACTCACCCCTGAGGCAAGCTGGGGAGAGAGGCGTGCAGCTCACTTCCCCTGCGCTTTTCTGGTCCCGCTGCATGCTGAGGTCCCAGGTGCACCAGGGAACAGAGGAACAGAATATCGGGACAGCAAGTGGTGTGGGGAAAGGAGATAGAGAAAGGCAGAGGCTGGGAGAAGCCTTGGCTCCACGCACTCCCCGCGTTGCTCCACCATTCCTCATGCTCCCAGCTACGTGCTCCACCGCTGCGTGCACAGGCACCGGCGAGGTGCACAGCAAGGTGCTGTGCAGGGTGTGGGAAACCCCACACAGGGAGCAATGAGGCAGCTGTGGATAAAGGGAAGTGAGTGATGTTCACTGCTTCCAACATGGGCAATGCAGCATTTCCACTTTTCATTGTCCACCCTAGATGTTAAAACAGACGTGTTCTTGACCAGTACAGAAATGTTGTTGTAGATCTGGTATCTATTGTTATCTGGTACCTAATATTGTTGTAGATCTGGTATCTATTGTTATCTAGTACCTAATATTGTTGTAGAACTGGAATCTAGAAGCAGGGAGGGAACCGCTGTTCTGAGCAAGAGTGTATTGGAAGCCATGTGTGTGTATGTGTGTGTGTGTGCACATGTGTGTATGTTTGTGTGTGCGTGCATGTGCACGTGTATGTGTACATGTGTGTGCATGGGGGGGTTACCTGCCCTTTCACAAAAACCTCTCATAAGAACAACGACACAAGCTGTCAGGAGTGATGGGAGCCCAATGACATTCCTACTCCCAAGGCAAGCAATCAGTTTAGCTTTGAAACACAACGCTGGGCTCCCAGCCCCTTGCGGAGGCCAGATTATAAGGTACATGGCCCAGCCCTCCAGGCCGTGCTTTGGTGGTGGTTGCAGGGCTGGCGTCCCATCTGCGGTCATGCTTCAAAGCACTGAAGCCTTCCTGACCAATGTTTCTTCTCTCAGCCTGCAACATCTCCCCTCCACAACGCCCATGGCAGCAGCAGTAACCACAGCGTGGGAGGCAGCAGGCTTCAGTGGAAAGAGTTTCACACCTTGGGTTAAATCACTGCTTTCAGAATTGATTTATGGGCATAATTATTCATATACGGCAGCAGAGACTCAGCAGGGGCTGCTGGATGCAGCTTCTCAGAAGGCAAGAAGCCGACAAGCGTTTTGTGGTAGGACCTTGCCTGCAAGTGATGGCAGCCCCCAGCCCCGGGCCGGGCTTTGCATAGCTGTGTGCCGTCCCCATCAGCCCTGCTGGGGGAAATACAAGGGAGGTGAAAATCCCTGCTTTGTGGTACCCCAGGGGGAATCACTCTGAATCTTGCTCAGGTTTTCATTAAAATAATTGACACCGAATACATATGATTCTTGGGGACATGCCTCTCTCACACAGAGCGGTGTCTGAAGGACTTGAATGTTGCCCAAGATGGAAATAAAAAACACCCCACACTTTTCATCTCTTTTCTAATTTTAAAAGAAGGATTTTCAGAAAGTCTTACAAAACCTTACTCACAAGGTTAAAGCTGATTAAATACACATTATTTCAGTTTCAAAGTCGGGGGGAGCATTTCCTCTGAAAAATGGGTATGTCTGGACAACTGTTTTTGGTGAGATGACAGCACAAGAGCTGCAGCAGCCTTATAAGCCCCATGTCAGCCATGCCTTCCACCTGCGTGGTGCAGGGCTGGCTGCGGTGCCAGGTTACCCCGACCATTTGCCTCTGCAAGTTCCCAGAGCTGTCTTGATTCAGTTAATGTTAATTTTTCCATTGGTGCAATTGTAAGAAAGATGGATAGAAAAAAAAGTGTTAAACCCATCAACTCTGTCAATTCTTTAACGAAAAAAGACTTTATTCGTTAAAACTAAATCATGCAAGGTCTGATTCTACTTTCACTCATAAAAATACCTTGGCCTCGTGGCCGAACTCACATCAGCAAATCCATGTCAATTCGGCAAATTCTCCATTTATACAGCAGTGCACAGAGAAAATTGAAACTGAGTGCATTATACTAGAGAAAAGACAGGCAAAAATTCTGCTGTTTACCCAGTGAAATGCACTGTAAGGATCTTAGCAGGAAATCTTGGCATTTTGTGTGACAGACTTCCTTTTTGCAGCTAGATCTATTTTTATAGTGGCTCCCCAATTGCAATTTCATGCCAGACATTGTAGAAGGCACATGGAAATTGTTCCACAAAGTGTTTGCTGACGCAAAGAATAAATGGTGATGAGAATTGTTGAGGTTTAAAACGATTTCATGGTCCCTATAATTTTGGGAAATATTACTTTAATTAATATGGTGGTTTTGTTTCTTAGGCAGAACGGCTTTATTGGATTGTGCTCATGTAATCATTAGCAAAGTTCTTGCTCATTGACTGCGTTTTGATGAATAAGGGTATACAGGCTTGGATGAAAAATTTCTCATGCAACTTGCAGGTAAAATGACCAGAAACGTCCCTGTTTGCACACACACATTAATGCCCCCAAAGGAAAGAAAAGCAAAAGAAAAATTACACCTTCAGCTCAAGTCTCCACCTTTCCTTATTGTTAAACGTTTTATGCAAGATGGGGAAAAAAGAAAAAAAAAGAAAGAAAAAAAAAGATCTGTGGCAAGCTGCTTCCTCTCCCCCTTGCTTTCAGCCGTGGGACTGGGAACATCCTCTGGCCAGGCCGGCTGGGAGCGGCCTTCCTCATCCCCCCATCACCTCCTCCTCCTCCCCTGCTGCCGGGGGAGATCTGGAAGCTCCGCACTCGAGGGGGAGGCAGATCCGCCAGCACCCCGAGCGGCTCCCGCCTCCTTCGTGCGGCTAGTTTTTTCGTTTCTAGGTCGGCTGTGAGTTTTTTAATTTCAATTAAATTCATTTAATTTTTCCCCAGCGGCTGGGGTGCGAGGGGAAGCAGGGGCGGCCCGGGGAGGCGGCCGGCCGCCCTCTTTCCCCCCTCCAAACCGCTTCTCCTGCACGCCCAGTCGGGCCCGAAAATAACCCCTGAACAGTCACCGGCCCCAAAGCTCTGCCGGGACGTAACGCCACGTCTGCAGAGAAAATCACGCAGCGCCGAGCGCCGAGCCACGCTGGGCCGGGGAAATTGCGCTGCTGGCAGGCGTCTTGTCCCCGAGGCGGGGTTCAAGCGAGCGGAGAAGATGAAGAAGTGAAGGAGCTTTTCCTCCGAAGGAAAATGTCGCCGGGGCCAGCCCCGGGCACGTCCCGCTCTCGGCTCGGAGCCGTCCCCGCTCCTCTTCGGCACCGGCGCCTCGGGCGGGCAGCGCAGCCCTGCGCGCCGCGGAGCCCCGACGGCCCCGCGGAGCCGCCGCGCAGTGCCCGCCGCAGCACGGAGCTGGCTCTGGCTGCCTGTGCCGGTCATCCGGAGTCGGACATCGGGGGAGGTCAATCCTGCCCGCAGGAAGCTCGGGCTTCCCCCCCAACACCTTTTTTTTTTTTTTTTTTTTTTTTTTTTTTTTTTTCCAAAATCAAAAAAAAACGAAAAAAACCAAATTTCCAAAAAAATAACTGCTGGTCCGGC
>VXAA01007443.1:281244-305362 GCA_013399115.1 Anseranas semipalmata | reverse complement strand
TTTTCTTTTCTTTTCTTTTCTTTTCTTTTCTTTTCTTTTCTTTTCTTCTCTTCTCTTCTCTTCTCTTCTCTTCTCTTTCCATTCCATTCCATTCCATTCCATTCCATTCCATTCCATTCCATTCCATTTATTTTCATTTCCTGTGGTGGGGACATATGGGCAAATAGCTGAGGTGTCCGGCGTTGACAAAAATCTCTGGCCTGAGATGTGTTCATTTCTGTGCTCAAAGTGGCAGCCTCCAGGCTGGCTTTTGCACATAATGCAAGCCTTTTGAGCCGTGAGGATAAACCAGCAGCAACACCAGAGATATGAAGCAGCTACAAAGAGCATCCAAGGTGAAGAAAGAAGAAGGTGACTGCAGAAACAAGGGGCATCAAATCTGGAAATCACAAATGCCACCTCACAGGGCAGGGGAATGATGAGATAAAGACTTTTCCCAGCATAATGAAGCAGAATGAAAAATTGAAGAGGCTATGAAAAATTGACACATTTTCGTATGCTTCACATAAGCTTTGCATTCCCGAAAAGCTGGGGGAAAAGCAGCTCAGTATGCGCTGGTCCGTGGGTGCTGTCAGCCTGGTGGAAGCGCCGTGACCTTTGCTGCAGGTGCCCTCGCGGTGAATACGAACTCCCCGAAGAGTCACACTTTTCCTCAGACTCAAAGGCTGTTTTATAAACACAGCAAGAGCTCTGCATGGGGTTACCTTCTCACAAATTACAGAATTAGCCTCAGGAGCGGGTGTGTGAGACCGTACCTGCCGCAGGAGCTGTGAGCTATCCAAGTGTGGCATCCCGTGGGCTGGGACCCAACACGCATCGTCCTGCACCGCCGCGTGTCCAGCGAGGACACGGCCGCGCCACATCCCCGTGGCACCCGAGCCCTACAGAAAGCTTTCTCCTTGATGTAGAAGGGCCTTTCAATTATTTTTCTTTCCTAGCATTCATGTACATTTTGTCCTTTCAACTTGCTGATAAATGTAGCAGTCTGCTTTCCATTTTCACAGTGTGTTTTGCCCACGAACTTAATCTTCTCATCAGATGTTGAGAGCTGCAGACGCACTTGGAAAGCCCTCAGCTCACATGCACTACCCCAGACCACACCTTTTCCTTGAGGAATTCCCAGGCTTTCAACTTGAGACTGTGATCTCGGTAAACCCTTGTCTGTGATGTCTGAATATTTGTAATGCCTCTCATTGTTCGGGATTTAGCCGCGGCCAAGCGCGCGGGGCAGCTTGCCGTTCACCGGCAGAAATGTGCCGGGCTTCCTCCAGCAGCACTCCCTCGTCTCCGGGGGCCTCGCTCCGCTTCCCCCCGCTGTGACCCGGGTCCCCATGAGGGACCTCCAAGGAACCGTGCCGCCGTCGGCCCCAGGCAATTTGTAGAAAGGCATTCCTCTCAAACATGCTCGCTCTGGGCACAAGAAAGAGATGGTCTTAAAATTGTGCCTGGACTCCTCAGCGCTTCCTAAGCTTTGGCACAAGGCAAGGGAGAGCCTGGGAGTTCCAGTGAAAGAAAAAAGCCCACGGTCCATAAATAAGATTTAAGACTAATGGAGCTGTAAGAACAATAATTGCAGAGCTACACACTGGTAAATTTTTATCGCACAATAATACATATGGCAGCAGCAAAGAGAGTCTCTGATTTCTTTGCTTAAGCATATAAAGTACCACACATTTATAAAAGCACCATTCCTATTCTGTTATGCTGTTCGGAATGTGTTTGAAAAGCACATTAAAGTGTGGGGAAGTGTCCAAAAAAGTTGGATTGGTCTGTTTTATGACTGACAGGAAAGGCCAAGCAATTATCTGAACTCCTGATGGGACAATTTTGTTCAGATGTATTTTGGGGTCAGGAGGCAAGGATTTCATCAGAGAGAGTTCTCCAGATTATGAAACGTACAATGTGTCCAAAACAAGGTCTGAAGTTGATTAGACATAAGTATTCAAAAGGAAATGATTTACATGACAGCACTGAATGTATTGTCCTCTCAGTAAGATCTGACCCAGCAACGCTGAGATAACTCATTTATAAAATAGGACTTGCGGACCCAGCTAGGAGACTTTTTTTTTTTTTCTTTTTCATTATAATGCTTTGCAGGGAATTAGTATATAAATCTTCATGGACCAGGTGAAAAGATAGGAACCGTTCCTCAGCCGGTGTAAATCAGCATGACTCCACCAACCAGGCTGAGGTACATCAGCAGAAAAACAGGGACATGGTTTCTAGATGGGCTAAAAGGCGTTGCTGCATTTGCATGTTATTTGTCATATGCTTTAAAGGAGACATTTTTGGACAGTTTTACCCCATTTCTAAGTAACTTCCATGGACAAATAATGGGTTCACGGCTTTCCATGGAGCTCCTGTATAAAATGGCAAAACAGGTGTGGTTGCGGCCAGCACACGTCGCCTTTCACCATCATCTTTCCCTCTGATGCACCACGTGCCACCCACGCAGCTTTGTCACAGCCCCTGGGCACACAGAATCTGCTCAGGAGAGGACGTTGAAGCCCAAAGAGACATCTGCCTTGTGGCACAGGGCTATGCCATGAGGGGCACATTGGGAACTTCTGCAACTTGCACCAGCAGCCAGGAAGGGGAGGGAGCGGGGCCGCTCTGCCCTCCCGGACAGCTGCTTCTTTATCACCTGGTCTGAGAGTCTGCCTAAGGAACGACTGCATAAAAGGCATTTTTTAAAAAATAAATTCTTCTCCCGCATTTTCTCCCCTTCCCTCTTTTTCCTGTATATATATATATATATATATTTTTGGTATTCCAGCGGACAAAGCAGCCTATTTGCAAGTGTTTTATCCCTGGTGTGTTTAAATGCTGTTGTTTATTTCCACGCCTTTTGCATTTTTGTCTTCAAATTCTGGCATGCACGCATATTTCTCTGTGAAATATTGAGAATGGGTATTTTAAAATCCAGACAGGTTCCCTTTTGTGAGCTTTCTTCTTACAGGTGAGATCCCTTTCTCACACCTTCTTAGAGGGCTTTGCAAAGGTCCCTCATGCTTTTAGCGAGACAGGCTTGATTTCTCTGGAAGATTTATGATGAGTCACAACTTAATCAAGGAACCAAGAAAGATTCATTTTTCATACAACTTGTACAGCATCATCACCTGGGAGACTCGGTATTAGTAAATCTTCCTGGCATACCGTGAAGGGTGATCCCAAATTTTCAGAGGCTCCCCAAATGCAGACTGAAGGGATAGACTGCTTTATGTCTCCTTCCAAGCTGAAAAGAAATATGTTTGTGAAATAAGCCCTTTATATGGTAATTTAATTTGTGGCAGATGTGCCCAACAGCAATGACATCATCCCAAAGCAGGTCCTTTCTCCTTTCCCACTCCCCCCACCCAGCTTTACAGGAAAGATGCGGAACGTAAAGGGATTTATCAGGTGTCTTATCAAAAATGTGCTTTATATCCTGAAGTGCCTCGGCGAGCTGGTTCTCCTAGGTAAAAACAGCTGTTAGCTCAGGATTGGGACAGATAAACAGAGAAAAAGACTGCACAAGAAAGAAAGAATTTCCAGCAATCATGTATGTTGTGGGTAGGTGGAATAAAATCAAATATGCATCTCATTTGTCTTTAAGCATGTGTTTTCTTTTGCTTTTCATCTGAAAGTGAATTCAGTGCTGGATTTACCAGCAAGCAGTGAAGAGACCGTCTCTGGCTGATAAATCAGGCTCCATCCATTTAATCATCGTCAGTTCTGCCGAGACTGCCAGCACAGTTGTAATGTATGTCAGCTCCCACAGCATTTTCGGTTCTCTGAACACCCCTCCCCAAAATCTCCACTTGCTGCCAAGTTCATGCAGCATCAGTTACCATTTGTCATCGTGCCCGAGGCATGCATGGGTGCAGGGGTTTGGTGTCAGAGACCTGGGGACTCCCTGGAGGATGTAGGCACCTCCTGGGAGAACTAAAGCACAGCCTAGGATCGAGGTGGGGTTTTGAGTCCAAAGTCCCAATTTAGTTGGATTTTAAGTGGCTGAGATCCTGTCCCTATTTCATACCAGAAGAAATATACTAGACAGAAGAAATGCATGGCTTCACGATGTAGCATGTATAAAGGGGTTTTGCAGCATGCTTTTGTAGATGTAGCACACAAGGGATTTTGTTTTAACTCTCTGCAGTTGCTGTATGTTAAAGAATCCCTGAGTGCCTGAGGCTGGCAGGGACCTCTGGTCCCACCTGGTCCCAGCCCTGCTCAAGCAGGGACACCCACAGCAGGTGCCCAGCACCACGTCCAGGCGGCTTCTGGAGGTCTCCAAGGAGGAGCCTCCACAGCCTCTCTGGGCAGCCTGGGCCAGGGCTCCGCCACCCGCACAGCACAGAAGTGCTGCCTGGGGGTCAGGGGGAGCCTCCTGGGCTCCAGTTTGTGCCCACTGCCTCCTGTCCTGGCACTGGGCAGCACTGACAGGAGCCTGGCTCCATCCTCTCTGCACCCTGCCTTCAGGTATTTATGGACATTGATGAGATCCCCCTGAGCCTCCTCTTCTCCAGGCTGAGCAGTCCCAGCTCCCTCAGCCTCTCCCCATAGGAGAGGTACCTCACTCCTTTGATCATCTTGGCCCTACTTTGGATTCTTTCCAGAATGTCCAGGTCTTGTTATTGGGAAGCGCACTGGAAATACTGCAGCCTTTTCTGTTGTGGTCCCACAGACAAAAATTCAGGGATCCCATGGTACAGGGCATCTTTCTAGCCTGGTTGTGTGAGGGGACATTCAAGACACACCATCACCTTAGCATGTGGACACCCATCACCCCAAACCTGCTCCCATCCACACAATGGAAAACACCTGTGCTTTCACCACCCAAAACCCCACAGCTGCGTGAACAAAATTCTCCCCACAG
Source organism: Anseranas semipalmata (assembly GCA_013399115.1). NCBI lineage: Eukaryota > Metazoa > Chordata > Aves > Anseriformes > Anseranatidae > Anseranas > Anseranas semipalmata. The sequence continues at coordinate 300,504 of VXAA01007443.1, read as the reverse complement.
TGCTTGCTCTTTTTGCTCTTTAAATATCCACAGCCAGCAACGAGCACAGTGAGTGCCAGAGACATGAAATAGTTGTCAGAGGGCGAGTGCCAGCAGTATCGGCGTGGTCACACTGGCTGCTGCTGCTGGATCCCGCTGAACTCCCCCCAGCCCTGCTTGGGGGGGTGCCGGGCACCGCCAGCATCCTGACCTCTTGGGGACAGAATGGGTTTTGGGAGCACTGAGAGCTGTGCTGACCATGCTGGGGGGCAGAATTTACCCAGACATGACAGAAATATGTGTATTTCAGAAAAAATAATAGATCAGGATAAAATTAATTTTTACTGTAGCCATTTAGGTCTTGGCTTTGTACAAATTGTTTCAAGCCATTGCCTTTTGCTAGGCAGGTCAGTGGGCCAAATCCGATGATAAATACAAAACTCTGAGATCATTATTCCCTTCTTGGATTTTAACTGATGAAAAGCTCCATTCTGTTTGGCTGGGCTGCGGTCCAAAGCCCGGTGACCACCCCGCTGCAGCAAAATGCTGAATTAAGGTATTCTTGAAAAACTAAAACATCGCTGATAGGAAACATAGAGTCTTCTGTGTCTCTTTCTTTAATCTTTTGTGCCCTTGCAATCGTCTTCCTCCGGGCTGACAAACCCCTCGCTGTTCGGTAGTGTAACAACCAGGGCGCTGAGCAGCACCATAGATTTCTGCTCCGGGATTTTGCCCCTGGAGGGCAGGGGGAGCCCAGCTGCCGTGGGCAAAGCGAGGCAAGCTCTGTGCAGCATCCTGCAGCGCATTGCGGCCCCGCAGTGGGACGGGGCTTCGTCCCACCGCAGCATTAGCCAGAACACGCGTCCCTCTGCTTTTTGAAAGCGTCCACCAAAACCGAGGTTGAGAGCATCGTCTTCATGGGTGTTAGCAACATGGGCTGGACCTTGCTTAAGTTCATGTTTGGCTCCCACAGGTTTTAATTTGGGGTGCAAGCTGAGTGTATTTTCGGAGCAGGCTTAATGTTCGACTCCACTTTGCTTCTGATTTTAAGAGGGGATGAGCATTTTGGGATGAAAAGAATCCCAAGTCCCTCAAACACATCCACACTGTAGTAGGTGAAACTTGCTTTCCACAAGAATTCCCAAGTACATTATGGCAAATTTCCCCAAACCCGCTGCAGCTGCGCTGGCAGTGGGCCAGCGAGCTGAAGGCAGCATGGAATTGAATATCAAGGTGCAAAATACATAGCCCAGAGCTACCTGCGCAAAAGTCTCAGCCCGGGGTGCGGCAGCGGCTGTGGTCGCGGTGGTAGAAGTGCATGGGGATGTGGTGAGGCATCCCTCACTGGGTGGGGAGGAAAAAGAGGAGATGGTGACAGCGCCTGGCTGCCCATGGCATCCAGCATGTGCTGGGACATCCCACAGAGGAGCCAGGTGGACTCGGATGTTAGCATCCTCCCGTGTTGGGAATTGGTTAGGAAAAACTAAAAGAGGGCAATCAGAATGTGTAGCAAAAACTATTTGCCTCTTCTCCCATGAAGAATAACAAAACCTTGTCCTGGAGCAGCTTCTTCAATCTTGTGTCTGAGGAGCGCAGGCAGCCTTCTCCATGCCCTCCCAAAAGGGATTTTTTCCTCCCTCTCTGTGGTGACAAGGAGGCAGCCTCAGCCACTCTGATTCTGGGATTCTCTACCAAGAAGGGTATCTATGACCTTTGCTACCCTGCAGCAGCAACCTATCTTGGTCCGGATATAACCATATCTCTCAATTTTCCGACTTCTCTGCAAGGGCTGCATGGAAATATTAATCCTGTCTTGAATTGACGAGAATGATTTTTACCTTGAAATGGCAACAGTTTTACATTCCTCAGCTTCTCCAGGGCTGTAGGTACTACTGCTCCCATTGCTGGCTATCAGAGGTGTCGGCGTTCGGTTTGGAGGGGGCTGTGGATGAACCCAGGTGCTGAGGCAGGACCACTGAAGGAGCAGCAGCAAGAAACGCTGTATTTAACAACACATCTTTTAGAGTTTTAAAACAGCAGACACCAAAAACTTGCCTGACCCAAACTTATGCCTTGGACAAGTTGGGCAGCACTCCTCATCCTCACAGCCTGGCACGGCACCACCAAGGCAAATCTGATTGGGAAGGACAAAGGTGTTTCCTTTCTCCTGGTGTCAGGCAGGATGCGGTGATACGCACCTTGACCATAGCGGGGCATTTGGATCTGTCCCTCGTGACGTTCCTGTAAGGCCAGCTAAGGAAATGCAGGCCAGATGAAGTCAGTGGGTGCGCAAGTGGTTGAAAAACATGCTGAACTTATCACGGTTTACCATCGAACTGAAAATTCTTTTTTAATGGGGTCACCCAGGGTCTGTCCGGGGCCTGTTTCTATTTGATATTTTCATTGGTAACTCGGATAATGGAATAAAGTATGCTTATAAAATCTGCCCATCACACTAAGCCAGGAGGATTGCGAGTGTATTGGGGCCCAGGATTAAAATTCAAAATAGCTATGAAAAAGCAGAGAGGTTTTCCAGAATCAACAAATGGAACCAAACACAGACGTGTGCAAAGAGGTCAAAAGGACTTGTACTGAAACAGGGGGTGACTGTCCAGATGGCAGAAGAGACCTGGGAGCTCTTGTGGAGCGAGCACGGGCCGGGTGACCACAGTGGCACCCATGGGCGTACCCATGGGGATGGGAAAGGCAAGAGCTGGGTGGTAACTCCATGGTGGTGGGAACATCTCAGCTCGAGTGCTGTGTCCAGCACTGGGCATCACCTTTTAAGAAAGTTGCAAGCAAAATAGAAAGCCTCGAGAGACCAATAGGGGTGTTAAGAGGTTTATAAAACCTGACCTGTGAGGAGAGGTTGAAAGAACTTGAGGTTGTTTAGTCTAGGAAAGATGGATGGGGCTGGAGGGAGCAGGAAAACAGCCTTCAAAGATTACTGTGAAGAGAATGAAAATCAGTTGCCTTGATGCCCATTAAGAGTGGGACAAGGAGTAGTAGGTTTAATTGGAAGCAAAGGAGATTTATGTTAGATATGAGGACAAACTTCCCAACTATAATCAAAGATAAGCTCAGGAGCAGGCTACCTACATGGGCTGGGGGAGCACAGCCATCAGAGGTTTTTAAGAACAGTTTAGACGAACACCTGTTGGCGATGGTCTATTACAGCCCGTCTCACCTCAGCACCAGGGAATAAGCCACACAGCCCTACATTGCCGGGATTGCTTTGTTTTTCCCTGCAGTCATTTCCTGGAGCTTTGCAGGAGCTGAGGGAGCTGTGCCGATAGCTGTGGGACTGCTACTTGAAAGCAAGAAACTGCAGCAGGAGGAAAACACAAGCACCTACCTGGGACATGAGTAACATGGGCACACAATGGCTAGATAGTACTTGCACATGCATTACTACAACTGAGTGTCTTTGCTTGCAGAGAAGGCATCCATTTAACTTCAAGCTGTACTTCGGCTTCCTTGCTTAATGGGATACTTGAAACATCTCCTCAGGTACTTGGAGGCAGTGATGAAGTTCTCCTCTAAAGCCCCATTCCTGAAGGTTAAACAGGTTTGGTACTTGGAAGAGGCTCTCAGGAACCATCTAACACCATAGTACTGAGGTTAGAAATTGGGTCAGTCTCCACAATGCTGTTCCTACTTAAAGTGCTAAAAAGTAAAATACCAAAGCCGCAAATGGCAAAGGTAACCATACTTCTCTATACATCAGAACAATTGTACGCTGGTAACTCATTGTCTATTTCCCTACTTTTTTCATTGTGAGACAGGCTGTGATAAAGTGTGCTTTAAAAAGCATGTGGTTAAACAAGACATACAATCTGCTTACTGTTACAGATCCTGCCCTGAGCCATGAATCAGTGCCTCTTCCCTGCAACAGTCCTGGGTTATTCAAGCATATAGGTTTGTGTACTAGGAAACAGTAAAAATTGTCTCCTCAGTGATAAATAATTGCTTCTTCTTTAGAAGCACTTGTTATCACCTCCTCTTACTGAATATTTTTAGTACTAGCAAAGTATCTTCTTTTCAGCTCCCTGGAGACATCTGCTCTCCACATGGCCGACTCACCACTGCTCACACAGCCTGTTTCAGGGAAGGAGACTCCCGATATGACAAACTGGAATTATTTCCAGCTCTTCGAACCCTTCGCTAGTTCCTGACTCATGTAATTGAGCTTAACATCACACGATTGCACGTTTTTTTAATCCCTCTCATTGACGAAATTTGTGTCAGATTGCTTCCGCTGTCAACAAGCTGCCCGTAGAGCATCGAGGCGAGGTTGTCCTCAGGTGCATCGCCCCCCCGAGCCCTTCTGCTCGCCCCAGCACCTCTGCTCCCCTGTGGAATCCCGCGGGAAGCAGCGCGGTGGCACCGTCCTGCTGGCATGGCCGCTGGCACGGGAGCACAGCACCTCTGAAGAGCCCCACACTGGAAAAGCGGGGCCATCGCATCGCTACGCTGCTCTTTCTGTGGTGTCTAAACCTTACTCTGTGGACCAAAGGCGTGTTCTGTGATCACATGGTGGGGCTGTCTTTTTTTTGGGTATTGTGGCAGTGAATGCCAGAGTGTGGATCAAGAGCTAAAAGATATCATGTTGTGTGTATATCTATAGTTATCTCTTATTCCCTGTTGTACCCTGTGATGTATGTGTACTCTCTGATCTCACACTGTAAAACACATGCACTATTCAAATATAGTTCCTCATGCCTTACTGTAGGAACTGTCAGTTTGAATCTTTATAGAAGTGGTTACAGTAAAAAGAGACACAAGGCTGTGTCAAGTAATTCATTCAGCACCACAAAACGATATTGCAAATAAGAGCGGAGGAGAACCCCACAGCTGATATTTTAAGGGCAAGACCTTCATAAAGATTTAGTGGACAGTGCTGAATATTAATACCTTTCACTCTTGATATTCGCACATTGTAATAGCAGTCAAAGCACCCATTTTCCTTCCATGCTGTCAGAAATCAAGGAGCTGCCATGCAAACTGATCAGAAAAGCTGTGTGCGTGGGAGAAGCTGAGCCAGAGCCCTGCTGGGCTGCAGAGAGGCAGGCAGCACTCGTGTCAGAGCGGCACGGCGCGCCGAGCCCCGCAGCACCCCCGGCTGCTCCTTGCACTGAGCCAGCTCTGATTTTGTCTTGAAAATCTGACGCTTTGAGCTTTCTGCACACTATCGTTTCCAAGATCTATAGCTAAAACTCCAAGGATATAATGTGTGGCCATGAGAAATTCATACAGCCATGCTATCTTTTCTGTAGCATGTATTATATCCTTCTTAATTAGAAATAAGAGAAGTCAATTATTTTGGCAGCTGAGTGCCACATATGAAATTCCTGGAGAAAAGTACTCTGGATCCCACTGAAAATACTGGGGACAAAGTAAAAGCAGAGTAGCAAAGGTGAAGAATAAAGCCTGGGGGAAAAAAACAATGTTTTTGTTAAATTTTTGGTTAGTGAGAAACTAGCCTACCTGTCTTTTTATCCGCTAAGTAAGATATATGGAATACAGATTTTGTTTCTTGCAAATTAAAATAACATGTGGACTTGCTCTTTTGAGTTAGTTCAGAAATCTGTGTTTTATGGATATGCAAATAAATTCTACATATGAAGCAGCACATAGGGCACATTCAGCAAGCATGACATTGCTTAGCTTCTGCGTGTAAGTTTCTGCTGTTAAACCACAGTTTCTGCAGTTAAACCATATTAAATGCATTAGTAACTCATTGCATCATTAAGGAGCTAAAGGGCAAAGATGTGTCAAATTCTGTACGCTGCTTTGTCTCAACATTTCCTACATCCAAGGCTAGAGCAGGACAGTTCAGCAGCATGTTCCCAAACTCTGAGCCACTGCCAACACTTTCTTAATGGGATTAAATTTTGTCTTGTTACTGTACAAAGACATATTTTAAGTGTGCTTGGCCATTCATTTGGAGTAGGATTCTCTTTAGCTGAACTATTACCCTGGATTTGTGAATAGTAGTCTTTATTTCCTTACTCATCATAATTCTTCTCCTTGAATTTATCCAATTAGTGATAGAGGTATTAATAGAAGGAGAAGCAAGGTGGATCTTTTAGATCCACTGAAACTGTTAGAATCTTTTCCCTTCTGTTAGTATCTCTATCGGTAATCAAATAAACACTGGGAGAAATGCAGCCTTTTGACATATGTACAATTAAAAAAAAATACTGAATAAGCAACTGTACGGAGAAACTCTCCTGAGCTGACATCCTGCCTTGCCAAAGCAGAAGGAGGCTTACAGACTGCAGCAATGCCAGCCACAGCTAATCCCAGGCACGGGCTGCTCAGGGTCAGGGCTCGGAGCCTGGGCTGGGGCTGGGGCTGCCCAGCGGAGGCTCTGGCATTTGCTGCCCAGACAATAGAGCAGCGGGGATCGTCGCTTCGAACCAAGCCATTCTCAGGCCGTGACGCAGGTGGTAGTCACAGCCACAGCAGACCAAACCTGCTGAAAGTGCTTCTGTTTGCTGCAAATGCTGAATGGAATTGTAACTAAAAGGCAGTTTTAGTTTAGCCTGACACCAGCCGGTTTTCCTTGCGCTGCTGAGCAGCCTGAGCATGCCCAGCACCAGGGCTCTGCACCTTGCACCAGCACAGCAGAAAGAGATTCCCTGCTGCAGAGACTGTTGCAAGGTCTCCCGTGAAACAGCAGGTTGTCTGCTGCCTTTGAGCCCACGCAGGAACAGTCGGCTGGCAGAGGGGACCATTCCCTGCTCCTCCATCCCCAGCACGGCGATGCCACTCCATCCTCGAGCCAGGACCAGCACCTGGCCTGGGCAGAAGCCCCCTGCCCGCAGCAGGGGAGAGCAAGTCCCCGATGCGGAGGCAGGGGAGACTTCAGCCAGGCCAAGCGGATCGGGTGCGTGCAGCTCGTGCCCGTGCACTGGAGACCTCTGCGTGCCCATAGCAGGTGACTTGCTGGGTACCAGCAGCGTGCTGTAGCTTTACAATAGCTGCAGTCTTTATAAATACCAGGTAGCAGGGCAGTATCTGTACTACCACAGACACAAAGTCTTACCGAATGCTTGTTAACCACCATAAAATGTCCTCCGCAATATTTTTTGAGAACTCAGCACTCACTGTGAGCATATCAAGAATGGGAAACTACACCTTTTGTTTCCTGCAATTGTTCAGTAGTGGAAGTGCTTCACTTGCTTAAACATGGATTTATTAAAGACTTGATTCTGATCTTATTTCACAGCTATATAATTCCACCGCTATGAAGTTATCCCAAATGACTTTTAAATACAACACACGAATGTGGAAAAATTAGGAGGATTGCCAAAATGTGCTTGGGGAGAGCTTTCATATATTTCATTTTGAGGTAGAAGATGGAGCATAAAGCCTGATTCTCCCCTCTTGAAGAGCGGTAGAAACCAGGAGCGAGAATGTCACAGTTGTGCTGGTGAACAGGAGAGGAAAATTAAGACAATGGCTTGTATCACAGATGGATGTTTTCTGTCTTTCTAGTTTTATCCCCAAAACCTTTCCATTTCTGTGGACCAAGCATGAGCGCTGGTGACTAACTGTGCTTTGTAATTAAGCAGGGTTGCTCAGCTACTTCTCATAACGGGCCCAGGACAACACTAACACGGTCTGCACTTCTAACAATGACTGCACCACTTCCAGCGCAAAAGCCACTTTTGGTAGAATTAAAACAAATTTATGGCAAAAATTAAAACATTTATATTTTAACATCTCCAGACTTTATTAGGTGTTCTTTATACAGTCATCTGGTATGTTTAAAGAGTGAGCAATCATATAAAAGGAAATATGGTCATAACTGATTGAAGTAATAAAACCCTGAAACTAAATAACATCTCATAACTCATTACACAGCATATATTAGATTTCATTACATCAGTATATGACTTAGTAGTAAATTCTCCTGTTGGTCATAAACCTCTAAAGTGTTGTCATCCTGAAAAATGAAATTAAAAAAGAGAAGACAATGCCAGGACGCTCTGGTAGTGCCTGTACTGTTACGGCACAGCCCCACCTGCTGTTGGGGCGAACCAGCCCCGATGGGCTGAGGGCGATGCTGTGAGCACGGCTGGATCTCAGCACGACCACGGGCTGGGACCTTTGGAAGGAACATCAGAGAACCAGGTCACCAGCACGTGTTACCCCATGGAAACACCAGCATAGGAGCCTTCTGAACACTTCCCTCTCTCTGAGGCTCAAGCATCGCCCAGCACTTGGGCTACTGAGTCCCAAAGGCTCTTCAGGGCACTGGTGTCTTCTGCTGTCCTGCAAAGGCCTGAGCACACCCTGCCAGACTGGTGCCTTTCTCAGGGGTGCGACGGGGCAGAACCCACCCCAGGGAGGAGAGGAGCAGGGCTCATTCCCAACACGAGCTCACGAGGTCTCCTGTGCCCTGCTCCTCCCCTCCTCCATTTAACAGTTTATAATTATAGAGCACCCGATCAGCAGCTGCACTGCTTGCAACATCTGGGAGATCTTAAGGCAGATCCTAGTCCAAGCTGCACTGATGTAATTGTTTTGCTGGGTGAAGGATGATAACTTTCCCCATGTGTGTTTATGATCCTTCAAAATAATCCAATGGTTTTTTTGAAGATCACTTATGTCAACACGTACTTTATTGTGTCTTATGTGTTTTTAAAGTGCTGGATGGAAGCAGCTGGAAGAGAAGTCCCCTTTCAAAGCATACCTCCTCTTGTTCTTCTTGAAATAGTTTGTTGAATCATTGTAAAGCATCAAGGCTTTAATGGCTGTTTTGGAGGTGTCCAGCCACACAGCAGAGCCATGGGGTTAGATATATGTATTAAAAGATAAGTATAAAAATGAAACAAAGAAACCCCCCAGTGCTCCATGGGTGGAAATGGCTACTCCCCTCCTTTCCATAAGAAAGCTCGCAACCAGCAAAGAAGGAGGCTGAGCAAAGCCTGACACTTTGTACCCCAAACCTTGCACCAGAAACCCGCCCTGGGGACCAGCTGCAAACCCACAGGCTGCCCAGCAGAAGCTGCTGCTCCCAGCAGAAGCTGTCCTCCAGGTGGGGGCAACAGACGAGCCACGTCATGATGCTCCTTGGGGCAAACCAGGTGAACCCGGGCTACCATGCATAAACTTTAAACTACAGATATGAAACATCTGTCATAATTGTATCACCAGTCCTATAATGGGAGTAGCAGTCTCTCCTTAAAACAGCTGTAGTTCTGGAAGGAAATATACTTTGTTAGCTTTTCCTCAGAATTTCTTTTATTCTGTATTTTGCAGGGGTGGGGGGAGAAGGCAGCCCTGCCTCTGCTGCCAATGCAGACTCAGGTTCTGATTTTGCCCTGCTACAGCGCAAGTATTCCTAGGCAGTGCCTTAATAAAGCTCTGAAATGCTGATCTCACCTCTCCTCTGGTAACTCAGCTTTTGCAATGCACAGAGCAGAGTTGAGCCAAACCTCACCTGGCAGCAGAACACATTTTGCTTTTTATCAGAGCCACCTTCACACTCCTGTGACAGTCTCATTAGCTCTAATAGCCAGGCTGGGCTCTGAGCATCAGCAGAGCCCTGCCTACACACCGATGGAAAATTAAAGGAGCTTTCTTCCATCTTCTTCAGTATGAGAGCACAGCTGAGAATCTTTCAGGATTTGGAGAAGTTTTAGTTAATTGAAGTAAACCAAACATACCTAGATGCTTTTACGACTATTTCAGAAGAGTATCTTTTTAAGCTAATACTCCACCAGGGAGCACAACTTGCAGACAAAAACCCTCTGAAGTGCCTTGAAGAGATCTGAGCTTTGGACTCTGAACTTTGCTGCTTATAAACAATCATTTCAATCTGTCGGGCCGCAGAGGGAGTATGAGGCTTCATAAAAAGGCTTAGGTGTTGTAATACTGAGCACAGCAGCGTTTCACTGGGTGTCTCGCTATCCAGCCTCCCCGTGCAATCCAGAAGATTTAGACACAAAGAACCAGATCTGCGCAGGCCAGCAGGGAACCACTTGAGGAAATGTTGAAGAGAGCACAGCCCAGCTGTGCTGAGGTACCTCTTTCTGATCAGGTTTCAAGCCCCAGATCCCTTCCCAGAGTAGGAACTGAAGCAACACATGCTCATAAAACAGCAACAGCAATTATAGCACTTGCTTAGGCTTTGGGAGGGAAAGATCCAGGTCTCCTCTTTCACTGCAGAGATGCGAACACCCTACTCCCAGACCCGCGCAGTGACTATTGGGATATCCTCCTGAAGCCTGTTTTTCATGGAAAGAAAAAGATGAGGTTGGGCCAGGGGAGATGGATACTTAGGTCGTACCTGGGCACACTGGCAGCAGGACAAGGACAGCTTGGGCCCCTCTCCTGACCCAGTTTGATGGACGATACTCAAATATTCTTTAGAGAAGATTGAAGCATCAGTGAGTGCCACGAACTGGGGGTTCCCAAAGTTAAGATACAGGCGTCACCTTCTCTGGTGGCCTGCAAAGCACCAGCTTTTTGTGAAGAAGAAGGATTTGAGCTCATAGCCTGCCAGCATAAACTAGCGTTAAACCACTAGTGAGTAGAAGGTACCGAGGTGGTCTTCTCCAGACTTGGTATGAGAAGACCCACCTTGCCAAGAAAGCAGAAGCACATGTGATTTCCAGAACCCCAGGGTATCAGACCAGCCTGCCACCTAGTCCATCACTGAGGTCCTAGGTAAGCCAAGAACTATTTGACACTGAAGCATTTACGAAACTGTACTGGAGGAAACTTGCACCTCTGCATGGCCTGCAGAGGGGTTTGGGGAAACTGAGCTTTGGGATCAGGCCCAGTTCTTAGATACTTACCCAGTATTATACTTACTTACTTAGGTACTTAGATACTAACCCAAATTGTTTATGGTGGAGATAGTCGCCTACATATTTTTCAGGATCTCAGTCCTTTGGGCCTTAGACTAGTTGGAAAAAAGAGGCTAAGAAGTGAAGTCACTCAAGGCACTTAAGTCACTTGCATACCAGGAGGGACACTGAGTTCCAGCTCTGGTCTCGCCCCAGAGCAGTGGTGGTGCGGGTTGCATCTGCATGCTCTGCACTGCAAAGGTCGCGCTTACTGCAGCTGGAGCTTCACTCCTTGAAAGCTGACTGCAACGGCACAACAGCATTGTGGTGAAATCCTTAAGATTATCTTTGACTTTTGCTACCTAGAGGGAAAAATGCTTCAAGTAGGAATGTGTTTACTATAATAATGCTAAAACAGTTCCATTACAATGACAAGCATGATGTTTCATCAAAATTCTTAGGAGATTTATATCTGCTGTAGCTCTCCTTTGGATGGAAGTTGGATGTAAAACAAGCATATGTTTCTTGTTACAGAGCTGCAAAAAAAATCCATTGTTTCTTGGTTGACTGATCTGAAATTTAAAGAAATCAGTCTGCCATAACAAACATGATCTTCAGCAATCAAAACGTATTCTTATATTTCACTATGTATTTAATAGAAGAACTTCAAGTGAAATGAAGGTTCACTTAAAAATGATGAAAATTAATTCAAGCTAAAACTGTCATCAAACTGCAGGATTAATAATATTAACTCAGACTCTTAATTTGACACGGCAGAATATTAACTCAAACTCTTAATTTGACACAAATAATTTAGATACATCTAAAATGCTGTGAACTCAAGCTAGAAAAAAAATCAGTAATTTATGAAATCTATACAGAATTTATATAAAAATATACTAAGATCAAGGTTTAAAGATCAAGGTTGGAAACTGAAGATGCACCGCTGCCTTGTGCATTATGGTACGACCTGAAATTACAGGTTCATTTTTTTCCAGTAGGAACCTCTCTCTCATTTAGGAGTTGTTTTCAATCTTCTTCGGCGCACAGCTCATCTTTGCTTACTGCACTCTGTACAGGTCACGAAAGCATCCAGCTCCTGCATTTCTACACTTACCATCCTAGGATGGAGGACTGTGAGGTCTTTTTCAACCCAAATTCCTCATGAGATTTGCTCCCAGCACCACCACCTGTAGTATCAATTGTGTACCCAAACAAATACAACATTTTTGCCTAATATTTTTCAGAACAGACCTATTGACGTGACATAGCTGCACCTACTCTGCACTTCTGCAGATGGAAGTCAGAGATCACTGAACAGTCAAAGTGCCTTGCACAGTGTTACAGAAGAACCTCATGACAGCAGAAAGTTCTCCAAAACAGAATGCTGTTTTCTTCTTCATCAGACTATCTTTCCATCCCTGTCAACCTGTCCCCCTTCAGTGCTATCAAGCTTTTCCTTATAATTAGACAATTCTGCAGATAGCAACCCCATGGCTGCACAACCCTAGAGCATTCACAGAACAGCACACAGCCTACACAAGAAAGGTGGCTGAATCCCACAGCTGCACAGGTGGGATGGAAGTGTTACAAGAAGTTTGTAGATGATATATGCAATTCCCTAATTTTTGCAAGACTATTCCTCCTCATCCTAGACCTTTTTAAGGAAAAAGCTAAGGATTCAAAAACGGGAGTCCCACTGACCCTCTGTCTTGTCACCAGAAGGATTCAGATATTTCATACAAATTCCTGTATTTCAGCTAGCTACAGATTCGTGCTAGTAACTCAGCGCACACAGAACACTACAGGGTGAAATATGAAATGTCTTTTAAGTTACTCAACTGTTAGCTGGTAGGACAAGCATCCAAATCTCATATTACATACTCTCGATTAGAGTTTACAGTCTCTAACATGAAACTGCTACAACTCCTGGTTCCAGGGCAACAGATATCCTCTTTCACACCTACCTGCTTCCTCCCTGTTCCACATTATTTTTAGATTCTCCTAAACGCCTCCAAGAATACACACCCATCTCGGCCAAAAAAACAACAAATATTTTGCTTTCTAATATCATACTGAGAAATAAGCCAACAGTCTTCACCAAATTTTTGAAAAATACTTCAACAGAAAACTACTGTACAGTATAGGAACTTAAAACTGATTAACCCAAGTCAGAAGCATATAAAAACATGTATGAATGGAAGCTGTCAATCCCAGTTACAGTCAACAGACAAGCTTTTGATACTGCTTCCTTATCTCCTCCCCTTAAACTGCAATAAAGATCACTTGCAAAGACTGCTTTATTAACCTCCACTACTTGCCTCTGCCTCTGAAAACACTGAATATGAATGTAAAGAGGTCAATGATTTCAGGTGTGTTATGCCAATCAGCACATGGGTGCTTTGCACCCTCCTCAAAGGTCAATCTATTTTCAAGTGCTCAAAGCTAGCAAAACCCTTTTGTCTACCCCAACTTATTTTTGAAAACTTTGGAACCACATTAACCTTAATCCAAACCTATGGTCAAATAAACAAACATGATCTTTCTACAAAACTGTAGCTTTCAAAGAACTTTGACCAGTTATGCCCTTCAAGTGCTGCTTCCATTATATAATTAAGTTCCTAATATTATTCTAATAGATAATGAAGTAGTTCTAACCCCATTAGAAAAATGAAGTATTCTAATAATTCCATACAATAGAAGCGTGGAACTTTCGGGCCCTATTTGTCCCATGAAGAAAATTAGAAAGTTCTCAAAAATACATCAGCAAATGATGTATATGCTTCACTGATAAGCTTTTACTGTAAGAGATGAAAGAAACCTCACATTCTTAATGTAACCTCCCCACAAATTTTTTAAGGAACATTGGTGATGCAGATATTTTTGCAGCATTTTGTTTTATCATACCAGGCTGTGAAGTACTGCAATAAATATTTCACCTAGTAATTGCTCTACCCATTTTACAGATGTAAGCAACTGAAACAAGCAGATAAAGATTAGTAAGTCATGACCAAAGCTAAAATATAGACTCCTGGATTAGAAGTTGGAAGGGAAACTATTTGCTCATATTAACCCAAAGCTACAGACATGGTTTGCTCCATATTTATGTACTTTATTTTTTTTTAACTGCTCTAGCTTTTGCTCTATGGATTCTTGCATTTGGCAGACAAGCACGCATAATAAAAAAAGATATCACATTACTATCACACAAGATTGTGTACTTCATACTGAGGGATATAATAGGCCTCAAATTTTGCAATTTGTGTGTAACAACAAAGCCTGTCTCAAAATTAACACTACCAGTGAACTGTGGAAGACTAAACTCAAGGTCTTCAGCCAGCAAGGGCTGGTACTTTCAGGACACAGCTGAATTGCTTCTGTGTTTAAATAGAGCCCAAATTCTGTGCATCTCTAATGTTATTAAGCCTGTTAGCATGACGGTTTAAAATAATTGATGCCACTCACTGTAAATAACAACACGCCCTAGGCCAAGAAAAAGATACATGGGCTGTTAATTATAGTGTAGAAAGCACATCAGCATACCACTTTTACCCTTTAAAAGGATAAAAAACTCCAGATGAAATTCAACAGTCATTAAGATTTATACGAAAATAATCTTTTAAGCATCAACAACACATATGGTATAAAAAGCTAGAAATGTTTCCTGATTTTATGATTATGGAACAATTTACATTTGTCATTACTGTAATATGTACACGCTCAGATACACAGAATATTACATACTGCTGTCTCACGACACCACTGTCACATCAGGCACTGGTCCAGTACTCTCATCCCCAGGGAGAAGAGGTGACAAAGGAAATAGGACCCCCTTCTTAAGTTAACAGAGCAGCTAGCACCAGCAGCCTTGGGCATTTCTTACCTTACCCTCTAACTGCAGGAAACAGCTGTACTATGGAAAAGAGCAAGAAGCTGGAATGAAGACTGCATACCATTAAGCTAATATGTAATGTATATGCTCATAGGAAAGATCTGAACATTAGCCTGTTAACATTTACAAAGAAGTCTTCCAAGGAGATTTTATACTTTGACATGTTTATTTTAGTTGGATGAACAGATTCAATGAACAAGCTGAAACATGTATTCCTTCAGCCTCACATTTGCCTCCCTGAAGACTTCAATAACCAAATGTTTAGAAATATCAGAAATATGTGGATATTTGCATGAAGTAGTTCAATAGTTATTTTTTGTTCCATGCTTCTCTTTCAAGTCGTTCACGGATTACTTCTTTTAGGTATGGTTCAAGATAATGCTTATCCTGAAAAAGAAGAGAATATTTAAACTTACTTAACTTAAAAGGGAGGTCTAGAAACAACTCAAACCATCCTACAGATTACTTCCCTCTCACTCCTCCCCAGATTTGACTACAAGCCAATCTACAGAGGGGGAAGAGAAGAAAAAAAGAACCACACTACTCACTCTGAAAAGGTAAGCTTGGTGTCTGCCAAGTCTGTAGTGACAAACTCTGTTGCAACCACCACTAGTTCCTAATGCCTCACCAACATTAACAAGCAAAATGATGCTTTTAGCTATAACTTCAGAAATATGGTGGTTTTTTGTTTGTTTTTGACAAATATCCAGATGTGCAAGATCCATTTTAATTAGATCAAGCCCAAGTAAACTACCCTTTGCACTGGAGAAACTTATTTGAACTTAACTTCTAAACAGTACTGCAAACAGATTCAAACAGAACACCTTGGCTGTGCATAACTGCTAATCAAACTGCTGCTCAAGCAACTTATGCAGACAGTCAATGCAGCAGTTACCAAAATATGACCAATAACACCACAAGAAACAGCCTCCGTGTCTATAGAAAAATTAATGCTCTTCTGCTATCTTTCAGTCCAAAGTTTAGTGAGAAGATTCTTCTCTGCCAGGTGATTTAGAGAAAGCTGAAATGGACAGTGATGCAAAGTCTGTGAATTACCCCACTACAAAGAAACATGTTAATTAAAAATAAAAAGGAAGGTGTAGTTCGACTTGGTTTTCAAATTACAGCAAGACATTTATTTTAATACAAGATTTTCCTTCAAATTATTATTCTTTGTCATTTTCATGACTAAAAGCTTTGGCTCAAGATTCTCTACAAAACCAAGAAACTCGTTCAGAAGAATTTCCAAGCTAGTTGGAGCCTATTTCCTTACCTGACAGCTTAGAATATTTCACCTGAATACAGAAGTGCTGTAGTTTTGAGGTGTAGTTTAAGCCTTTGTCATCTTAAACCAAGAGTTACAATTTCCATTGTTAAACTATAGAATTTTAAAAAGCATTCAAAAGCTGTGTTTTCAAAAGGTATCCTATGAGATACACACTCATTTGCTCATTATAAAAAACATGTACACGTGCATCTCTTCATAGAGACTGAAAATCCCAAAGACTGATCATAATAGTGTCATTAAGACCTCCACCTTGAAAAGACTCTGTACACATACCTCTTCATATTTCACCCACTGCTCTTTCGGAAGGATCTGATGTTTCAGGCTTAAGTCAAGTGCTCGCTTTATGCGAAATATTCTTTCATTGTAAACATCCTCTGGAAGTCTCTTCAGTGCTTCTTTTACATCATCATCTTCATACAATGTATCATCTCGCATTAATCCTGTACCGACAATATTTTACAATATCACTGAGTAGATGTTCCTAAATAAGATTTAGGACTAACACAGGCATTTCTACATAACATGGGCATAACACTTCAAATGCAAAATTATGAACAAAAAAACAAACCAATCCAGGCAAAGAGAACCACTAATTACTCACAGAGAACAAACTGAATGCTGACATTCGCATACTCTCTTTATGTGCTTTTGCTCCTTTTCTTAATAAGGAATATGGAAAATGGATATTTGAGTCAAGGTGTTTCATAAGAGTATTCAGAATATATGCTATTCAGGATCTAAGATGTGGACTTATGCTCACCTAATTTTATATCCCTGATTTCAGATAACTGTCTAGGTACAGGGTTTAAGAGCTGATTCTGTTGCAGTCAGCCACAGATGTGACTATTTCAGTACTTCAGAACTATTCTCTAAACTGCAGTGTGCACAATGCCTTGATTTCCATCGACTACAATAAGTAATGGAAACCTGAAGCTATTGAAATTGTTTGTGCCCAAGTTTCCACTTCTTCCTCCCATCAGAATTTAATTCAGGGAGGAGTATCTAGTCTTCTGAAAGCCAAGAACTCCCCCCACACACTTTTTCTGGAGTGAAGGATTTCTGAAATTTAATCAACCCTTTTTTAAATTTCAGTATTAACAACAAAGGGCAAAATGTTACTCCTGTAACATTCCAAGATTGATGCAGATTACAAGAGTACACCCACTGAGGTTAAAGGTTTTGATCTCATGTGACTGAGTTGGCAGCAGTCTCCCAATAAAACAGAGATTTCTTTTGAGACGTATATTCTCGAGTCCAGTTTTGCAGTTTCTTTTTAAAGGCATAAGAAATGTGGCTGCTAGTTTAATGTCTAGATTTCAGTTGCATTCACAGAAAATGCAGCAAAAAGTATTAATGCCTCCAAGAATTTCAGTAGATAGATAGCAGTGCACCTCTGGAAGTAAGACAATAGTAAAGGAATTAACTTTATTTAGTCTTTCAAATTTTTCCTGACTTCCCTTGGGCAGACATGTAAACTTCCTTTAAACGATGCCCTCAATTGCAGTCAGTAGTAATAACAGTCTCTGAATATTCAGATTCTCTTGTCACTCAAGAACAGTTCTGCAATCTATATTGTTGAAACAATCTTGGTAATAACGCAGGACGAATTAAGGACAGTACCATCAAGGCAATGTCGTTTACTTAAGGAAGCACAATTTTTACAGCTACTTTACCGTTACATAGGTCAGAGAGACATCAAGGGAAATTACGGTGATACAAAGTGCAGAAGTAATTAAATCCTTCTTTGCAGGTTGGATACTTTGCACAAGTCAGACAGACTGACTGCTATTAGCGCCGATCTCTCCAGTTTCAATGGCAGCCTTTGGGAAGGTAACAAGATTACCGGATACTGACCCGTGCAATTGATTCAGTGGGAAAAAATAAAGAATCAAGCTTTCAGGACTGCTTTCCAAAAGTTTTTTCAACAGCTCCAGCTTAACCTTAGCTGTTATAAGTTATTTCACTGAAAAGGAGAGCAAACACAGAAATAACAGAAGTCACCAATTCGTTACTAGGTAGCAGTCATGATGACTGAAGGTATTGCTAACTTCTTTCTACAAACAAAAATAATAGCTAACTTTGATAGAAAGACATGCATCAAATTGCACGTACTTACACCAGTTATGAGCCATAACCAGACAGAGGATTATTACACTTGCAAAGCTTTTAAGCCCCAGTGAAACACTCACCAAGTTTGTTGAATCCAGCCGCATTATAATACCACTTGCGAATTCTGTCCAAAAGGCGGCCACCTCCTGAAACTGAAAGTGACTGTCATCAGTCGGAAAGTAAGATAAAACTTAACATTACACACCGCTAGGACAGTATGCAGATAGTTGTTGATCTCTTTCAACACTACATCAGCTTTGAACTTGAACATATGCATCTAGGCCTCTCTGCTTTCCCGTATTCTTAAATGGACACTGAGCATACGGAATGAACGCTTGTTCCATACAATAGTTTGACCTCTGTTTCACTCAATTTAAATACTACAGTAGCTTAAGACTTGGAACACTGCTAACAATTCATTACCAAAGACAGCAACAACAGTTTTAAGCTCCATAACTCCTACTTGAGCTAAAAACATAGTGTTCTACCACCATGCTTTTTAAATCATTTATCTAAGTTTCACAGTTCTACTATGGGTTAACGCAGTTCCAAGAGCAGCACGTTATTATGTTGTTAACCTTCTGCTCCCCTCTCCAATTACTTAAATACTATTCCAGAGCCTCCTTTTCCAAACAGCTGCCAAAGTCAACTGGAAGGTCAACACTGAAACCTCAGAAGAATCATTGGCTTTAAAAAGAACGAAAACGCATAACATGCAGAATATTAACCTTTTCTTAGCTGTGACTTTGGATATCAAAGGAGTTTGTTTTTTTTTTTAAACATGTAGTCGAGTATTGTGCAGTATCAAATTAAAGGAATTCAACAAGGGTCTGGAAACGACACAATACAGACAACGCGGTGAGCGCGAGGTACCCTTCGTGACTTTAAGCCAGTTGTCTTCCGCAGCCACCCCAGAACACCAGTGCACCACCACCACATCTCATCGGCCTTACGCCTTCACACCTGAGGACCCAACGTTAAACGGACTAAGCCCGAAGCCAGTATTTTGACAGGTCACCGATCCCCGAGGCCCCTCCGGAGCAGCGGGGGCCCCCGAGGTCTCCTCGACCGCTCCCGAGCACCCTCGGCCCCGGCCGCTCGTCGCAGAGCTCCGCGCCGCAGCCGGACGGAGGGGCGGACTGAGGGGAGCGAGCGGGATGGAAGGCGCCGAGGGGCAGGGGCTGCCC
>VXAA01007443.1:262003-281067 GCA_013399115.1 Anseranas semipalmata | reverse complement strand
TGAGGGGGGAGTCGGGCGCGGGGCCGCCGGTGCCGGTCGGTAAAGCCGCGAGCAAAGCGCCAGGGGGGTCGCGGGAGGCACGGGCTGCTGTCCTCGCTCCCCTTTTCTTTTAGCACTGCCATAAAATCGTTTGGTGCCTTCCTTCACGGTGTTTCTGGGAAGCTGCTTTGGAATTTTGGCATTTAGAATTCCAAAGAAACGGGTTTAGCTCTGGCAGCAACGTTTCTTACATGTAAAAATATTAAAGGAATTAAAAGCTCAAAGTTTGAGAAACTCAAAATATCATATGTATTCTGTAACTTATAGTGCTTTATCACACGGTAATATAGATAACGCTAAGGACAGCAGAGTAAATTTGCAAAAAAAAACCTAATTAGGCATTATGAACCCCCCGATTTTCTGTAATCATTACTAAGTGGTTTGAAGATTATAGCTTATTAGCATTTAAGAGTTAAAATCTAATCTTAAGTTAGATTTAAATGTTTTGGGTTGAAAGGAAGGAGGGGGAAGCGTTCAGCCATCACCTTTCAGCCCCGGCTGCAAATGATACCTGTTCTGCATCGCCAGCGGGAAGGGTCAGCACGACGGGACTTCAGTGATCTTCCCAGGCCACCGGAACGGGAAAGCATGGGAACGACAGAGCATCTCACACATGCCTGATAGACACTGATGTGGCTTCTTACTGCGTTTCAAATGAAGATGCTCTGGTAAATCCGTCTATATACTGCTTATTCCGACAACATTCGTTTTCTTGGAGGGTGTTGTAATTCAAATTTTGGTTTTTATTTTGCATAAAAGTCCCAAGTTATAATCCAGAGAACTTACCGCTGTTCTCATTCTTTAAGTTACCCTTTAACGTTACTGTATTTCCCCCCTGATTAGGGGAATTTAACCTTTTGAATTTTATTCTGCTATCTGCACACAGAATCTTCAGGCTCTTACTCCTGCAACCCAAATGGGTATTTTAAGTTCCAACACTGAGCTTAAAAAGAGACATTTTCATTAAGTAAGCTTACATCCAAATGAAAACATCTGGATTTCAATTTCCTGACCTATTTTAACTGAAAGAATAGAAACTTCTAAACAATAAACCATTAGACAGTTTGCATTTGTGCTTAGTTGGTTTCTTCACTTTGCCCAAATACACTGTGAAACATTTCGTAATTCTGTATTAACATGGTTTATTCACTAATAGAATTAACTACTTTTAATACTCCCACAACTCCTATTTTGCTTCAGTTATAACTGAGCAAGATAACTGTCAATTAAGTACACGCTACAGCCTCTTTTCATATGGTTGGTTACTTCTATACTAAAGCCATACCAATCACATCACGGTGGAGTAAAACTGCTTCTCCCTCTCAACAAGACAAAGACAAAAATTACTTAAAACAAAAGTAGATGTGTCTATGAAATCTAGAAAGAGCTTATTTTCTTCTTGTAATTTCCCTACATTCAACTTGCTGATTTTCTGTTACATTTAAGCCAAGTATCACTGTAGAAGCTTTCAGGATATTAATTTTAGCAGTCAGCTTCACAAAGAAGCACCTTTGTAACCTGTTGAAAAATGCCTTTTTGTATGAGGGGCTTCACATATGTCACAGTGTACTTCTCTCTACCATACAAAAGAACAAATAACATTACTGGCTCTTAAGATAAGAAAGGTAATTTTGCCACTTCTTCGCTACTACATTAGCTTGTTAACTTTTGGGATGGAGGGCGAGGAGAGAAGATGGAGGGAGAGACTGGGAAAAAATAAGTAGCTAGCTAGTTTTTCCATCTCCCAAAACTCTGAAATTATTGAAAGCAAAAAAAAAAATCTGTTTACTTTTCTGTTAGTGTGCTCCATCATTCGTACTGAATTAGAAGTTAGCAATTAATTACAAGAATTACATCAATAGCAATTAACATATACTTACCTAATCCTTTTGAAATATACTTTTCAAGTCACCATTAAGAAAGTTACTGTAAGCCTTTACATCCTACGTTTCATAAATTATGACTTCTTAAACAAGTAATTAAGAAGTTAAAAGACCACAAAAGGGAGCAGTTTTTAAAAATGTTTATTTTATAACTTTATTCTATTGCTATCTACATGTGTTAATAATCAAATCGTTTTTAAGAATTTTTCAAAGTCCTGTATAGAGGCTCTGGCAATCTCTGTACAAAACACCTCATCAGGCAAGGATACCAGCTGGTCCAGAGAGATGTAGCTGGGTTGTGCTGGGTCATACTGGGCTCTTCCCAGGAACGTAAGAAACATATGTCTCTCTTTGATGCGTAATAATTTTGAGTTGAAAACCTAAGAAAGAAATAAAGGGAAGAGGTAGTCTAAATTTCACATTCTGATGCATCTAAACTAAGAGCATTTTTTAGACAAACTAGAGATCTAACAAGAAAATAATTTATATCTTTTCCCTTCATTTATGTCAACCATGAGGTAGGTTGCATTTATATATATAAATGACTTAAATTCATATTGAATGTTTCAATATAATATGCTGAGATACACACACAAGGCAAACCAGGGAGTGATAAAACTCTCTTGAGCATGGTATTTAGTATGTTTATATATGATGACTATGTGCTATATTTGGGTAATCACAGCCAAAAAAGTGGAGAGGACACATTCCTAAACAGGGAGCAAGAATACTTAAGCATTTTCTCTCTATTATCAGAAGCACTTTTACAGTCAGATTTAGGTAAGTATTGTTATAGAGAAGAAATGAAGAGGTGACAACCACATGGCGTAATACCAAATAGTGAATTGCACAGTGGCATCCGAAAAGGTGAGCGGCTGTACCTCCTTTCGTAACACAGCCAAAAGGCACAGGACCAGTTCAGTACAGCCATTTGTCTTCTCCTGCACAGCAATGCCCGCCTTTGAAGGCATTTATCACAAAAGAATTGTGGTGAGAAGGGTGAGAATAATGGTAATGGAAACATGAAATTAATCAGTGGAACACATCTGAAAGAAGAGAGAAGCGGGAAAGACAGGAGAGAGCTGGTTGCAGATGCATCATGAATGCACAGTAAAAAGTCTTAAAAGCAGAGATCTAAATCTGCATTTATGAGCAGTACAGCTGAAGAGAGATAAGCTGCTTTAGAGGAGATGATAGTGAAAACGAGTGCTAGAGTAATGAAAGTGAGCAGAGGTTTTTACTAAAAAGGGAATACTACACTATTAAAGGAAGGACTTCATGAGGATGCAAACAAATTTGAACTGGAACAGAAAATAAAACTATTGTTTCTCCTCTGCCTTCCTAGAATTTTAAGGGAGAGTCCGAAGACAGGGTAAAAACTTTAACCACTGTTTATGGAGTTACCTGACAGGACGGATGGTTTCAACAGCAGCTGCGTCATCAGAGAGGATTTGACAAAAATACTGTGCACCTCTCTATTATTAGCATCACTGTTACTCAGGATAGAAGCAAGAACAGATGGAGACAAACGTGCACTTGTGAATGAACACTTAATGGCCAGACTATATACACACTCAGCTGCCCTAGTCATGTCCTGAAACTCATCGTTTCTGAAGATGGGATGGAACAAAAACAATGACTTGAAGCACCACAAAGCCACAGCAAGACAACTGAGATGGAAGTGAGCAGGACTTGTGATCACTTACAGGTCAAGGAGGACAAAAGTGAGACATGGATTGGAGTTATAGCGAGCACTGGTGTTGATATATATGATACCAAGATAAGTAATCAAAATCCAGAAGAGATGTCATATTTCCCCACACAATTTTGGCTTTTTAGCCAGTTAAATTAGATTCAGACAGTTATTATTAGACTTGCTTTAGGAAGAAAGTTGTTGCGGTTCGGAAGTTGCAATTTGTACTTTTTTTCCCCTGTAAGAAGTTAGCGTGACTGCCCATCAGCACTCGATGAAATGAGTAAGACTTTGAACTTTTGTTTGTGAGGAAATAACTGTAATGAGGAGATGGAACAAAAATCATCAAGAAATTCATTTGTTTTCTTTTTTTTTTTTAAGCTGTTGCTGCAGCAGAGGGAAGGTCAATCTGATTGCATAAGGGATAAAATTTCCCTTACCTTTAAACTGTATTTTCAGATCTTGGAATCTACAAAATTTAATTTTTAGTTGGGCAAATCTGAAAGAAATGGTTATATATTTATCTTGTCTAATGAGCAGATCCTCTGCATACTCTGTCTTCCTTCATGTCTCTTACATAGGTAAGATTTCAGGACAAGGAATCCCTAAGCTGGCAGTAATCTCTCTTCTATGAATCCAAAAAGAGATGGGCATGATTATTTCTGTTAAAAACTTAAAAATTCACAGGACTCGAGGCTGGGAGGGCACATACACAAGGGGGAGAAGAAAGGCACTTCCACACTTGAATAATCAACAATTGCTGAGTTGCTAATAAAAGTTATCCCAATTAGAGTAAAAGCTACATATAAGTTGAAGAATTTTATGTCCTGCATACCGTAAGCCTCCACTTTCACCAAATGAGTGAAGCAGTAGCGCAAACAGCACCTACAATTTATCCCTAGATTAACAGCTCACCTGAGGAAAGCGAGTAAGCATGTGGTGGGGAATTCCCATTATGTTGTGCAGGTAGTCAAACGTCTGTCTGAGTCTCTTTTTACTCGCAGTTAAAATCTTGGGGGTTTTAAACACAATCTGTTGAATTTCATTACGTTGAAAACCAAGTTCAATCTGACAAACCTGAAAAAGAGTACAATTTGATGCTCAAAAGTCAGCTACAGCAAACAGCTTATTTTAATGTGCCACTGAAATAAACTTATGCAAACTCCTTCTACCCTTTGTCATACAATAATATGAATGCAATCCATAATATCATCTTCCAGTTCTCTAAAGTCAGAAAGTTTAAACTGCTTATCATCCTGGATTAAAGTGTAATTTGTTTATGGAGTACTTCTGAAGTTAAGATGACTTCTGTGAATGCTATCTATTTTTCAGTTTGTCCGTGATATGAACAAAAAAAGCTTGTGTCTCAGTATGCAGGGCAGTTACAAGCATTAGAGTTCTCCCCTGAGAGTCTTTTCATAAGTTCCAATAGCAAACTGTCAAAAAGAGACCAACTTTTCAGTTGTGGAGCTGTTGAACTTGGTAAAACACAGCAAAGTGACAACTTTTGTTAATGTGTTATATCTTTTGCTAATGTATTCAAGTCATATTTTTTATATTAGGGACTATAATTTCAATTCTGTAGCCTTAAACTGAATTCTGTGGAACCTGAAAGAGTTGTGTAGAATATGCAGTGCATTCAGTTTGTTTTACAGTTGGTTCATGTCTAAAGTAAGATGCCTTTTTCAAAGACTGCCTTGACTTCAATTATGGTTTCCCAAAAGGAAAATAAAACACATTTTTTCAATAAAATCATGAGAACTCCTCCCAACATGCAGGATGGCAAGCAGTTCACTGAGTTGTTGAGAAAGGAATTCAGCACACAAGAGTGTCTGGTAATTCAACCATTTCTTCTCTCCTCCAGTGACATTTACAAGGAGCTTGTTTTCAGTCATGAAGTGGGTGTGCTTGCCAGTCAGGTACTTCTTCACAGCTGGCAAAAAGATGGTGCTTTTTGTTTGTCCAGTTTGATGTGCCAAGACTAAAGCTCTTTTCCCAGACTGCCTGGAAAATGCAGAGGGAAGGACATGGAATCTGGGTTTTGAAGGTACCTTAGGATTTCTGGGTCCTTACAGGCAATTGTTTCTAGAGACTACTATAATCAGGGCTTTCAACTCCCGATTCTTCCTTATCTGCTTTATAAATATTTGTGTGTCACGAGAAATACTAATCACCTAAGACAGCATTCAAATATGAAGAGATGTGTTTGCACTGCAGTGGTGCCTTCCACAGATCTGAGTTACCAGGGATAGCTTACTGCATTAAGAAATACAACAGAAAGCAAGACCTCATGTTAAATCAATGGAGACATATAACTGGCCCCACTGCAGAGTTAACTGTGGCAAGTCTCTTCACCTTTTCTTTTCTACTCTATGAAACTTTTTCCTTGGCATAAATAGTGAGCTCAAGTGTAAGCTGCTTTGATTGCACTCAGTTAATAGTCAGTAACTCTCTACATCACATATGCTAATATCCTTACTGTGCAAGTCCTAGCAATGATCAACATACTCTGCATGATTCTCACAACAGGTATTGGTGATACAAACTTTCCAGTTTTACCTTCTCAATGAATCTCTAACTGAGCTTGAAGAGACCTTTAGAGGATGGAATAATCTACTCTTGAGCTCGCTTAGTCCATGATTGCTATCTTCTGACAACTAATGTCCGTTGCAGCAGTTATTTCTAAATAGCAGCCCACTCAGTGAGGGGTAGCACCAAACCATTCCTGAACTGCTGTTACATGCTTACACTTTCTGAATACTTGCTTGCCCACCACCAACTTCAAACTTACAGGTCTGAATTCAGATTCTGAATCAGAAACATTCAACCTCCTGAAAAGCTGGAGCTTCTAAGTATCAGTAGATTCCAATATCAAGGACCTAAAATTCTTTCCCCTCTCTCCATAACATACGGTAAAAATAAGGATGCTACACTTTATGTTTCCCTGCAGATAGACAAGATAGTCACATAGCACTGAGAGCCTCCAAAACCAAACTCATTATAACATACTGAATCCCCTGTCTGTGGAAACAATGTTCATTAAAAAGAAAGCAGTATTAATTGGAACAGTCTGTTACTTTCCAGCCTCCTCCCTTACCACACACACATTTCAGATTGCAAGATTCCCAGTGCTTAATGGTTTCAGAGCAGTGAGTCTGTCTGAAAATTATATATTTTAATTCATAGTTATGCATTATAGGATAATGGGATTTCTCAAATTGTTAGACTGCATCATGCTGTTTGGCCTAGCTGGCTTTACAGAACAATAATTAAACCAATACATAGTTACATTTTCAAAGAGGAAAGGAGTCCCTGTGGGTTTGAAGTTATTTACCCAACAGTTGTTAATAACGACCATCTGCTATCAGACAATAGGTGTCAAATGCACATTTTGGCAGACTAGCTACCTGCCAAGAGGAAACTAATCAAATGCACATTTCTTGCTCCTAAATCTTCATGAACAATCCAAGTTAGCAAAAAAACACAGTAATTAAGGAAAAAAAAAAAAAGAGGAGAAAGCAAGTTCTATTTTTCACTCGTTGAAAAAAAAAAAAAAAAAAGAGGGGGTAACAATTTGTGTCATCAGATAGCAAGATCTGGCAGGAAGGGACCCAGATGAAGTTTCTAACCTACATCAGAACAAAAGACAGAATAAGACATTGTTCCACATATGCTGTAAACTTGCAAACCATAAAGGAAGAGAAGTTGTCAGACAAAATCCTGTTATTTTCCATCTTCACTAAAATTATTTTATGAAATTCGCTTTCTGTACAGGATTCTCCTCCAGGGCATTTTGTAGTTTAAGTGTTGACAGAAGATGTGGATACTCAATATACTTTTAATATCTACTAATATGCTTACCTGAAGATTCTCCTTTACAGGCTCTAATTTGCCAGTCAATAGCCTTGGAAGACGAATTACCAGATCCTTTGTCTGCAATTAGAGAAAACGCACAAAGAAAAGATTACTACTCGGAGCATGGTTGCAAATCTATCTGTGAAGGAAGTTTTTTTTTCTTTTTTTCAATTGGAAGAGGGATGCACTTTCACTTTTTCACTTGCATTTCATTTTATCTGTAGCCCAAAGATGAGTCTGCATGAAGCACCAATGTGTTAAGATGCAAAAAGTTACTCAAATGTCATGTTGATTTTGAGAACAAAAAATACCACAGCTACTATAAAACAGACTGGAAGAGGGAGTAAAAGCATTCCCCAAAAGTAGAAATCACGCTGAAAAGCCCTCTCTCCATGCTTGAGTTGTTTCTCCCCATCTCTTTGAAGAGAAGTAAACAAAGCACTACCTGATAGAGGCTATAAAAGGATTTTTCAACTGTAGTGCTTTGTCTACCTCAGGATCTAGTAACACCATAACAGGACAAGACAAGAAATTACTTCACATGCCCTGAGTCATGGGACTACTTGTAATCTGCCCTGAGTACAAGGCAGTGACTAAACCCTTTTCCAGAGACATCTCTTACCTCAAGCCTGGAAAGACCAAGAACAGGCACTGTGACAGCTATGACTGTTCAACTAATAGAAGCCAATAGAAGAACACAAGGTTCCACTTGAAAGTTGACATTTATTGCAATCACCAGCTACTGCAGGAAACAACTAACACGGCCCACTCATTCCAAGAAGCTCCAGCGAGGATCCCAAAGCATGGTGCTAAATACCTGCTAAGCACGTACCATAGCAGCACTCTGAGAAGCAAACTCAAAGATTACTCTTGGTGAACTGAGCACATGACTTGGCATTTAGTTTGATATTATATTTGCAGATTAGACTATTTTTCACTGATGAGTTAAGTATGTTCCAGCATCATGAAGAGAGCCAATCGATCTGCTTGAAGTTAAAAAGCTGCTTGGTGTTTTCAGCAATGGATTCAGTCCTGTGAAACACTGCAGGTAATAAAATTGGGTACACGCATGCTCATTTGACAATATCCTGCAGCAGATCATCTTCAGGAACTGTACTTCAGGATTTTTGGAATATTAGATGTCCTATTATTTCCATAGAAGGTTAAAATCATGTTATACCTTCCTCTGCGTTACGTTGGTAACATCAGCAAGGTTTGTGGATAGCCTCCCAACGCTGGCACGTTAAGTATTCATGTTCCAAGACTTTACAGATGTCATTCACAAGGCACCTAAAGACTTCAGAGTATGGTTTTTACCTTTTTTACACTGAGGCCAAGTTCATTTTTGAAGAAACCCAGTCTGTTATCCAATCTTTCCACTGAAAACAACAGCAAATATGGAGCTCTTGAGACCATCTGAGCAATTTCTGCCTTACCAAATTTTTTTGATTTTAGGTA
The DNA here is from genome assembly GCA_013399115.1 of Anseranas semipalmata. Lineage (NCBI taxonomy): Eukaryota > Metazoa > Chordata > Aves > Anseriformes > Anseranatidae > Anseranas > Anseranas semipalmata. The sequence continues at coordinate 272,139 of VXAA01007443.1, read as the reverse complement.
AGCCACTCTAGAAAGAGAACAAAAACAAAATAAAATCTAGTGATGAAAATTTTATTGCCTCCATTTATTCAGTACTTGCTTAAATTCCTCAGTGATATCTTATAAACGGACAGATGTTCTAGCATTAACAAGCAACTTTGCCAAAAATAATTAGGGGGAAATCTGCGGTTATCATAAAAGCAAAATACCATCCCTTCCAATTAATTAGAAGTAAAATAAACCTCAGAGCAGAATGTCAATACTGAAGACAGATTTTAATTCCTTCCAGCTGTACTTAAGCAGATAACTATGTTAACCTACATTCAACTACCAGCCTGTCTCCTAGATTGCAAACACATTAATAGATCATCACAGGGTACGGATAAGAAGATATACACAGCCTTTTGCTATTTTAATGAATTCCATTTCTACTGCTGAAAGAACAGAGTACTATACCTCATCCATCTCTCTTTTGCCAATAGTATTGGAGTAGAAATATCATACAACAATGCCATCTGTAGAGACATTGTCCAAAGAGATTTCTAAATCAGCTGAAGTTACTTTTGTTACAATAGGTCCCTACTTTCAGTCACTGGTCCAACGATTTAGTTACAAAACATCTGGTTGTCAGAAAGGTGAAGGGGCTGACTAAAGTTTTTAACAGAACTTTCTTTCTTTCCAACTCAAAACTTGTTCCAAACTTTGTTGAATTCAGTGAAAGTGAAATCCAATTTCAAGTACTACTCACAATAGATTATTACCATAGCTCCCAGAAAAAAAAAGGAATGGGATGGAAAATACAGCATACAAAAGAGACATGATTAACCCATGTGCCACCATTTACAAAACAAACAAACAAAAAAAACATACTGCTATTTGAACAGGTTCCCTTTGGTTACAGATGATCAGAAACAGAATTATTTGTTGTCAGATGAGATTTGGGCACACAAGAACTGATTTTATCTGACTAATTAAGATACTGTATAGACTGCAGAATGTTCTGCGGGAGCAGATATTCAGCAAAAGATGCTTGATCTTACTGTGGACAAAATGGGCTGTGTGTTAAATCATGTCTTGTGGGGAGAAAAAAGTAAAAATACCTTCTAGTCACTACAACCCCCCTCCCTTTCCACAAACCCTCAGAAATGAAATCATCATAAGTGAATCATCTTCTCTAGAGACAAGATACAAGACCAACCTCTAGAGGACCAATTCCTAACTGAGCAGGCATCCCAACACAGAAGGTAGCAGCCTAGTCTCCAGACAACGCTGTGGAACTGGCTACAGGAGCCTCAGAGACAAAGACGTTAGAAAGGGAAAGAAATGCAGGACACAAAAATAAACAAATTTACCCTTCAAAATTTATCCCATTATGTTTTGAATGTTGCAGCTTGGCTACCCTAAGCTTCTTCCATTCCGTTTTTCAAGGGCACAACTGCCAAGCATCCTAGAAACATAGCTAAATGAGCAGATTAAAAATAAAAAAAATATATTTTGGTTGTCCTGACTCCCCTCCCTTTGTTTCCTGGGAACCAGTCATTAAGATTCACACCTGAAGCACTTCTCTGCAACCTGGAAAGGCAAGAAGTTTCAAAGAGGGATGGCAAGCTTGTAATCAGCTGACTCTAGAAGATGGTACATTAGAGAAGAACAGTCATTCAGTCTGACCAAGGCTTGAGGTAACTTTGTGAGCGTTGGCACCAAGGTTAGCCCTCGTTCTACTACAGTGGTCAGCAGTTCTATGTAGCATGTTAACAGTTGTAAGTCATCATTAACAACACCGTAAAAACAAAGCATCTGGTGCAGCTGCAGTATGGACACTGATTTGCAACTGTCAGAATTGTTATGAATTATGGAATGTTTTGACTTTTACAGTGTTTATCTGAAGTTAAATGCCAAATCTATTGAAATTTGTGTTTTGTTTCCTGGCAACATGGAATCCACAGCAGTAAAACATTCCAGAGTGATGTAACCAATACCATGTCCATCTGCAATGAAGTGTTTATGTAAAGGTGATACTCAGCTTTCAAAAGACAGCTATCGGAGCCACATTCACCCTCTGCAGCACACTTACCTTAAAGCTTACCTTAAGGCATTCACCAGTGCCAAACCGAGCTAAGCTTACTGAAAACTCAAGCTGTAGAATATGAAGAAATTGGGTTGCACTGTTCAGCTCCTATTTCACTAACTAGATAGTGCCACAGGACAGTTGCTGAAAGACAAATCTGACTTCACAGGTGAGTTAGAATGCTTATCACAGCAAGAACTACTCTCTTCAGGAGAGCATAAGCAACTCAGACAATCTTGACTGAAGACTACTGCTGAAAAACGTGCTAGGTTCTTTCTGGATACTGCTTCTGAAAGGCCACTTACTGAACAAAAGGATGGAACAGAGGAGAAAGAAGAAAAAGCCAGGTCTATGCTAGACCTGAGCCTGCTAGTATACCTGTTTCCAAAAAGCCGTATTTTCAGATTTCTGTCTTGGACAGCTACCACATGCAAAATCCAAGCAGATAGACTCTTTCTTTTCCGGAATTTCTAAATACCAAAATATTTTGAGTTCATTATAAAGCATGTATGCACACACGAGTCGTTCTGCAAAAGAAGTGTTGAATTAATGCAAGCCTGCCTGAGGTAATTTTGAGCGTGTCCATTCTCCTACAACTTTTTTCTATAATCAACATGACTAATGAAAGTATGGCTCAAAAGAATGAAATAATTCCATTCCAGAATTTAACTCTTATAAAAAAGGTACACAACAAGCAACTACAGCTGAGAAAAGAAAGCTAGGATGTCTATGACTACATGACAAGTCACGTAAGTACACTCCTTTAGTCTAGTGCTGGTACCTTGAGTATCCCATATCTTAATGGTATCCGACTTGCAAAAATCTAGAAGGAAGCAGTAAAGCACAGGAATAAAGAGAAACAGTTTGTAGCCATAAACCAAGAAGGAAAGAGACTGAAACAGAGTTACAAGCCACCACATCGGCCCTGTGACAAGGAATATTTGCATGAAAATACACGCTCAACACCTATACTCAATTATTTCAGATAAATGAAGAATTATGAAGAACATTTTTTTGGGAAAAAAATAGGATTATTACAATACATTATTTTAAATATCTTGGATATTTTTAATCGAGGATATTTAACTTTAGGAAGGATTTTGTTTAAAAGTGAAGGGTTTTCTGCCACAGATCCAAACCTCATCTTTCAAGTTTTAGAAATAATCCTCCAAAGTTAACAATCCAAAACCTAAGGATTTAAGAAATCGAAGGATCTAAGAAACAAACCAAAAACTAAGGACAGGCTTCTGTGAACGTATACTCACTGTTGCAACCATAAGATCTGACCAGCACCAGCACAGGTATCTAAGCCACTGCAGCACCCTAGCTTCAGCCCACTGCACAAACAGATGAAAGCTGCACAAAAGCAGCCAAAGTGCACACATGTGGCAAAACAGTACCGTGATGGTCGATTTCATACAAAAGAAGAATGAACAGCTGTAATCAGTAATATCTTAGACCTTGCCAGGCACACAGTGCCTCAATATTCTTGTTTTACCTACCATGACCCTTCAACTCATCTACAGGTTTATAAAGCTACTTTAAAATTCAGTATTATCCCATTATATCTCCAGAACTGACCAGAAAAAGAATTGTTAATGAAATAACTGCCATTAAAGAAGACATTCCACTGTTGGCAGAGAACAAGCAATATTACTGAACAGCTTGATTCAGACAACACTAAAACCAGTGAAATTAGCAGTCAGACTTCAGTCAACTTTTGACACAAATCCCATCATTTTCCAAATCATGCTGCTGGAAAAAAAGGAGCATATACATACATCTACCTCATTTCTTCAGTGCTTACTTTCAGTCAGGTAGCTATTTTATTCAGAATGCAGCATATTATGAAGTGTTCTCTAGTAAGTTAGACTGCATCAAGTACAGTCTGCAGTACACAGGATCTAGATTTAATACATGAAAAATACCAGAGAGGATCAGGAGGGGGTGAGGCAGAAAACAAAAGTTTGACAGTAAATGGAGAAAACAGCTTGTTTCCCTTACAGCCTCTGAACAAAGACCCATAAACACAATGACTTTTCTTAAGAAAATAAGCCATTCCACCTTTGGGGTTTTTGGTACACACATACACGTGAAGAAGCTTTAAACAACAAACAAAAAAACACAACAACAAACCACCCCAGCTCCAAAAGGCAGCTAACTAAATAACCTTTGGTCTAAGACATAAGGTCTTCTAAAGAGATTGGCATTCATCCTTATGCACATACAAGCTTGAATGACACGAAGGAACAGTCTAGTGCAATATAAGCGGGAACACACAAACAATGAAAATTGGTTCATGGTAGTCTTGTGCTCAGTTTGGGCTGGACAACAGGGAAAAAAAAGTCACCCAAATCCTCTGCTGCTATTAAAATTAAGCACAGAAAAGATCTGCTCTGCTTTCTTTTACCGCAGAATCCACAAGGTAAAATTAGATATATCATATGGAATATGGTTTCAAAGCGTAACTGATGGAGGACAAACACCATGACCTGTCATTGGTACCTCCACATCTGCAGATCACTATACCAGCAATCAACATCTGACAACAACAATACAAAAAGGTTTACATTGTTCTACAAACTTAATGGAAGCCTCAGGGAGCATCATTCTGGAATCTCATCTGACACAGGTAAAGCAAGTGGCCTAGGATGGCAAGCTACTTCCTCTGTGGCAGACACGAACAGCCATTTTAGCCTAAACAGCCAAACTTTGCACCAACGCTGGCTGGTGACACGGGACAACAGGTACTACTGCAGTGTGAGCACAGGCACGGATGCACACGGAGAGCATGAGAACTGTGCCTGAGGAGCAGCAGTGATTACCTGCACCTCCAGACATGGCTGGCAGCAGCTTCTACTGGTGCACAGAAAGGAGGGGTGAGGGCCAGCCCTGCAGGACAAGGTTCCTTGTGTCTGCCACGTCCTGGCCTCTCCTCCCTGATCTTAACTCACGAATGTTAAGGCTCCTCACAGAAGGACTAAAAGGAGTGCAGGTGCAGGTCTTGATACCCAGCAAAGGTTAGGTGGCCTTGGGTACCTTACTCCCTCATCCAGAGCACTACCAACCATTCCCACTGTCCCTGCTATACTCTACCCACAGCTGACACTATCCCACCTCTCCTGACAGCTCCTCACTCACTAGAGCAATCCTTGCTCTTCAAAACTCCTAACTGTCTTTGCATTGCAACCCAGCCTGCCACACAATTCAATTAATCAATAGTAAGCAACAACTGCATGGAGAGAGGTGGCTAAACAGCCCCGCACCTAAAAGTTTAGCCCATTTAAGTACTTGGCCTAATGCAGTCCCAAGCACGTACTTAAAGATGGACAAATCGAGGCACGAAATTTTAGATAACACGTATTCAAGGGACAGGCTCCTTGGTGAGTCAATTCAAAGCTGCTACCAAGAAACGTTCTTATTCTGTTTCTTCTCCTTTCTGAAGTATGCTTTTCCTCATCCTTTGTATGGAAACTAGCAGTGCACAGCCACACATCTCACAAGTCTGACTGAAAACTTAAACAGTAAAATTTGTTAATGGTCAGTTTTCAGGTGGATCAGGGTGCTGACTTGACTTATGACGCCATCACCACATTAATGCCGACTGATGGTAAAGGAACATGGAGCCAAGGGACTGAGTGAGGAAGTAAGCCAACAGGGCACACGTTCAGACAAACTTAAGACAATTGGGAAACTACATCTGCAAGCCCAGGGTCTTAACACTCTGTTGCTACTTTAAAGGCATACCTGGTTTCTAGAGCTTCCAGATCTTCACCAAGGATGTACGGATTTTTGGTCAGGAACGTTCCTAGCTGATTGTCTTCTACACCCACATCCTTAAGAAACAGGAGTATTTTTCTTACATCTTTTTCAAAGTCCAAGGTCAGTAAGAGTTGACCTGCCTTTTGACGTTTCTCCACTTGGGATAAGTCAACTCCTACAATAAATAAAATGAGATGTTGTTTTAATTAGACACAGACCTCATTTCCTATAAATGTTTCAGAAAGGCATGCTAAAGTTTCTAGGATGACTTTTCCCCCCCCCCCCCCACTTATTTAGCATACCTTGATTGCTCAACACAGTAAGGTCATGATACCTCGTATATTATGGAAATACTCCAGATAAAACAAGCAGATTGGTTTCAGACTCTTTTGCTAAGTTTATTTTCTGAAGGAAGACATCTCCAGTGAATCCTGCATGTGAGGAATCAAACACACTAGTACGTGCCACATACAGCGACCTAGTCTTGTTGCACAGAAGTATCTGTACAGGGAACTCCTGTACAAGTGAAGGGAACAATTTTGCAGTGAAGTGCCTTTGGTGTGTGGTTAACACAGCAACCTCTTATTGCACAGGGCCAGATCTCTGCATCTCAAATATTTGTTTCAGCAACCTCCTTCTGGTATTCCTTGTGCTTCTGGGAAGCAAGGAATGAGCCAGCAGCCTTGAACTCAGCTATCCTTCTTGCACAGTCCAAATGCTTTTTGATGAAAAGTAAAGTTCTCTCCCACCCCCTCCTTCTTTCCTCTTCAGTTGACTGTGCCCTGCTTCTATGATTCTGCATTGCAACCACTCTCCTTCCTTCCTTCCTAGGCGGGAGAGCTGCATTATCTTTTGCAGCAAATTAAAACATCCTTACCCAACCCAAATGAAGAGACCAATCAAGTTATACAAAGTGCTCCCTACCTCCAGAAGCTCTGAGCAATACACTAAGGGACTAGAGCTAGCCAGACATCTTCAACTAATACAGCATTCAGTAAGTCATGCAGTCCCTTCTCGTCTTCTGTTCGCCCTGCATAACATTCTGCTGCCCTTAGGTGGTGGTCACTGTTTCTACAGTTCAAATTTTCAAGTTTACAAAGCCACCAGTAAGATCAAAACACAAAATACAGAACCTCCAAAGCTCCAGGCACAGGGAGATCACATAAACAAAACCACACATACCTAGGTGAACAAGTTTTGTTAGGGTTTCCGAGTGATCAACATAATCTCGGAGTGTGGAAGACTGAAGGGGAAGAAGCGGATCTGCAATGATCTGCACAGCTTCTTCCTCAGAAATCTCCTCCAAAGCAGACGAAGGTGGAACATCATCCCAGTCTAAGAAATAAATACAGAAGTGTCAAGTGCATTTTGTGAATGACAAAGCTGTTCCCCTCAAACGCTATGCAGATCTCTTCGAATCCATTTTGAAATGTAAGAACACTTTGCAAGAGATGAACAGCCAACCTATTGTTATTTGAAAGCACAAGAAAACAGGCTCTGCTCCCAGTTTTTACCTCTGTAACATTTTCTTGCCACTGCTCATCAACTGTTGCTCATATGGCCAAATCTGAGCTTAGTACCCAGCAAGTCTGCCTTCAGTCTCCCAGCTTGATCACTGCACACAATGGATCACATCACCTTCTTGAAAAAGTCTTCTTTAATGTCTTCACAGATTCAGTGTTGCCTGATCACATCCAGACCAAAAGCTACTGCAAAGATTTTTCATAACCTGATAAGCCACTACCTGGCACTTCTTCTGAATCCATTGCTTGAACTGCACTTGTTTCTAACTTTCAAGGTATTTCACAGCCAACTCCAACTGAGCTATCATGTCTTATCCATTACAGAATGTCTGCTGACTGCCACCACCTCTGACAGCTAAAGAAATCGAGCTCTACCCACTTATTAAGGTTTCCAAGTAAGCACCATTATGTTTGCTTCCACTTAAGTGTTCAAAGCCACAGAACTGTCATTTTTTCAAAACATTTCTCTGAACTCATCTGTTTTTCCACTGACAGTAGCTCACAGCAGATAGATGAAGATTGCTGTTTTGCCGGCTGACTGCTAGCATTCACCTCAATTGTCAAACTGATCACTGATCAGCAGCACTAATTACAAACTCCTCAGGATGGCAATTTTCTGTGTCCTGTTCAATAGCACAACGACTTCCTAGAAACTACGGTGACACTCTTCCATGTCAAAAACAGAAAGCTACACCTGAACTATGAAGACAGGTTCCAAAATAAGCAGGAAGATTCTGTTGTTCTAGCAAAAGTTGCATACACTAGCTCAATTGTTGTTGTAGCTCTTGCCACTTCTTTTTCTCAAAGCCTCATCAACAAAAGCACAGTAAAACATTTTTAGAAACATTTACATCTTAAACAATAATAACAGCTCTCTGTGAATCTATATGGATATGAAGCATTCCCCCTCAGGAACAAACCAATACACACCAAGGTCCATTTTGGTAGCGTGGACGCACTTTTTGGCCACTCCAAGTTCTTTAAATCTCCTATCAGAAAACAGGCCTCAAATTATACAAGTAAAAAAAAAAATTAACAATTATGTTTCTTCCCTTAGGGACTGCCAACTAGGCAAATTGCTCCACACACCCGTGCAACGGTAAGTCTGCCTGCAGATAAAAATCTGGCACGTAAATCAACTGCGCCGCAGGTGCAGAGACATCGAAGCTGGCTGACCTGTCAGTGCTGGTGCAGCACTGTTTCCAGAACCAGCTGCAAAAACACACAGACCTCAGCTGCAGCTCTGAGCCACCCCAAAAATAAGCTCTGTAGGATCCAAGCTGCCTGGGCTCAAAGCTGAATGTGAACATACAAGACTGCTTAATAACTCCAGATCAAGTTTCCTCAGCATACCAAAATTATTTTCAGAGGGTGGTATTTTTTTTATCCTCACTCAGATATGAGTACCAGATATGAGTATCTGAGTGAGGATAAAAAATGCCACTCTCTGAAAATAATTAGCAGGGGAATGTGATCCTATTTCCTCAGGGCAACAACACCAAGGAGACCTTGCATCTATCTCCTTTCCCTCAGCAGAGGGTTTGACAAAGCATTTCTCATCGTGGCAGTTCTAAGGAGGCCTCACACTCTGCTGCCTCCTGTTGCCCATTCCTGATCGTTCCGGATCGTCCCTCAGCCCCGCGGCAGTGCTGTGCGAGCTGCTTCGGGGGCCGACCCCAGCTCAGCTGCTGCAAGTAGTTATGAAAAGAAAAGCTCTTCAATCGGCTGCTCCAGACCAACGTTTCTACCCAGCACATTGTATCTTTATTTCAGCTTAAAGGTACTCTTTATACGCTAGAGCTACCACAGGAATTCTACATTAGCTATGGGGCTAAAACCAAGTGAAAGTCAGGAAATTCAGATAAATATTTTAGTTAAACAGGCCAAAAAAGGAGAGCCAATGGCAATACTAAAAGCATGATTTGGAGATTCAGAAGAAATGGTATCCCTAAAGCATCTTACCTTCACACAGTATTTCTGCGTTCAGGTCAGGTATTGTTTCTGGTTTTGCTTGTTCCTGTTTTACTGGTAAAGCCAAGTTACTTTCAGGAGAAGAAATGGATCCATCCTTGGCACTGGCAGGCTGAGAAGAGCTTCCTACTGATGCGTGTCTGTACGTCTGCAAGCTCCATGGAAGGAAGCCATGTCGAGAGGACAGCAAAGCCAGAGGGGCAGACCCGTGACGTGCCTGCACCGTGTTGCTGTGGCTCCTCAGCCTCTGCAACCCAGCAGCACGGGCTGTTTTCAGCCAGCAACAGCAGCGGGAGGCCTGCCGGGCCCACAGAGCCATCCTCCGCCTCAGCGTGGCATTCTGCTGGGAGAGAAACGACAGAAGGAATAAGGAAGGTGCTGCCCTCACCTCACCCGCAGGGCGTTAATTACCCAAGCATTAAATAGAAGTTATAAAGCATCAAGCGGCCGCTTTGGCGCTTTACACACCCAACAAACAGGAGTAACTCAGCGGAGGGGCCGGCTCTGACCGCCACAACAGCCGTTCCCTTCGGATCCCGGGGCAGCCCCCGGCAAGGCCCCGCCCCCTCCCCGAGGGCAGACCCGAGGGACGGGGCTCTGGGTGCGGGGCAGCCCCCTCACACGCCGCCGCAGGCCGAGGGGAAGCTGCACCGCGCTCGGCCCCCAACCCCTCCTTCCCCCCTCGTAGGCCTCCCCAGCCCAGCAACCCCTGCGTGGAGCCTGCGTGGAAGCGGGCCGGGCCCGGCGGCCGGCGGCAGGACGAGCGCTGCCGCCCGGCCCCTCAGCGCGGCCGGCCGTTAGGGGCCGTTAGGGGCCGTTAGGGGCCGCCAGCG
>VXAA01007443.1:179227-261555 GCA_013399115.1 Anseranas semipalmata | reverse complement strand
CCCGCGAGGCCCCGGGGGCGGGCGGTGGGTCCTGCCGGGCCCCGCTCCGCGCTGCGCGGCCGGGGGAGCCCCTCTCGCAGGCTGGAGGGCGTGGGAGAGCCTCCCCTCCGAGAGGGTCTCGTCTCTGCTGCGCTTCCCCGGACTTGTTGATCGTTCTGCGGGGCTCTTTACCAAAAATGAGCGTGGGGTTCAAGCAGTTGCCAAAAATGGCTGTTATTAGACTGTCGAGGAGCTCAGCAGTGACATCACCCGAATGGATAACTTGCCGAGTGCTCGGTGGACAGGAGTGACTGCTCTGTGTCACCATTGTCATACAGCATGCTTTATCTGAGGCCAATCGCATGTTGCCTTGGGCCCCAGCACCGATACGCTGAGCCACATCCTTTCCCCGCCACGGGAACAGCTCTGTGGACTTCAACACTGCAGTCATTCGTGGAAATAAAGCTGAGGATGGACACAGGTATCCTTAGGAGCCTTATCTGTAAACAAAGAGTGTAGCAGTGCGGTCTGTGGGGTACCTCGCAGTATTTTTGTAGGTTGTCTGTATGTTTTGTTGCCTCTTGCTGAGTGGGACTGTGAAGATGATGGTATTATCATCCTCCTCTAGGTTAAATCATGCAGTTTCTGGGCAAATAGCGGTTCCTGAGAGGTTTGGGCTGAGCTAGTGCATCAGGTTTTGGATTCATTTATGCTTTAGTGACACTGTATGCATGCAATCACAGATTGCAATGGCCTTGTTGATTATACTCAGCATTTGATAGAAGAACATCATTACTTATCCCTAGGGCTGAGATACAATTTGGTGTGTAATCTTCTATAGTACTCTAAGAATCCAAAGAGAGAGTTTCTATCAGCTACAAAAATAATGGTCAAGCCTCTGTTGAGCTGAGAAAAGATCAGGTAAGGAGGTGTAAAATAGTGTAGCTGCAAATGGTCTGACGTGTGTTTTCTTGTTTCTTCTTGTGTGTGGTGCCAAGGAAGATGTTGGTGGTAAACACATTACCTTGTTTTGAGTAACAAAAATCTAAGCTAAGGTAGGCTATCCGAGGGATCCAGTTTTGATTCTTAAATCAGAGGTATGTTTCTATGCTTTGGCACAATATTTAATTCGGAACCTGTGCTGTGAGTGCTCCTCTTGCCTCATCTCCCCCTCTGTCTGATAACTTGTCCTGCTGTAGGGCTGATTTAGGTCCAATTGACCTAATTTAGGCCAAATTTATGACGTGTTAGGGGATTCTCATCCAGACATCATTCTGAGGGATTAATGGAATTGGTTACTCACCTTTGGGAGAAGAAAGGACCCTTGCCTTTAATTCTTCCAAGCAGAAGAGGATGACTCAGGCAACGAGTTCAGAACTGTGGAGTCTTCTAGGCCCAAAGAATATTGCTTCGCTTCTGAGGTGGTTTGATTTTTTCCGAAGAGGATTGCTAGCTTTTCTTTCCATTTGTCTTGCTAGCTTTCTAACTGTGACTTTGGTTTCATTTTCTTCGCCTGTCTGTGTCTCAGCTCTGCCTCACTTCCTGTGTTTAAGTACCTATTGACTTCTCTTTAATGTTTCTCAGTTTCTCCTCTTCTCAGGTTGTCGGAGTTACTGTGGGTTTTTTTTCCTTCCCTTTTCTGCTGTTTCCTACTATCACAGGAATTTCCTAAATTGGGGTGATACCAGACTGCTGCCTCTGTTGCCTTATTTGGGGCACTGCTCAAACCATATGTTCTCTTTGAGAAGCCAAGGCAGGGAGGGAACAGTTCCCCACGCTGTTCCAGTATGTGCTCCCAGCTCTGGCCTTTCTGCTCCCATCAGTGACTCCAGTGAACTCCAGTGACTGTGTTTGTATTTCCACCTCCTGTGCACAGTGAGGTGTGACAAATGATTTTTCTTTGCTTCCCTTGTGCTGTCAGTTGTTCCATGGCACTCCTGATCAATTTATTAAGCAGGGGATTTTCTATGATACATTCATACTGATGGTCAGTAAAATTTTTCAGGAACTTCAGCATAGGCAGAGGAAATTCAGCTTCCCTTAAAGTCTCTCTTTCCTCTTCTGTAATTGTTCAGTGTCAGAAATACGTAAGGGTTCACATGAACTTAGAAAATGCTTTCCCCTTGGATATACCGAGCCATAATGTGGAGTCTCCTTTGGGATCGCTGGGAGCAGGTGATAGTGTCTTTGGGCTGACAGATGAGGGTGAAACTGAACTTCAGATAACAGTAACGTTCATGTAGCAGTAGTCAGAATCCAGAGGAAGAAATGTGAGTGGTTTTTAGCTTCTCCATTTTAAAGTGTGGAGTAGTGGGTATTCTGTTTTTAACGCACATCCTTCTAGTGCTTCCGACAATGGCTGCAGCTGCCTTGGTTATTTCCTGCTGAATGAGCCAGACACAGGCTCCTCCGCTTCCAGGCTGCGCCCTGGAGCAGAGGCATGGAGTGGCTCTAGCTTTCCCTGCCATTTTCCTCCCTGGAGAGGAGGGCTGTGGCCCTTTCCGAGCCCTGAGGCCACCTGCCCTCCTGCAGGGACGTTTTGTGGAGCCCAGCAGCAGCACTGGGGAGGGTGGCAGAGTGGTCACTGCTGGCGTGAAGGTGCAGGGGTCTATGGAAGCAGGAGCGGGACCTGTGAGGCTGTAGGACTGTCGTCTTTAACATCCCTTGATCAATGGAGTTGAGTAAACTGGATTATCACGCGTTTAGGTTTGGTTTGGGGCACTTATGGAAGATTTCTTTTTCCCCACACTAAATTTAGTGTCCTAGCTATTTTTACCTCAGTTCAGTGTCCTCAATTTTTTTCTTCATGATGTAATAACTGCTTTGTGTTTTTGTAATGTGCTAGTGTAATGCAGTGCTCTGGAACAGGGAGAAGATCAGGAGAGAGGAAAAGACTATGCAGTTATGAGGTGCTTTGTTTTTTATTATTTCTTCAAAAAGCGCCAGACTTGAAAAAAGCATTTGTGAAGTGGGTTTAAACTGAGAGAATTTTCTTCTGTCCTCCCACACAAGCATTAGAAATCTCATTTGTGCTGCGTGAATGCCTAGATTTCAAAGTCAGCATCAAAGTTCCTAAGGCTAAGTGAAGAGATGATTTAGCACATTTTCCTGATTGCAGCTTGTGCTTGCGTCCTTCCTCCGACAGTTATTTTGCCTCCCTGTTTCTTTTGGTGTTCCCCAAAATAACTCTTGTAGGCAAGCACTATCATTCTTCTCCTAACCAGTGCACAGTAGTGGGTCTCTTGCTGCTACCTGTTTTTACCTGCTTCTGGCAAGAAGATCCTGAGAGGTACCTCCAAACAAACAAAAATGCTTCTACCACCACTTGGAATGAGGAGCAGTTTAACGCTGCACACATCCTGTTGATTTTGGGGGCCAGCATGGTTAGAACATCTTTCCTGAAGCTGAGTAATGCTCCGAATGCAGCTATGCAGAGGTGAGGATCTTTCAGCCCTCGGTGCCGGAATCAATTGATGTGATCGCTGTGTGCTTCAGTTCTTACCTGGCCACGCTGAATTGTGTGGTGATGGGACTAAAGTAATCTCTTCAAAAAAAAAAAAAAAAGGAAAAACAAAAAGAAATCCCCCCGCTTGGTGGCACTGGTGACAGCATGTCAGCGTGTGTTATTTGCATATGTTGAAACAGGAGCCGGAGGCTCTGTCTGGGAAGTGCTGTGGATGACACCAGGCTCTGGGGGTTGCCAGGGAAGCCAGAGCTGAGTCCTGGAGCTGAGGATTCGGAGCTGGCGTAAGGTGTCAGCCTGTGCAGCGTGGCTGCTGGGAAGGACTGGTAAATCTGGAGTCGGCTGGTTTGAGAAGAATGCTGTAGGGAGTCCCAAAGGCCTGCAGAGAACCCGTTCATGTTTAATTTACTCTTCCCTGCCATACAGATGAACTAACACAGTGCCTGAATACCTCATAATGATGAAAGTCTGCCATGGAGCTATTACGGTTCAGTTTTGAGGGAAAGGGAAATAATTTGGCAAAGTGAGAAATATTTTATGACTGCAGCAAATATCTAATGTGGAGCACATTTATGCTGTCACAGATTCTCTGCTGAACCATCCAGAAATGTGACAAATGCTCTGCCAGAAGAGCTGTAGTCCCTCTAAAGTAGACTGGGATTTTTTCTTGTGTCATGGGTTGGGAATAAATAAAGGAATTTATTTAAATAGATAAACTGATCACAAGTGCATTAAAATTACCCCAACAGTAAAACTTTGACTAGTAGTGGCTGATACCTTGTGAAAGGGGAGGTCTAGGTTGGATATTAGGAAAAATTTCTTCACTGAAAGGGTTGTGAGGCGTTGGAACAGGCTGCCCTGGGAAGTGGTCGAGTCACCATCCCTGGAGGTCTTCAAAAGACATGTAGATGTAGAGCTGAGTGACATGGTTTAGTGGTGGACTTGGTAGTCCTACATTACTGGTTGAACTGGATGATCTTGGAGGTCTTTTCCAACATGAATGATTCTGTGAAATATTAGATGTGCTTATTACTATAGTTTGAAGTTTTTCTATGTGTATTACTGAAGTCTCCTAGAAGCTGACTGCTGATGAGAAGACTTGAGTATTGTTTTTGTTAATCTCGCTGCTGTACGCTTTTTATATTCTACCTGCCTGAAAAGAAAGGAGAGCTCAGGCAGGCGTGCCTTGGTATTCCAAACTGAATTCTTAGATCTCTCATCTGGTCATAATATGACTAGCACAAATAATACCTGGTATTTTATTCAGAACTTTGGCTTAACAGATCGTAAAACAGGTTAATATTTTCCTCTGTTCTTTTAGGTTTGGCTGTGCCTCTAAGTTGTGTTTCTAAGCTGTGTGAGGCAAGATACTGTTCTGTGGGTTAACCCCAGCAGAGAGGGTCTCTGGTGTGTGACTAGGGTACACAAACCTGGGACAGTAAAATGTTAAAGGCTGATTGAAATAATCATTTTCCCTCTCCCTGCACTCACCTCAGGCATCTGGCGTTGGGAACAGGCCAAGGGAAGTAAAGAGGATTGCAGGGACAGCCGAAACAGCAGAGGGGAGCTAGGAATTGCATCCACGCTTCCAGAGTTCTGGTCTAGGTCAACATTTTCAACGTAAAAGTACTTTTGATGATTTTTCTGTGAAAATGCAAACAGTAATGCTTTTTTATGTTGTTTTAAATTTAGTTATTGTTAGAAGTCACTGCAGAAGCAATGCTTACGGCTTGCAGGTTTTGGTTATATGTTTAACTCCCTTGTAAGAAAGAACAGCCAGAAGTGCAGAGTGAAAATCATTCACTGCAATTACTGTCTTGACTTGGTACATAACCAGCATGCTTATTTCTTATACTTATTTCCATGTAATCTTTATTTGAATAACTATATCTTCAGAGTCTTTCAACTTCATCTTCAAAATAATACTTTAACACTTTGATGTTCTCTCTCTCTTCAGGGATGATTCTGTCCCAGAAGAAAATATTTGGAGGGGTATCCTCTCTGTGATTTTCTTCTTTCTAATCATCAGTGTTCTAGCTTTTCCTAATGGTGAGTAAGGTTCATACATCACTTCTTGCAACATGTGAATTTGTCTTTATTGCCACTGTATTTGTTTTGATTAAAGTACCGCTTTTAAATGTATTTTTTCTTTACTCTTCTGAATTCCTTTATGTTAAGGGACAGTATAAAAATGGGGTACAGTCATGCTGAGTGGCGATAACAGTAAAATGCAAGTTATTTATAGCTTGCCTGTATTTAACAAGGAAGTCAGGTTTTCAAAATCAGTGTCCATATTTGCAGGTGCACAGTAGCAGCTCAAATTGTGAAGTAATGATATGATCTTATCCTTAAGCAATGTTTTAAAGGAGTCTGCCTCAGCGTGCTTTAACAGAAGTGTCATTCTACAAATTCTGAGATGTAACACACAAATCACCTAGTGATAGTTAGAAGCCATCCACATCACATTGCAATGTAAAACCACAGTTCCTCTGTAGAAATTTTAAGTCAGACAGAAGTTTTGGTAATTGTATGGGGAGCAGAAAGTGCAAAAGGGGGTAGAATCTATGGGTCGCACTTAATTTAGCAGAGGAAATGCTGTCTTTCCTGGTTTTATTTTCATTTTTTGCTTATTGCTGTCAGCAAGAGCATAATTCTTGGGTCAACTCCAAACAGTCTCAGGATTGGCAGTGTTCAGAAATAAATGCACGGTAATTGTGCTCGTGGCGTGCTCCTAGGATGTATTTCTCTCGTCTTTGAACTTCATTAATTGATGGTTTTCACAAAGCACTCCCTGAAAAACTGAATGTTGGAGAAAAATGAGCTTCATGCACACAGCTGTGAAAGAGCAATCCACAGTGTGTACTGACAATATTTGTTAGCCATGTCTCGCTATCTAAATGTATGATCCATGTTTAGATGTTTCCCACTCTCACCAGACTTACCTTTTCTGCTGTTTTGCATTAACTCAGACGCTTTTAATCTAATAAAGTCAGTTTAATCACTGGCTTTAAAGTAAATAGTAGCAACACTGGTGAAGAGCACAGGTATCTTAGCTCCTATTAGATGTATGATTCTTAGTTTGGAAGTTTTAGGAAGCCTGTTTGCTAACACTTCATGGTCATCTGGAGGCTGAGCACCATGTTTCTTTGCTAAAGTGCAAAAAATTGTATTTGGTGACTTCACTGAGAGCAAGCCATGAATTGGCTGTGGTCTAGAAACCAGATCAAGAGATTCTCAGCTGAGAGATGGTATTTGCTAAGCAAATGGTGTCTTACTGTTCTGGGAACAGCTCCCATTAAAATAATTGAACATTTTGTTTACGTCCTGCTAATTGGCAATCTCTTTCCCCTCGCAAATCTGCTGTTACAGTTTAATATACAGGAAGGAGCCACAAGGTTTTGGGTATGCTACACAGCTTGATGGAGAACTGATTAGTGCTTATGCCAAATCTTCAGATGAGAAATGCAGTTTTTATTGCCTGTCTTGTAATAGGCTTCTTGTTTACTGTCCGCAGGACCTTTTACCCGCCCCCACCCTGCAATATGGCGAATGGTTTTTGGTAAGTTTAAGTTGTGTTTCTGACTCGGTGTTTCTGTAGGACTGACCATTTTTCTTTTCTGATGAATGGATTTGTCATGAAACGTAGTTGTGTGTCAAACTTACGTGAATAACTCTTTCCTCCCACTTCTGAGCAGTTGCTCATAATCTGTTCTGAATTGTGCTTGGGAACGTCATTGGAGTTTCTCTGTGTCAGGATGGTGTAAATTAAATCATCAGAAAAGGAGCATTCTCTCTGATTCTCTGTTTTAATCCTGTTTTGTCCACATGCTTCCTAATTCCCACCCCCCTCGACTGCCATCTCTTACCAACCCAAAAAGTTTTTTCTTACAGCTACAATATGAACTAGCTGACTTCTAACTAAATCCAGTTTAGTAGGGTGCTTCTTTTCATTATCTGCAAAACATGCTATTTTTTTGTTTCTTAGACTGCATAATTGTACAGCTGAACATGCATTTGTTAATATTCCTAATGTGTATTTTTTTTCTTGTCTTAACTTTTATTTTCAGCAAAATTACTGTAAATACTAATTATATTCATAGTTGGGAAAAATAATTCCATTAACTACGGAAGTTACTGAGTGAAATCCTGCTCCTTAAACATCCGAATTACATGGCAAAAACTTAAGAAATTTGAAATAGTTCAGTGTTCACAGAGCATAGCCTAGATGTTAAGCGTATTTACAGAGAATTAGGCAGATCTGATTTAAAAGCTGGTCCCTTTTTAAAGGGACTATGGATGTTACTCTGTCCTGCCACCTCTTATAGCTAAAAATAAGTAGCTTCCCAAAGTAGCTGATTACTCATCTGTTGACATTGGGAGGATACTGGTGATTAGATAGTACTCGTTAAAGAATCCTGCTCCTTTTGAAGTTGGGGAAACACAGGTCCTACTGCTCACTTCCGATTACAGCAGAGGTAAATTAAAAGAACATTCTCAGTCAGAGCTTGACCCCCTGTATTTCTGGGGGAAAAACCTGCAAGCAAAATCAAGAGTGACGTTTTCCCCTCTGCCATTCTGCTTCCTTTGGCATGACTTATTTAGCTGTGCTTGAGGTCTCGGATTTGTGCAGTAGATGAAAGGCAGGAACAGCATATCTTCAGCATTTCAGGATGCACCCCCACCCACAGGCTGTACTTATTTTAGTAGTTTGGCATCTGTTTACCTGATGGTGTTTTTAGGATACACTGCAGAGGACAGTATAGACTTTCTGTACGTGTATGTGCACTTGAATGGAACTTCTTCTATAGCATACCCTGGGGGTTAATAACATTTTCATTCCGGTTATAAATTAAAATTTCTCTTCAGAATTGCTATAGTTTGTTTTGGATGGCAGATGCTAAGTTTATTCATGTTAATTTTTCTGCCTTCCATGACATCGCTGCAGGACACAAGTAAGTTTGAGTGCTAGACTGTAGAATTGGTGTGTTTATATGCCTCTTCCAATGTGGTCTTGGCTACCTGTGAACTTGTGAGTAATGCACAATGTTTTAAAGGAAAGCAGCTTCATCTATCTACAGATCTATGCCAGGGCACTTCTTAAATTCTTGCAAGTTTTGATTTTTTTCTTATAAAATCCATACTCTGACCCAGGCAGGAGGTAGTCCCAAATGCAGTAGTGTTTCTTATTTTATAATGATGTGAAAATTTACCATCTTTATCTTTAAAAGCTTCAAACAGCAAATTTTCCAACTCACAAAAGTAACTCAAGCATGCCAGTCTTCTAGTTTATATTTGTAACTACTATTTGTTGTCAGCATAGCTCAGAATTGCCAGGTAGGATTAGTAAATTGCTCTTTGTGTTGAAATCTGCATATAGGCTTGGAGACCTGCATTAGTGAGATCAACAATACTTAAAGGAAAGGGAAAAAGCCAATCCAATCCTGTGATCCTAATGTGTCTCTTACTACAGAGCTTCCTGATCACAGACTTGTGCTCCTCATGCCTAAACTGTCTAGACTGATTCTTTTCTGACTGGGTTTATACTGTTGAGCATATATTGTATCACATGAAGCAGGAGATAATATGAAAGACTGAGTGCTCAAAGGTTACCATCTGACTTATTTCTTGAGTTGTTTTTGTTTTTTGTTTTTTGTGTAGCCACTGTATGTAGAAAACTCATTTGTGCAAACTGGGCATATATTGAGTAACAGTTTGAAAGCTTTTTGTACTCTGTGTCCCAAGGAGTTTTGTTTGTGAGTATGATTCTAAAGCAGAGTCTTTTTGCAGGTCTCAGTGTGCTCTATTTTCTGTTCCTGGTGTTCGTGCTCTTCCTTAACTTTGAGCAGGTAAAAGCAGTGATGTACTGGCTGGATCCGAATCTTCGATATGCCACAAGGGAAGCAGATATTATGGTATGTATCCTAGGTCATTTTGGCTACCTTATGTATGTTTTACATGGGTGGGAAGGGATAAATCTGAGTTTACTGACATGAGCAATGCAGGTTTGTGCCTGTATTTGACAGAATCAATGAGCCTTTTGTGTCAGCTGCTATTTATTGACGTTGTTTTTCACATGGGCTGATTTCAGTCTTCTCTCTCTTCTTTCTAATGCATGTGTTCAAAGGGATGTGCAGTGAGGAGCATGAGAAATGTTTCCACTGGAGTGGCTTCGGATTCCTTTAAATAATAGATACTAGTGTGGATACTGGAGTTAGACTTAGTGAGGTAGTGTCTAGATGAGGTCTGTGTGATGTATATCCCTCAGATCAGGTGTGGGCTGTTTGTTTTTTGTTTGTTTTGTTTTTTTGATGCCATAATGCTGTGGTCAGAGAACTTTGGTCTTGCCTTGTTGGTCTGAGCTTCATATGTTGCTGACATGCTACCAAGTACGTGGAAAGCCAGGTACACCATCTGCAGGGTTCTGCTGCCTTCCTGTCACCCAGCTAAGCACTGGTGCTGTTACCATTGGGAATTCACTTCCACAGACCGTGATCTTGAGTGTCATGGAAGGCCAGGCTTGCTCTTCTCCCTGCTGAGCAGCTTGCAAAGAAATTTCAATACTGAGACCATTCGCCTTCAGGTGAGGACACTTAGCACAGGGGGACTGAGGCAGTAAAAGGAGGCCTGGAAAGAGAACGTGAGGTGTACTGGGCAGTAGGCAGAAAAGGATGTGAGCAGTTTAGCACCAGGCAAAAGAGAGCGACAACTCTTGCTTCCCCTGCAGTAGTCCTCTTTGGTGTCACATCAAGTTCCTGCATACCTACCGCCTGACCAGCACGCCTCCTTGCCTTTGGTTTTGCCTATCTATGCACCACGGTCACCTGTTGCTGTTTCTAGGTTCTTGCCTCAAAAGTAAGGAAGTAAACTGGTTGTCTTATGTAGCAGATTGCTATTTTCCAATGCCAACTACCACACAGCACCTAATTAGCAGGGGCTGCAAACTTCTGCCCTGTAGCAAATAAGAGAGAATGGAAATCTTTACAGTGCAGTTACCTTACATTAGTTGATTGATAGTGAGGGCTGCGTATAGGCTCCTTGCATGGAAAACTGTGGATGCTTCAGGAGTTGCACCTCAGCTGATCAGCAGCACGTGCTGTGCAGCTGTAGGATCCGGAGCAGGGCTGTGACTTTGTTTTGCAGGACATGGGGTGGTGAGGCACTGGCAGCCTGCAGTTAGGGTGTGGGGAGGACACATTCCTAAATGGAGCATGAGCATGGGGGTTAGTGATGTTGCTGAGCAACAAAAGGGAGCTGACACGAAGAGTCTGCTGGTAAGCGAGGCTCATGTGGCTCTCCTGTCATTTAGGCTAGAAATAGATTCAAGTATGGGGGGATCTAATATTACTGCTGGCACAGAACCACAGTACGGCAGATTTCCTGACTGTAGCAGCAGAAACTTACTCTGTACCACTGATCCTGTCATTTAAAGAAAGTTGGAGTCAATTTTTAAAGTGCAACAATAATGAAGGCTGCAGCTTGGTATCTTCCACTGTGCTGGCAAAGTTGCTTGACTATAAAAGAAAGTTGAACACATTTTGGTGTACGACTGGCAGAGCTGCAGTTGAAAAGATGATGTATGAGGTGGGGGGCAAGGTCCCAGTAAAAATAAAAGCAAAAAAGCTTTTTTTCTTTTTCATCTGTATACCAAGGCAAAAGCCCTGAAAAAGAAGTTTACTTTTAAAGTAAACTTATTATGTCCAGTCATCACGGAATTTCAGATATCATGGTGTAACTAGGAGCCTGTACCTTCCGTTGTACATTCAGCGCTTCTTATGCTTTTGTTCAGGAAATGACACAGTGGCTTTAAGACTTGTGTGTGCATGTAGATCGAGGTTCCAAAGTGACTTCAACTCAGTTTCCTGGGATTTGATCCTGGATGGTTTTTTTTTCTATGTATGTATGAGGGAAAAGAAGCAGAAATGTGGATGGCAGCTCTAGCGCGTGTGGATTTGTCCAACACTACCAAGGTGTTTCCACTTGTAGTTGGAATGCAGCATATGAGCCAGTTTCAGATCTCTTTGGGTACTTGTGCTAAAGCTAGGACAGGTGAAACACCTTTCTCTGGATGATCAACAGCATCAACATCTGCAAGAAGCATTGTCATGCCTTCATGTCAGGGAGCACCACCACCAAGGGATACTTGGCTTCATTGTGGGACCTATCCGCCTCTTGACAGGGAGCGTGAGAGGTGGGAGAAGTATTTGTGTGAAATTCTGCATTCTTATCTGTATGGAGACCAGGTTTTAATTATTTCTCTACCATCCCTTTTTCAACTTGATCATGGTTCATTTGTGCAGGGTTAGCAATAGTTCTTGCTTGAAGCAGAATCCTTTCTTAATTCAACAGCACTAAGCAGTGCTGTGTTGTCACCTGCAGATGGCAATGTGTATTTTAGGAGGGTTGGAGAGCAGAGGGTTTTTTGCGTGTGTATTTCCAGTTGGGGATAGTTCAGTTTGTGCCCAGTGACAAGACGGAACCCACAGATTCAGCCTCCTGGTGGAATACAGATTTATTTATTTATTGTAAGTTGGGCGGTGATTTCTAGCTCTTGCTGTACAACGTGATGAGAGAACACATTTCCCTTGATACTGATGACTGAAATATTAATTGATATTCTTAAGGAATCAACCACTCATTTGTGATGAAACAGTTGCAAGTTCACTTAGATTTTTTTTTTTTCAGTCCCCCCTCAGCCCTATGACCTTCTCAGTATGAATTTGTTCTTGGAAATTGAGTGAGAAAAATAAGGGAATAAAGATGTTCAAATGAATATTGAGATGAATATCTTGACATCACAAACTGGTGAGGATTAGCTCCTGACGAGCACTTTTGAACACCAGACAGCATGAAAATGGGGGAAGGTGGTTATTTCAAATCAAAACCCTAAAAGGAAAGCAAATAACTGTTTTCTGTAGTATTGTTGTTTGCTGTTATTATTATTGATTTTATTGCTCCTGCTGTTCCTCTGTCACATGAGAAATACATGCCCCTCCAAGCACCAAGGTCTACCTTATCTCCCTTTAAATTAGAGCTGTACTGTGATGACCCTGAGTCTTGATACTGTAAGTTGTCCTGCAGAGTTTAAGAGAAGAAGGGAGAATAATGTATATTTTAATGCCGTTACAATTTTGGGCTTGTTGCACTGGGTAGAAAGAAATTTCCATGTTGTAGTGTTTCTGCAGTTGCCTGTTTGTTGAAGTTTTTTTCTTTGTTTTTATTTTTTGTCTTTAACAGGAGTATGCTGTGAACTGCCATGTTATCACTTGGGAGAGAATCCTCAGCCACTTTGATATATTTGCTTTTGGGCATTTCTGGGGCTGGGCTATGAAGGCTTTGCTGATCCGCAGCTATGGGCTGTGCTGGACTATTAGCATCACCTGGGAGCTCACTGAGGTAGGTCACCCATTTGTCTCAAGTGTAAGAAAACATACGAGACTTCAATTGTTCTGGGGGAAAAGGTGAATGTTACTAGAAGGATGACTCACGAGTTCTCAGTATAGATTTATATTTTAAGCCTTGTAAACCAGATGTTGAGCAATTGGTGCAGTTGCAATAGTGGAGAACAGCAAACTGGGCTTTGGGTAAGTTGGGCAGATGATGGTTGACTTGAATAGGAGTGAAATCTTGGCCAGCCTACTGCTGCCATCCATACTTTTTCTGCTGTCATAGGAGCCAACACTTATGTTGGTGCTGATTTGTATTCCCTGATTTTGAGCAGTTATTCCCCTTTTTCACCCTGCAATACCTGTTATCTACTGTCACGTCCCTCTTCAAATATAATGATATTTAAACATTTGTATGATTGTGAATACTGCACAGTGAAAAGGAGTTGGGGGATCCCCAAGGAAAGTGAGAGGACCCAAGACAAGAAGTCTATATGGAATAGTAGGACATCATGCAGTGTGACATCATGCAGTTTCTGTCATGAGGCCTGAGGGCATAGCCACTTGTTGTGTTAAATCATACCCCACAGGCCTCACTTATTCATCTTCACTGACATAAAAATGTGGTTTTACTAGACCAGGATCTAAACTAGTTCACACCCATTGTAGTCCCCTGTGCCATGGTTTGGGGGACCATTGACTTATTTTTGTTACTCAGCTTTACCACAGTTCTCCTAAGCACATGCTTAAGTCAGTTAACTTCTGGCACTTTCAAATCCTATTTTGGTGTGAAAAAAACCTACTGATACTTAACTTGATTCAGTCAATTGACTGTTGCTTGGACTGCTGGTCTTTATTGTTAGATCTGTTTTGAGAATTCAAGCTGATTAAATGCTACTCCAAATATTTTCATTTTTATCTAACTTGCATGTAACCTAGAGCTTGATTGGTAGAATATATGTCACCTAAAATGCAAGGATGTGTTTAATTTCATGATATTCTTTGACTGGACAACTCAGAGGAAAAAAAAGTCCACTTTTTATCAGCTTTGGGGACAGCGTTGTTTAACCTGTCATACTTAAAATACTAAATGTAGATGGAAAACCTGAAAATAATCTTTAAAATCACAGTTTTCTATAGAAGCTCACTGTCTTGAGAATGCTTGGCATATCTGACAGGGCATTTATAATTCAGAAATTTAGATAAGGATCTAGTTGTCTAAATCTAAACTTCTGGGTTTGAAAACATTGGTGCCATGAATTCATTATCAAAAAAATTTTTTGTTCTATGGCATTCAAGGATACACTGTTTTTCAAGCCATTTTGAAGCTGTTTTAAGTTCAGAATTTCACAAGTACCCATTCACAAAGAACAACTTTGCTAGTTATTGTATTCATTTTTCTTTTTTTCCTCTGGAAAAGAAGTTTGAATTTGGATTTGTTTCACACACTCTCTTATCATTCACTTGATCGTCACACAACCATCATCTTCAATCTGACACCACATGGGGTGTCTAGTATTCCCGGTTGTTGAAAGGCAGATCACTGCAACAGACAATGTGTTGGGTAAGGTTCAACATATAGAGAGGTTATCACCACCCAAATGGATTTTTAATGAATTGGTGAATTCAGGAGAGTCATCAGAAACCTGCAGAAGTTATCAGGGCAGTTACACAGGGATTTAGCTGTGCACCTCCTATTAGCATTAATGGATTTGAGCTGGCTCCCACTTCTGAAATGGGAAACTTGGCTCATGCTGCTTACTATCGGATTAAAGGTGGGGCATAGGCAGGCCTTGGTCTCTTGTTCTGAGAAAATAGCAAGCAGCTCAGAGATGGACTGGCTGACATCTGTGGTCTGTTCTTTGCTGCCTCGCTATCTATAACTTCTGGTGTCTTTGGCTGGATTATTGCATATTGAGATTCATAGCCTAGTGCCCCTTTTCATGTTAAATCTACTTGAAACGTGAAAGGAAGCTGTTTGTAGCAAGATAACGAGCAACAGTGTATAGCTTGAGGCCTGAAGAGAAGTCAAATTTTCTTCTCTATTATTATTTCTTCTTATTTTCTTCTCTACAGGTTGAAATTCAGTATAGCCTTGGTAAAGACAACCAAGCTGCTTTGATATATTTTGCAAGAGTTTTCAAAGGAAGGTCACTATAAACATCAGTCACCGTAATTTATTATAAATTGACTATAATCACTCCTGCTGTATACAGAGAACATTCTTCTTGTTCCTTTTCACACATCTGAGTTTTGGGGGGTGTTTTATTTATACATTTGTCAACAAAAGATACTCTGTTACAAAATGGTACCAATAATCTTCCACAGACACACAAATCCAATTGTGTATGTACATTAACTGACAAAACTTGTGCCACGTTTATGGGGGGGTTATTTAGTTAGCTATGTGTTTTGTTAAGCACCTCCATGAGTATTCCCAGGGGACTGCTTAACATAAAGCTCTCTTGAGTTCCAGTCCACAACTAGTTTTTCTTTTTGTTCAGTCTCTAATTTTTGGATTGCTGCGATTTTTTTTTTTTTCTTCCCCTTACAGAACAAAGAATACAATACTTTTCCTTTTAAAGGAGAATGAGAAGAGCTGAATCCATTTCTAGATCTCAGTAAATTGTGCTTATATCTTGCCTGAACTGTGGTCACCTGGCCAGTTGTCCGCTTCTACTCTACCAAAAGCGTAAAGTTACCAAAATATATCTGTAAATACATTTAACTGCCTTACTGATACCTCACAGTGGTCTTCCATTAAGTTGAGGATTAAGTTCAGAAAGGAACTGACTGCTAAAGAAGTGAATCACTTGTATACTTTCCAGGGGAAGTTTTTAAGGGCCTGAGTATGTTTTGCTATATCCCAGTGGTGGCAGTTTTTCAGTCTGATGTTGTTTTGTTTCTGGCTATTTTCCAGTATCTTCATCCTAAAAGTACTTTCACAATTAGTGCTTACCCGTATCCTCTTGACTCCTTGAGCCATTCTGGACCAAATATAGCAGCAAAGCTTGTAGTGTCTGAATGATCGGTGAATTCTAAATCTTTTTACAGTCACTAAATTTCCTAAAAATAGTAAACGAAAGAGAGTTTTGAAATGCTTTAAATCAGAGCAAGTCTTAACTCCTGAATTCCAACATGCTTTAGTATTGACAGCTATTTAAAATAGGTCCATTCTACTTACTGCATCTTGTTGCTGGTTTAGAAATCATACTACTTAAAATAGTAAGAAATAAAGAAAAAACAGGTTCTTTTCACTTTTTTTAAAGTACAAAACACCTTCTTTCCTCCAAGAAATGCAGTAGTCTTGCTTGCTTCATGCATTTCTGTAAATGTTCTGTGTATCCTCTCTGAGGCCAAAAGCTGAACGATATCCTTATATACAGCATAGCCCCAGCAGGGAATGGTGAGAAGGACCCTTGAGGACTTAGGTAGTCTTACCCAAGGCCTTCTGAAGTTAATGGAGGGACTCCCATCAAATTTCAGTGATCGTGGCTCATGTCCTTGAAGTATGACATGTACTGAAAAGCTGATTTTTGAATGTGTTCTTAAAAATGAATTTGTATGAATTCTGTGCTGTTCCTCACCCAGAATCTTTTTGCTGTATTCTGTAGCTCTTCTTCATGCACCTTCTGCCTAATTTTGCTGAATGCTGGTGGGATCAAGTCATTTTGGACATCCTGCTTTGTAACGGGGGTGGCATCTGGTTGGGCATGGTAGTTTGTCGTTTCTTGGAGATGAGGACCTATCACTGGGCAAGCTTCAAGTAGGTCTGAATTAAAGCTTGATTAAATATTGTTTGTTTAGTATTAAATTCAGTAATTTGGAAAATGGACCTTCTTTGCATATGTAAAATGCATGTAGTATAGAAATAACGTGCAATCTGCATGTGCTAACAGTGCTGTAAATTTAAGTGTTAAAAATCCTCATATTAATGTTACTGTAGAGCTTGGATTTGTAAATATGATTATGTCTATGTAATTTTCCTTTGCAATCTAACTTACAAGTATTGATGCCAAATGAGGGGTGGAGAGAGTAAAGCTATTTGCATTTTCAGTTTATTATTTTATACAAATAAACTTTGAAGAAGGCAGTGAACAAAGCTAATTTGAATTGCTTTTCTCATTATCCAGTGTTTTTAAACTCTAGATTTGGGTTCAGTTTGATGAGGCATTAGTGTGGCAGTCTGTCAGCACTGGTTGTTAGTGCAGAAGAGGAATCAGGCTGATTATACCTGTGTTGTGAATTACCTTGCCCCAGAGCTGACCCTCTGAAATAAATGAAGTGTTTGCAAAATAAAGTAGCACTTATTGTGTAAAAGGACAACAGCTTGTCACCCAGTAAGTTTCAATTCTTAGCTCAGCTCTCCTAGGTGTGGTTTCTTCCATAGTTTTTGCCCTTCTCCCACTTTCTTCTCTGCCAGTAGGTGGCAAGCGTTGTTATCTGCACATTACCAATGGTACAGCTGAAACAGGATTAAGTACAATGAGTTCCCAAAGGACAATGCCTTGAGTTATTATCAGAGAAGAAAAAGGAGCTCAAACCTTGAATTCCAAATTTGTACCCTGCATGGACTTCTGTGCTGCTTTCTTCTCTTACAAGTTTGTCCATTGCTCTGAGAACCATCCAGCCTTCAGTCTCAATCCAGTTTTCCCACGTTTCAGTTCAGATGGAATAATGAGCATTAGAGTTGATATTCCCTTTGATTTTGGAGAGCTCACTGAGAATTAAAACAGATCGCGGAATATCTGTGGCAGAACTAGTTTTTACTATTTTTGTGAGATATTTTTCCTGTAGACTTTTTGGACCTTTAATATAGGGGGGAACTGCATAGAATGAGAAGCTTTTGCTTGTGCCCTTTTGTTTTCTTTTCCCTTTTTTGTTGAATAAACATGGATCTTAAAGATTAGAAGATTTTCCCCTCCTCATTAACCTGAGATTCCACTAGCCTAAGAGAATACAAATATGAAACTAGAATCTCTCTTTTTTTTTTTTTTTTTTTTTTTTTTTTTGGGTCCAGAAGAGCCATGGCAATAGCAGGTTGAAAACTGGTTTCTAACCCAGAAATCTATGGATTTTTCTTAGAATTCCCTGTCCTTTGAGTGTCATTGCACATCTGAATTGATGTTATCAAAGACAAGAACCATAACTCATCTGTCAGATGAACATCCATTCACATCTCCTTTCAGAAGGGAATTTAAAAACCTGCTAGCTCTAGCAGTGCTTTTACACTTCTCCAGAAGATTCACATGCATCTAATATCAGAACAGCCAGGGCTGTGTATGCTCTAAGTGCAGTATGTTTGACCCTGTGGAGCCAGTCTCTTATACACTTGATGAATAACAAATCTGACAGATCCTTGAAGGATTGATGTCCGCGAGCTCTGGAACAAGGAGACATTGGGATAAGAGCAATGGCAGTGTAGACTAGGGAGAAATATCCTCTGGATTCTTCAAGGTATTTGCAGGACTGTAATTCTCATTTCTTTTTCTTTCATGGAAAGAATGAGAAATAAGTTTTGTTTGTAGTTACTGACTCAAGATAGAGATGGGTGGGCTTTCATAGCAGAATGTGTCCTGACTGAAATGCTTAGTAGATCATATTTCTCAATTTATCCTTGCCCGGTACACGGTTGTCTGTGAAGATCTTTGCTATCCAGCAAAAAAGTCTGATAGTTGTGAAGCATCAGTAACAGGACTGTTGCTTTTCTTTCTCCTTGCATCTTCCTTGTCTTCACTCCAGCTATTCTCTTTTCTAGGGATATTCACACGACCACAGGGAAAATCAAAAGAGCTGTATTACAGTTCACCCCAGCCAGCTGGACCTATGTCCGCTGGTTTGACCCGAAGTCTTCATTTCAAAGAGTGGCTGGTATCTACCTTTTCATGATCATTTGGCAGGTAAGAAATAAATTCTGTGAAATCAAAGCTGCCATCAGCTCAGTTACTTATTGGCTGTGTTTCGCTAGAAGATATTCTAATGCAATGTATGGCTGTCATTGAAATGCACAATTAAATGAATTGATCATACAAAACTAGTGGGGGCATTGTTCACAGGAGTTACATGATAGTTCAGGAGTGTAATTACAGAATCCATGGAAAAGAAAAAACAAATGTTATAGCTTGCTGCACTGGCCATCAGTTTACTCTTTGCAATTGATACAGTTTTAAAAAGTGCCAGACAGTTTTTTCTTTCTTTTTTTTTTTTTTTCTTCCCCATTGACTATTGGATGGATCACTGATGCTCAGAATTCTGGCTGTGATCCAGCGAGACTCCGTAATACGTCCCAACTGATTGGTTACGTACTCATGCAAATGCTGAGAAACTTCACTAAAACTTTTTTTTTCCTGTTGTTGTTGCTAGTTTGCTGTATTTAGATTTTGAAAGGAGAACCAGAATTGTTTAATGTTTGTTTTTTTTAAATAGATATGATCTCTTCTACCCCTGATTTAGTATATGAAACGTTCCAGAAGACTTCTGCAGTGCAAATTAGTATCTGATCCCTTAACAGGTTTCGGGAAAGAGACCAAATACTTTCATAGAGGTGTCTAGGGGAGAATTCCTTGTTTTAATTTTACATTCCTTGCTTGTTCTAACCTCTTTAAATCCTCAGCCTAACAAGCAGGGATATAGTGGAGCATAAACAGTTGTCCCTCTCTGTTTTAGTTACCATATTAATCTTTGCAATTTTTCTATAGTAACTCATTAATGAGTTATGCAAGGTAAACGCTACTAACTGACTTTTTTTTTTTTTTTTTCCAGCTGACTGAGTTGAACACATTCTTTTTGAAACATATCTTTGTGTTCCAAGCAAGCCACCCTTTAAGCTGGGGGAGAATTCTCTTCATAGGAATCATTACAGCACCAACTGTAAGGTAATTTTGTTGCCATGGTATTTTTTCCTTATGTTCAGAGTAGCTTGACTTCTAGACACCCAAGAACAGCATATAGTTTGTGAAAAACTATGGTACGTTTCAAGAAATTTATGCTTTAGCTGCCATGAAAAGCAAAGCAATCATCACTTCTCAATAAAGTGTCTTTTCTGCCCGATAAACTAGTAAGGTAAAATGTATGTAAACATCTGTGTTTCTACAGGGATGCAGAACCTGTCTGTTCATCTTCTGTTTGTATAGCATCTGCATGCTTTATCCTTGAGGACTGCATGCAAAAGTATCTGCGTTGATGAGTCAAATGCTCCCGAACCTGTAGATAGGGAAAATAGAGCTGTTCTTTTTTTTTCTAACTGAGCTCCTTTTGTTGCTTGTCTACAGGAAATGTTAGCATGTTATAAGAAAGAGCATTGCCTTATTCTGAGTAATAAACACTGCATATATGCAGTGTTAACACTTGTGTAGAAACATTAACCTGCTTTTAGTCACGCATGCTATTTCAGTTTTTTGTTTTTTTGTTTTTGCTATGACATAGCTGAAGGTAGACAGAATGCACACAGTTTTGAAGTTAAGAGACAAGGAATTTCCCGTTCATGAGTAAAGTGATGTTATTTTGGACAGTTAAAGCAATGCATGGCTGCCATTTATTCCTAAAATTGTGTTTTTCATAGCTGGTAGTATCTGAAGTTGTGTGCAGTGATTTCATACTGTTAATTAAATCACCTTAAACATCCTATAAGCTCCTGTATAAATGAGTTTTCAGGTATTTTATGGCACTTCACAGCCTGTAGAAGTCTTTATAATTAAACAATCCTTATATTGTTGGATTAATAACACTTGGCTTCCCCATCTGTCAGTGGAAATCAGAGACTGAGTAAAGGAACTTTGTCCCCATTTCTTTGGGATTCTCCTCTCTAAATTCTTTTTAAAAATTTAGGAGCTTAAAGAAAACAAAACAGAATGGTCTCTAGACTGTTTTCAAAATAGTGAGAAATTCTCCTCTGTTCTTGAGAGGAAAACGTGCCGGTGGTTAGAGCACTCACCCAGGATATGGGGTAGCAACGTTCAGTTACTTCCAAGATTCAAACCCATGCCTCTCAGGAAAGTGCAATTGTTAGCAAATTAAAGATAAACTGTGGGGAAAATGGGGGATTTTCTAATTCATCTGAAGCTGTTGTGAGTTGCCTGAAAGAATAGGAGATTCAGTGTACAGACAGGAGGCAAATATGTAGCTTTGTTAGCCTACTAGTTTGGGTACTTTTCCTTTCCAGTCCTTGCTCTCAGGATTGTTTTCTGTGTTGTTTCAAGCTATTTGATCTATGTGATAATCTGTCCTACTAGAATTGAAGCCATCTGGTAGACATCCAGCATGATTGCATATGAATTGAAGCATCAGCACTTGATTTTCAGTACAGATCCATTTGTAACATAAACTAGTTTTCTAAACGTAAATATTCTGGGGACTTTCAACATCACTAAAGAATTTTCTTGTGTTTTCCTTCTCAGGCAATACTATGCCTACCTCACAGATACACAGTGCAAGAGGGTGGGAACTCAGTGCTGGGTGTTTGGGTAAGTGTTCCTGCTGCATGCAAACCTGAAGCGCTTGGACAGGTGTTAAGTGTGATTCCAGCACAGAAACAGGCTTTGGATGAAGCCAGTGCCTGTCTTGTGGTGTTTTTAGTATAAAGAACAATACAGAAAGATTTTTTTTCTTTTTGCAAGTTCAGAGGAAAGGAAAATTCTGGATTTAGATGTAGAACATGGGAATTGATGGAATGAGTAAGGAGAAGAATAGAAGGAAGAACTAGAAACTGCTGGATAAAGCTATCCTCCTTCGAAGTAGCATTGGCCTTGCTGGCCATATTCTCAGTCAGGTGAGAAGGATAAAACTTTTGCAGCTACTGCTTTCCTGTTATTAGAGTAGTGTTTACCTGGCTGTCAAGGTGGGCATTGCTGCTGTTTGAGGAATCACAACAAAAGATGGTGAAACAAACCACAGGTATCAAAAATTTCTGTTCTGCTCTCAGAGAGGGAAAAGAATAATACTGTGAACAATGGTTACCTTGGCTACGATCTCTTTCAACAACTCTTGGAGACCTTTAAATGAAGAGTTTGCAAGATTGCTTCTGGTGAGAACTTCCTTCTCTAGATGGCTTGACTAAAATGTACCCTTCTTGAAACCAGAAGCATGTGCTGTTGTAGCACTTTAAAAGCTTCCTGTAAATTAGCAACATAGAAGTGTCCCTTTAGATTTATGACTTGGAAGCTTACAAAAGGGCAAATATAAAAGTTCCTAAATCAGGTCTTATGATAAAATATAATATATTATAAATCTTAAGAAACTATTCAAGAAGCGCATTTCTGATGGCAATGATTTTAAATTAAAACAGCTATTTCATTCTCATTGTCAAGATTAGTGTATGTCTTATCTCCAGTTGTCTAAACCATTTTTGTGCTTAATAGAAGAAGCTATAGCTGTTTTTAAATTAGCATAGTATTTCAGTGAGCCATAAAATGCTGAAATCTAATTTAGAGACAGTGCTTTGGCAAACTCTCCCTCACCTTTATTATTGGTCTTGGGGGTATCCCAGTGTTTAAGGAAGTGCTGAGCTGGCAGGCTTGTGTTCAGGGGCACTGCACCACCATAAGCAATACCCATTTTTCAACAGTGAGTTAAGATGAGAGCAGAGCATGATGCAATGTAATTGAAGGGATTTCTACTCTTGTTTTAAATGTACCCTGGAGAACATGACACATGTCTCCTTGGGTTTGGATGGACTTAAATATTCACCTCTTTCACGGAATTACAACCTTCCTGGATGGTTCTATTACTGTCTTCAACTCATGATCATAACATCCAATGGATATTCAAAAGGTAATAACTTTCTGTTCTTGTTTTAGTTTTTCTGGTGCTGAGCAGGAGTTAGTAATGTTTTCTGTAAGCTTAAATCTCCTTACCTGGGGAGGTTCCCGCTTCTCAAAACATGCATTATGATTAATAAAGAGAGGCTGTAACATACACAGTCCTTAAAAAGTCATTGGCTTTTTTAATGATCATTGCAGAGTAACCTGTCTTTCTGGTTTTGGTATGGATATTGCTTTAGCACCGAAGATAACTGATCAATCACACAGTTAATACAACTACTTAATTTACAATTAGGATCAAATAAACTTGCCCTGTTTGTGCATAAACATCTTAGTAGTTACAGAGCAACTGAATTAGCATTTCAGAGATGTGCATTTAAATATAGGCATTTTACTGAAATATGGATTTAAATGATTCAGGAATTGAGATGTTTCTATGGAAGAAAAGAATTTCTCAACTACAGATGGTATTCTCAGAGTCTTATAAAAGATGCATTTTAAACTATTTTATAATTTGGGGGGAAGAATTTTCAAATTCTGTGCTATGAAGAAAGAAATACAGACTCCTTGTTTCATCCAAGGGAAATAATGTCAACGTATTCTTTTGCAAGATGAAGGGAAATATGATTCTGAATGTTTGCTTTCTGACTCTCAAAAATCATTAAGGATTACAGCAACCATCACCCTTGGTTCAAAGCTCTGAGTGAACGCATTTGTATAACATGTCAGAAAATAGATATGCAATCACAAAAACATATTTGAATAAGAAGAGCTGCAATTAAATATTCATCTGCAGTCTGATCTAATTATGGAAAGAGTGCATGGAGCAAATATTCTTCTTCATACTGCTTGTTGCTGTAATGTGCTAGAAGGAGCAACACCAAGAGTTGGTGGAAGCTCTGGATTCATAGCCCCTTCATTCCACACCAAGTGACGGACAAGACTCCATAGCTTTGAGCCTGAAAAGTTGTAAATATCTGGTGATGGGAGAGGGCTGGAGCTTGGTTTTATTCTTACAATGCCAGTTAGGAAAGTAAATATTGCAATTTTTCCTCTCACATTTCTCCACAAATCCTCTGATATTATAGTATGGACCTGAGTTTACACATAAACCAGAGCAAATGCGTGGGCTATCATAGACTTTGTGATACTGTTTCATGTTATTTTTCTCATTAAAATACTTCTGAGGCGAGCAAAGTAACCTATTTAGAATGGTAGTAAATTTGTGTCCTGTAGAGAAATATCCAAAGTGTAGTTTTAGTTCACCCAACAGGGAATCTATTGGTCGTTCAGCATGGAAAAGACATTTATATCTGGTGAGAGCTGAAGCACAGTGGTAGGCATAAACAGAAATTCTCTGCTATTGGCATACACTCCTGCTTGTTGCCTGGACAAGCAGAGGCTTGTGGAATTGTGGACTGCTAGCTGATCGCTTTTTGTAGGCTATTTACGCTGAAGAAAAGTAAAGAACAAACAATATATTTCCCAAAGACTTTTGGTTACCACTGTTGTTGGGGAGATGGGTGCTCACTAGAGAGTAGTGCTTGTATGGTGCTGACCGTCCTGAGTCTGGGTTGTGAAGATGAGAGTTAAGTCCTTGGTGTTTGTAACGACTTTTTTTTTTTTTCCCTTCCCTCTCTTTCTTTCATTTACCCACAGGGTTATTGCTTTCCTTGAAGCTATTGTGTGCATAAAGTTTGGACAGGATCTCTTTTCCAAAACACAAATACTGTATGTTGTGTTTTGGCTTCTCTGTGTGGTAAGTGAGATTTCTCATGTGAAACATAAAGCATGGCAAAAGCATTGAAAACATCTAAATAGTTTCCTCCCTGGACATTGGCAGCAGGGGATCATTGTGAGGGAACGCTGGTAAAGAACTGTGTGCACATCCTAGGAAAAGCAAAAGCAAGATCATTTAGAACATACTTTGAAGGGACTAGAATAACTTTTTTTCTCAGTTCTCAGCATAACAGAATGTAGCCACTTTACCAGTACTTAACAATGAAACAAACTCTAGTTACAGAACTTTTTATCTTTGAGAGAAAATGTCAGTTCAGTTGAGGATAATTTTGGAGCTGCTTCCAGTGGTGCCTTCTGGAAAGGGACAGGAGTTAATGAATAGCATTAATAAGCAATGTGGGTAGTTTCACACTGAAATCTTACAATTGCATAAACCTTGCTTTATCAGGCAAATCATTTTCACTCAGCCTGCAACTTTCTGTACTTCAGTGCGACTACTGCAAATGCAGCATGAACTGCCCATTTTACAACAGTAAACATATGCTAGTCTTGCCAAACTTGTAACTCTGATACCAAACGCATTTTTAATGCTCAGTGAAAAATAAAGCATTTATAATGGGCTGACAGATAATACTTCTCCCTTCTGACTGGGAACGCAGTTTGAAGAGGTGATACGGAGTCAGAATTTATTGTTCTGTTATTTAGCATGATTATTTTATTCCAAAAACTTCAGAGTAGAAGTACTGAATTGCTTCCCAGACTAGAACACCAGAAAACCAAACATGAAACCCAGCTACAAGTATGGAGCAGGGAGAAGGAGAATTTTTTTCTCCCAGACTGATTGTTCCTGGTAACATATCTACAAATCCCTACCAACTGCCCTTTTATGGTGACTGTACAGGATGAGGACAAAAATCTTACTGACTGTGGATCCTGCATGTATCTGAGTGATCTGTATGTCTGGATCCCATTGAAAACTGGTCTGCATGCCTCAAAGTGGCACAATATCTACATATCCTGAAGTTGGAGCACAAGTTTTACTCATTGTGATAAAAGATGCAGAGAGAAACAGAGTATGAAAGTCTCCAAATGTGGAATCTCGAGGAACTCAAAAACCTTGAACTGGCAAGGAGTTTGGAAGAAAAAAAAAAAAAAAATTACAATTTTTTTCTCTCCTTCCTCATTTAGGCCTTTACAACTTTCCTGTGTTTATATGGAATGGTTTGGTACGCAGAATACTATGGCCACCGAGAAAAGGTACGTTTTTAGGAAGCCTGTTCTTGTTTTATACCAGAGTTAAACGGCAAAGCTACTGGATGTTAGAATTCTTTCCCAGAGCTGGCATACATGGGGGAGAGGGGGATGGTTCAGAGTCTGACTGAAATCAATAGAAAGAACTCTGAATTCAGTGAGCCTTGGACAGATCCCAGATTACGCTGTGGTTTCTAAAGAATGCTGTCCTCTTAGATACTCTAAATGAGGCTGTAATTTTGGCAAAGCATTCAGGGATGAATAGTTAGCTAATGTTCCCATTGTACAGGTGGAATGCTAAGGGAATATAAAGAATGCTTGGTTACACAACAGATCACCTGACAAGTGGTGAATTCTTACTGTATCATCTACGTTGTACCTCTTAACTAGGAAGGGAAACGTCCTAAGTACTCATTGTATGTTTTATCAGGACTTCTGTCACACTCTAAATTTATAAGTCTGTGTTGGTCTTAAGAACCAGCATCCCAATGACATGTGTCCTTCTTGTTTTTTGCAGACTTTATCAGAAAGTGAGGACAGCCCATACAGTCCAGATGCTTCTTGGCTTCATTCTAAATTCAGTAGAGGTATCGGCACTTTTGCATGTATATTCTTGAAATGGTAGTGTTATAGCTTAGCATCAGGAAATGAGGCTTGAGAAACTTACCTTGGAGACAATTGGACTTCCTTAAACATCCCTGCAGGAGCTATACAGATAAATCATCTACAAAGCTATTTGGTTTTACTGCCTTTTTTCTTCCAACTCTTGGAAATGTATTTATTTTTTCATGAAGCAGTTTCATTTTTCTGCTGCTATTTCGTTCTTGTAGTTTTAGGACATATATTTCACAAGTGTTCTGGATGGGTTTTCTACCTGAACATTCCACTTTCCATTTTAAACCTATGAATGTGAATTATGCTTTCATTCCTGCTTTTTAAGACAGTCAAGAATGTGTCCTGGAGCTTATGTTCTTGCTGACGCTTGCCTAGTTAGTGCAGTGCTGATGATCATAAACAGCTTCTTCTGTATTCACATGCAGCCCACTTCTCTGACTTCTTTTCCCTGCGCTAGAGGTCAGTCGAGTTAATTTACTCCTCCTTTTCTCTGTAGTGTGGGCTTGCTTATTGAAAAAAATCAAGCTTCACATCTGGAAGTGACCTGTCAGAGCTTATGCTCCAGGTGTGTTTGTGTCATTAAAATCACAGAACCATTTAGGTTTGAAAAGACCTCTAAGATCATCCAGTCCAACCTGTAACCTAATACTACCAAATCCTCTACTAAACCATGTCACTAAAACATATAAATGATAAATATTACTTATTTATAAATAATATTTATAATTTTATAATTTTTTAGAATTATTTTATAAATACATGTAAATATTACTTATTTATCATATACTTGAAAAGCACCTACAGTGGAACATTTATATATACCGTATGTGACTTTTTTAGATGCTGACGATAACTTATTTTCAGTTTAGTGAATTTGTGGGCTTCTATATGGAGAAAAATTGCTTGCACTCAGAGTCTCTCTCATTTATACATGCTGGAGAAATCTAGCCAAGCAAATATTTGTTCTCTGACTTTATCTGTTTCTTCATTAATTGCAAACTTTGACCTCTTTCACGTTTTGCTCTTAGATTCTTGTTTCAGTCCCCGTTGTCTCCCTGTGCTTTCTCTGAGTCAAACACGGGCTATCATATGAAAGACTGAAAACAAGAAATGTACTCAGTCTGTGACTTCAGTTTCATAGTTTTTTGCTTCTGATAGTAGTGACTGCCAGTAATAAAGGTGTAGAGATTTAAATTATCGATACCACTTAAAATAAAAGATGTTTCACCACTATGTTTTTCTATGGGGAAAGTTTGGAAATTTCTTGGAGGAGGCAGAATTTCACAGAACTCTTAAATTTTTTTCATTCTTTTCTTAATTAGGCCACTAGATGGAGTACGAGTACCGCCCAGTTTGTATTGGCTTAAACTATTCCATACTGTAAATGCTGTAGCTCTAGAAAGCCTTACTGTCTTTCTGACAAGAACTTGTCAATGTCAAATAGTCAAAAAGTATTTATTTCTCAGCAGGTGCTGACAATAGTCCACCAAAACATTCAGTCAATAGTGAAAGCCATTCATCTCGAAGGAGGAATCGGCACTCCAAATCAAAAGTAACGAATGGAATTGGCAAGAAATAAGAAAGGTGTCTGAAGATATTCTACGATGTGACTAGGGATGACAAAGAAAATCCGACCTGGCTCTGGGTTTCCAAATGGAAGATTGATTTTTAAATTTAAAAAAAAAGATGTTGAAGAAAAGGATGGTCAAGATGGAGCCATCGGTGTAGTGCAAATCATTGCCTGCTGATTCTTGCCATTCACTGATTTAAATCTAGTTCCTTCAGCATGTGGCAACAAAAGCTAATGAAGAGTGTGCTGGAAAGAAAAATAATTTTGTCATGGCAGGTACACCCTGTTTTGTGTTCAGGTGTTGCAAGTGCATTTTTAATATCTTAGCTGAGGATATAAACACAAAGGTTATAGTAAACTGATAATCAGTTTGCATGGTTGATTGGATTGTTTTGTTTCACTGTGTTTTTGTTGTTTTCTAGAAGAGTATGCAATCCTTTGACTGAAAGCAACTGCCCATCTTTCTCACAACTAAACTTTTGTATACAGCAGTTAGTAAATATTTAAAATTTCCATACTCCTATACAGCTGCTTGCTTTTATGTAAAGGCTCTACAGACCTGGTGATAGTGTTTTACCAATCAAGAAATGCGTCCAGGTTTCTTGTAAAAGATGTGAAATTGACCTTCGTTATGGTTCTTTTGCTCTGTATTGTCCTTCTGCTTGATTGTTACATATTCTATTTCTTTAAGTTTTTTTTAAATACTTGTATAAAAACCTGTTGCAAAACAGAGAGGGCCATGCCTCCTGCCCTCAGAGACAAATATCTCATTTAGTTGGGTTTTCTTCTTTGCTGCAGTGTTTTGCATCTTCAAGTGCAAGTCTGTCATTCTTCCAGCTGTGTCACATTGTGTTCAGTGTTCCTTCCTGCTCCCCTTTAATTTGCCTCTGCCTCAGCTGGAACCAAGAATTCCCAGCTTCTTCAGACTGAAAGCAGAACTGCTTTGAAGGCTCTAATGCCCTACCAAGCCTGATGATAAGGCAGTTTTTTTGTGCTGGAGTTGAGTTGCTTACTACTTCCGTAAGCATAATTATTTGTAAAGACTTGCGGTAGTCTTTGGTGTCTGAGAGTTAGCATGATATTACTGTGATATACTGCCTTGGTTTGATATTTTCTGTCATGCAGTCAGACACCCAACAGCAAAGTGACTCTTTCATGCAGATTTTTTTTTGGGGGTGGGGGTGGGGAGGCAGGGGGTGTTGAAACATTAATTCTGATGTCTAGCGAAGTGGATAATGCTCCAGATGTGAACATAATAATTAAGTCAAGAGGTAAACAGTCAAGAGCAATCTGTTCCTGTATTAAGTTATCAAAATGTTTTTGTGCCAATGAGATTTTGGGTTTCATGGGGTTGACAGAGGTAGATAGGTTAAGGGTAATAATACCCTTAGTTGCTAATCTTCAAAAGAAACTGGGATTTTCTTTTTCTATGAATAAGTTACTGTGATTTGCCACAGAGTAAGTACTAAAGAAAATGCAGCAGAGACTTTATACAAGTGTATGATACTGTAAATAGAAAAAGTATCCTGTGTAATCCACGAATTCCTATGTGCCACAGATTATCGACATTTTCAATGCACTTAACTGTGTTGCTGCTGAACTCCTCAGAGGCCCTTTGTTTCCCACCCCCCCTTTTCAAACAAGTAAGTGTACAACTTCAGAGGTGACATAGTAGAAGCTGCTATATCATCATTGCTACAGTGACATTAAATGTTACGTGAGAAAAACGATAGGAAGACTTTCAGGCTTTCCTGCAACTGCTTGGTTTTCATTCATATTAGCAGTTCCATGTATTATTTCTTTATTTGTGGTGTGCTGCATATTGATGAATGTATTTGTAGATTTCTTTGGATATTCAGACTTGTTACTTTTTTATTTTCTTGGTTAATAAGTCAGTCTATGCAAGACTGAAGAATGGCATTGTAAATTTTTCTATCAATTCAATACCAAAGCAAGAGGTTGGAAGTGTAACGGTTTAGATATATTAAGTACTGTGGTTTTGAAAGCTGAGAGCCTGTTTTGTACTTGCAAGGTGTATACACACCAACTGTATATACAAAGCTTACATGTGCAAGCAGATGCTGAAGTACACGATCTAGTTGCCTGTGGGGACAAGCACACATTTTGTAAATGCAGACCTGGTGCTTACACTGCTGCACTGCACCCTAAAAATTGAAAAGGCAAATACAAAGTGTTGTCCTGTTGGCAGCTGACTTCTGTATGCTGTTACAACAGCACCGGCCTTGAAGAAATGTTGTTTGACAACATCTTTTTAAATATTTCCCATGATTTTTTTTGGTTGGTTGGTTGGTTTTGCTACTCTAAAAGAGGGAGGGCTAGGGTGAAGGGAAACGAGTAAACTCTTCAAGTGCTGCTTGGAAAATGGCATTTTCTGTCCTCTGTCAACAGTTCTGGCTGGAATTCACACGTGTTCTCACAAGTCTTCTGCTGGACTGACAACTGTATTTTCAGCTCCATCGTCTTTGGATGTGAGCTTTGCACTAGCAGGCATTGGAAGGGTGCTTTTGATCACTGCTGTAAACTTAGTGATCCCAATTTTATCATTTACAACGCTATTGCTGAATTTGGTATGTGTGTGACACCTACAATGACAAATCACTGAGCTGTTTAGCAACAAGCATCCATGTATGAATTCTGCTGCTTGAACAGTATTTTGTAATAGTCACAGATGCACTGTCCTGTTTTTAACTACTTGTTCTGTCTCACTTTCTCCTTACTTTCCTGCTTCTGATGTTCTTTCCTGTCTCTGTCCTCTGGTGATCTCCCCTGCTGCTAACGAGAGATCGGAATTGGCCCTCCAGAGGCTGTCCATCAGTGGTGTCAGTCATTGAAGGGAGGCTAATTCGGGGCAGCATGGCGTAAGCGGAGGGTTGTGGCAAGAACTTTCTGTAGTGGACTAAATAAAAATGAAGAGTTTTAAGATGCAGGCATAAAGTGAACCAGTGCTAGCCTGGAGT
This sequence comes from Anseranas semipalmata, assembly GCA_013399115.1. Lineage (NCBI taxonomy): Eukaryota > Metazoa > Chordata > Aves > Anseriformes > Anseranatidae > Anseranas > Anseranas semipalmata. The sequence goes on along the minus strand of VXAA01007443.1, from coordinate 230,818 downwards.
ACTGGATTCCAGTACTAAAGTTGCTGTATAGATTATATACAGCATCTAATTAAATATTTGGAGTGTAATTGCAACCAGTGCTTTTGTTACTCTTCTGTGAAGATGATCGTTTGATGTTCTGTCTGTTAAAACTTTTAATATTTTTTACCATGTTATCACAAGAGGACACAGATGTCACCATGTATTTAATAGTTTTGGATAGAGTTGCTCTGTATTGATTGCAAAGTATTGTATTTTGCAATAACTCAGTAAATCAACCCATGCCACCTGTGTGTGTGTGTTTCTCTGTACCTGAGAAGATTACATACTACCTTTAAAAGTTATTACTTTTTATTGTATATAATTGCATGCTGACAAATGGAGCAGCTCCTGAGCAGCCTACCATGCACACTAAGATTTTGCTGCAATTTATTATTTCCATGCAACAGATCTGATAATATGAACAGTTATATGCCTTCTGAAGCTTCTATAGCATACAGGACAAGTCTTGTCTTAACCAATCCAGTTATTCTTTTTGGATTTGTTTTACTATTGGATGGGAGAATTGAGTTGCGAGAGGGTCTCAAGACAGATCTTCAAAGAAGAAATGAGACTTCCTGTGGAAGAATAGTAAGACGGGCTACTAGCAAGTAAACTTCTGCCAGTATAATGGTGTCATTGAGTATCAGAAATACTTTGGTTTGGCTTACACTGCTGCCGTAGTTTCGATAACGGCAGTTTCACATTATTTTTGTACGAAAAAACTGATTGTGAGCTGTTGATTGCTCCTCTGCTGTTGGCGTTAGCTTTATGTCTACTGTGTGAAGGTTTTCCCTTTTTTCCTCAGTTCCTTTTCTCTACAGGCAGTGAGTACTTGTTGAGAGAGACTTTTCAACATAACTTATCTTCTTGAATACTAATTTATAGAGAGCCAATAAGTTCCGAGGTTGTAGTGTCATTTGGAAGTTTGTTCAACCTCTGAGAAGGACAGCAAAGAGGCAAATGTTGAGTTTGTGAATCTTCTGAAGAGTGGGAAAATATCTGATTAAACAGTTTATAATAACTACCTCTTGCAAGACACAGCTTACTGCATCGGAGAAGAATTTTTTTTTATATCCTGATTTTTACATCCTAATTCTGATCATTAGTGTTTTAAAATGAAGCATTGGAACAACCTTCCTTTAAGAAGTAACACGTCAAAAATGTGCTCCTTTGTAAGCATGGGGCCTTACTGCTTCCGAAGGATTGCTCTTTGTAGTTGTCTTGCTAGTTGCTGTTGTGGGTAGAACTGTAGTCTGCAGTGTCAGAGCAGAGTCGAATGAGCCAGAGGCTACATTTCTACTCGCTCATCCTGTGGCAGAACTTGCATGCTATTTTTGATAGTGACATGGCACAGGTAGGAAGCTAGAGCCAAAACTGGTATGGTGTCTGTCCTGGGGAATGTGACCTAGTACTGACCGAAACGGTGTCCATGCTTACTTTGCTACCTGCAGTTCAGTTATGGTGTGTTAGAGGAACTGCTGCTTCTGATTGCTTTTTCCCTCAGAAGTAGAGAGGAGCACAGTACTATTTATTTATTTGTTTTCCTCATGTATCCGAGTGCTCACATTCGACTACATCCTGGTTACGTGCCCATAGGTCTAAGCACTGCTCTCCAGTGCCACTCTTCTCCCAGTGGTATGTCTCCTGACTATGTTGGAGGACTACCTGGTCATGGGGCATGGTTTAACTAGAGGTTTCTCAGCCAGTTTTGAGCCCTGTATGTTCAAAATACATCTTGAAATACTCTGCTTCCCTCTACCCCAGGTTTGCTCTGCCTTCTTTATCTACCCATTGTTGCCATATAGTTTTGTTTTCTGGAGCTCTGGCAGAGACTGGTCCTGTCTCAACAAATTAAGGTAGTTCCCTGATGGTGCAGTTTCACAATTGGATAGAAATGAATTTTGGACAAACACACACCCTGCGTTATTCAATTTAATTTTTGTGGCTGGTCAGGACTTGAGAACACGCATTCTTAAAGTAGGACGAGAAACCCACAAACTCTTCATACACTGGGCTGAAAGCACAAGGACAGCTAGACTGCTGGTTTTTGCCCAGTGAGATGCGTGCTCTTTTCTCTGTACGCCTGCTCACTAGTCTGTTAATGCTGTGGCTGCAGACGTGCCTTAGGTGGTTTCACATGTACCTGCCCCCTCTGAAACCAGCTGATGTTCAAAAGTGTAAGCCGTGTTTGCATGGAGCAAGGTTTGGGAAGTAAGCCCTAGTGAGAACTACCCTGGCACTGTGGCAGCAGGTAGCGTATAGCTGCCATAGAGCCAGTAAGACCATCCAGGGGGTCTCTAGGTAGAGTCAGCCTGGGACTAACCAGGTCAGGTGTTACTTAGCACCAGCTCTGCCTGCTCCCAGCTCTTCTTGGAGTTACTGGTGTGCCTTGCACACTTCTGAGCCTATCTGGGTCTAGAAGGACTTGCTAGTGAAAGAGTGAAGATAGTCAGCTTTCAGGCTTAAACCAGCTCCTCATGTTTTATATGGTACCAATCAGTCCGATAACCTGCCTATGTGTGAGAGTCGCATGCATAAACCAGCTCTAGAGACCCAGTTTGGGTCTGGAAGAAATATCAGTACGGGTGATTGGTTTGGTTTGTTTTTCTGTGAAGGAGTTCAGATCTCCTGTTGCCTTCGACAATGTACAGTTGGCTATACATCCACAGAACATCTTGAACAGGTCCTCTAGAACTCTTCTGGATTGTGTCTTTTACTCATCTACTCACTATAGACAGCTGCAGAAAAATTTATCAAGTTTCTTCGTGCTTTAAAGATGAGTCCAAGTCATGGTTATCTCAAAGGGCTTTGGAAATGTTTGGTATCAAATTTTATTTCCAGCTCCTTTCTACATCTTTAATTTGAATTGAATCTTCTTGTATTTCCTTCATCTCTCAGGCTACAGTTGGTGTCTCATTCTTGAACTTTTCTTCTCTCACAAAGAAGCAGTCCTGCTGCCCTCAACAGTCTAAATTATATTATGGTAAGGCCAAGTGAGTTTTTACTTCAATTCAGGGAAAAAAAAGAAAGTCTGGGAAAGAATGTAAATTGTAAACATTGAATTCCTATAATCAGCAACAATGTAAGTGCCAGACTATAATAAGCATTCACATGGGTTTAATTTTCATAGTTTTCATGGATCTCAGCTTGCAGATGATCATGAAATAACTGGATAGCTTATTTAATTTTTTTTTGGAGTAGGGGAATTTATAGCAGTAGCATTCCTATGGATGTGATCCAAAGTATGTTCTGCAATTGTTGTACCCTCCAATTCAGTATTTTGGTGGTTCTTGCTTAAAAAAAATGCACAAAATGCTCACGTGTTCGTACATGTACATATATATCTACCGAATGAACTGTCTCATCAAAATGCTCAGGGCCTGACTGAGTGTAGTCTCTGTGACAATGACTAGTGTGTGTCTGGACACTTGAAAGCATCCAAGGCTGTGTGTATGCATGTAATGTCCAAGACAGTGGGCGTTAATCTGAGTTGCAGCCTCTAGGTGATGCTATAACACAAACACAGAATGGGACCTGGATTTTCAAACGTTGCTTCTAATTTTGGGCTACTAGCTTTAGCCACCTTGGCTCCGTTTTAAAGACTTTATAACTCCTGTTGACTTTAATTACATGTACCATACACACAGGCCTGCAAAGTGCCTATGTTGTCAAACTTGCTGCAGAACAACCAAAGCAAAATAAAATCAAATGAGTAGCTTTGAGAAGGCTTTTAATTAAAATGTTAAATGATAGCTCTAGTCTTTGGAGAATAAATGAGAGAAAGACTTCTATTTTGGTTTGCTACCAAACATACCAATTTGTTGTCTAAGTACCTTCCCTGTTTGAAGGAAGCACTGTTCTCTCCAGAAGATCTTTGGGATGAAGCTCTGGGCAGGGTTCTTCTGGCTCTCGTCCTGTTACCGCTGCCCTTTGTGCAGGACTTTGGGCTGGGGCAGGATGACCGCTGTTTGAAAAGGTTGTTTGGCTTTTGCTCCCAGGGACGCTGCCGCACCAGGCTGTCTCCAGTGCTGCACACTCGCCTGCGTTTCAGCTTGTTGCAGTGAAGCTCTGAGCTTATCTGCTTGCTCAGATGAGCCTGACCCTCATCCCTGCAGTCTTGTTTGGGAAAGGGAAGCCACTGTGTGCAGATTAATATTGCCTCATGTCTTTATGTGGCTCAGAATGTGGAATGGTTCAGTAGGCGTTCAGAACTTCATACCATCTACAAAGAATTTCCATTTTTCCAATAATAGACAGTTGTCACTAAGGTTTTAAAGGTTTGGAAAATCCTTTCAGTCACAAACCTCAGCGGGGCACCTGACTTGTACCACTTACTACGACTTCTATCTGTCAGCTTTGAGATGTTCCTATTGGCCTGAGGAAAAAGAAGTGCAGATCATTTAACGTGCATGTGGTTAGCTGAGAGAAGAAATTACAGCCCTCATTCCTTGCAGGAGGAAACATGGTGTGCTTGCTTTTCTGAATCCTGTTCTGTACAGGGTAACCAGTAGAAACCTGCAGTGGTTTTGTGGTAGCTTGACTTCAGTACTTGCTTTCACAAAGCTCACAAATGGACAGGAAAAAAATACAGTGAAAAGTACCACTAAAGGAAACTTATTTCCATTAATTAAATTAATGATCTGGAAGAAAACTAGGACCTTCTATTAAATTAGCAGAGACATTTAGGGTTGGTGGTGGTGTTTTTTTTCCCCTCTGTGCTGTAAGAGTAGCAGGTGATGCAAAATGGTGCTTGGAACTTATTAAATATTCTTAGTTCTGCCCATTAGCTGACTTTGCCGTATTTGGATCACAAATCTGGATCTGCATGTTCCATTTGCCCACATTTCGAATGCATTTGGAATAGCAGGACAGAGATTGGGGCGGAGAAACCAGATGCATTAGATCTGAAGTGCAGTTTCCTGGTGACGTTCTCTAAACAACCCAAAACATCTCTCAGACTGAAGGGTTCCACTTGTTGACTTCAGGTTCAGGCAGCACATGTCATTCATTCGGTCCCGTTGCTTTTCACGGTGGTGGTAACGTGATTACCAGTAATGATCTTTCATGCTGTACATTTTTTTCCTTGCACCACTTCAATGTCAAAGGAATTTCTTTGAAACAATGCATAGGACATTGCAACGTTCATGGGGGGGTGGTCTGTAAGTTCATGTTAAAGATTAGAAATGAGGACAAAGGGTAAGTGACTTGTCTATGTTTCCTCAGGAAGCTGAAGACAAAGATTGGAGTAAGATCCCAGATCTTCAGTTCCCATGCCGTAACCACAAAATTATCATGGGACTTGCTTAAAAAAAAAAAAAAAGTGCTTCTATAGTAAATCCAAGAATATTATCCACATTTCTTAATCCCTAAAAATGAAAACATACCATACTACATAAAAAGGAAACAGAAGTGAGGTGACACCACTCCCACCCCCATTTCCGTATTCTGGTCTTCGTTCTATTTTGCTGGGTTACTTCAATTTACCTACCTTTTCCAGTGAGCTTTCATGACCAATACCTTGGCTGTTGATTTAAAACTAGTGTTTACTAAAGGTAGGTAAACAATATAGGGCAAAGTAGATCTTCAGACTGCAGATTTTCGTTAGAGCGCAGTCATCTCTCTGGCTGGCTGCTCTGTGATTTCTGCTTCTGCTCTGCAAAGGCATGATGGAGCACTGTGGTTCCTACCAGACCTAACAGCTCTGTGCTTTTTTCATTGACTCTTGTGGCCTAATCCATTTGACTTTGCAAGCAATGAAACAGGCAGGCAGTTTGCATTCTTCGCAGTTCACCAATTCAAGCAATATTGGTTGAATCAGGGCTGCAGAAGGGACATCAGCTGGAGGCTGGGAGCAGGGTTCTCATGCTGTTTTTGAGCTGGAGCCAATTTCAAAGGGAAATCATAGCCCTTTGGAAGACTAATGCCCATTGTTAGCCCCCGTGTACATGAAAAAAAAAAATTGCAGCTGGAACTGTTCTAAAATAAATCACATGCAAACAGTGTTTGGATCTCACGGGCTTCTTGCTGCTCTTTGGGGCACACACAGGTGCTGTACCCGTTCTCGCTGCAGAGCCACATTTTCTGCAGAGATGTGCCACATCTGCCCTGAGGTGCGAGATTATTTCAGACCTTTTGCTTCTCTCAGGTGTGTCCATTTGTTATGAGCCACAATCACTTCTGTCTCTCAGCTTACTGACAGCAAAGTTGTCCCTGTTGTAGGCCTCCGTAATGATCATCGCTTGCTTCTTGCGTGTCCGACCATCTGACTTCCAGCAAGTTTCCAGAGGACCTTTCTGAGGAAAGCTGCAGTGATTAGCTGATCACACAATCCTGCATCTCTCAACAGCAGATCTTTCAAACGTAGGTCTTTGTTGCTGAGGCATTAGTTTGGTTATGGAGGTGGCTATGGATACTCCTTGTGTGCCACTGGCTGCCAAAACTGGCTGTGTACAACAGCCATGACTCCATGCCAAATAGGCGCAGTATTTCTGAGCAACTTCTGACTATAGATCACCTGGAGTGCCAAGCACTGAAATATCAGTCGCCTCTCTGAAGACCTCAATGTCTACAAAGCCCAAAGCCAAGATAAGGCAGGAGTCTGGCCACTGCATAAATTTGAACTTTTCCTTCTTTTTTAATGAGCAACTCCACACTTGCAGAGAAACCTGTTTTCTGTGGGTTGGTGTGCCCAGGCAGGCATTTCATTCTTGCACCTACATGAGGAATTATAATTTGTAGAAGTGGATGGTTTGGCACAGTCCTGACACTACTGCCAGGACTTTAAGGACCTCAAGTTTTTGGCTTTGCTTTTATTAAAATTGCTGGGTGGGCTGATCACCTTTGCATCATGCTGTTTGCCTTGTTTGGTTAAAGCAAGAGTAAATGAGATAAAGATGAAAGTGAGTTTGTACCAGGTTAAAAAGTTTCAGTTTCTGCTCTTTAAGTACTGTTCTCGAACTGGTTCCAGGCCCTGGTGTTTGCTTGCATCAGCCACACTCTTCCGCCTTGATACGTCAGAGATCTCTCATCAAGGACTAATTACTTTTTGAAATTGACAGGAGGATGCCAACCATTTAGAAGTAAAAACGAACCAAAAATGCTGCTTTTGTTTCTGAGCTGGGTTCCTGGCTTATCTCTGTCCTTCCATCTAATGTGATCCCACAGGGCTTCACCTTTCAGTGGGCGACGGAGGACAGTGATGTCCCGGTGAAAGTCTGGTGCAGCCTCTGTTCTCCCGCTCCATTCACAATCATTTTTTGCTCACCTCCCTCAGCAACAGGAGGCCTGGCTTCATTTCCTCTTGAGACAAGAGACAGAAGCGTAGGCTTCCTTGGCAGTCAATAACGGGTGACGTTCAGTAGGCACCTTCAAAGAGCAAGGCAGATCATGGATGGTTTCATCACCCTCTGGAGTTGCAGCTGACCTCAGAAGGAGCCTCCACAGATAGCAGCAGGCATGTAGCTACCGCGGGCACCTCCTGAGAATGCCTGAATTGCAAGGGATAGATGGGTCCAGGCCTTTGTCCCATGTTGCTTCACTGATTTGAGCCACCCATCCCTTTTCCTTCCCAGCCCTCACACCATGCTGCTGTTTTCCAGATGCTCTGGAGAGCCCTTCACGCGCTTCTGGCAAAGGTTTTCAGCTGTGTGTAACCACCTGGTTCTTAGCTGCAAAACCCGGGGGCACACCTGAACTCGTGTGGCTGTCCGGAGGGGGCACGAGGGCAGCAAGCAGAAATGGCGTGCTCCAGTGATGGATAATTCCCACCGGAGGGTTGCTATGGAACCGACGCCACGCTGGCACAATTTCCATCCCTATCTTCACTAGGGCACTCTGCTTTTAGGTCGCCACTGATACTCTGAGCCCGCTACAGGGTCAAAAAGGGAAAGACCGGATCTGTGCCAGAATGAACATGTAGTTCGTCCACTTTCCTACAGGACCAGCTAAATTTTAGATGGTTTTCCTGCCAGTGTGATAAGTGATATTCAGCATGGGAAAAGATACAAGACAAACCATTATTTCTTTCTTCTCAGAACTATCCCAAGATGTAATTCATATTCCCCAGCTTCCTTCTTTAGGAGCTAGTCATGGCTGTTAGAAGAGGGTTAAACAATCTCGCTAGGAAGCAGAGAACTTTATCATAGCTAAGTAGGATTAACACACACGTAATCCCCTTACAAAGCTACTTGCCTTCCAACTCTGGTGCATAAAAATAAAAAAAGGATTGGATCAATGTTATTTTTCTCATATCTAATTTGAGAACAATAGAGCACATTAAGTAATTAAAATGTTCACCTTTAAGGTGCTTAAAAGCAAGGGCTGCTGGCAGATGTATAATTAGCTCCAGTTAGCTGCTTGCTTGTTTACTTCAGTTAATTTATCTCGTGTGGGGTCTTTGGGCTTGGAGCTTTATTTAGAAAATGTTTTGTTGCGTAAGGTGATGCAGCAGAATAGGTGGGGACCATGGTTAAAGAAAATAGAAAAATGGTCATCTACTGAGCCAACATACGTGCTAATACGGGGCATTTCGGGTCCTCTTTGTTGTGCCATCTACAGGTGCTGGCAATTCATCTTTTGTCAGAACTGTAGTTCTTAATAGGCTGGGTAAAATCACCCCAAATGGTACTATTTTTCTTGCGTTGTTTTTCTGGCACAGAGGAACGAATCTGCTCTGCCTGCCTCTGTGTGTAACATACAAAGCAGCATTTTTTCAACTTCATTTAATAGGGGTGACTTCCAAACAAGTAGAACCGGGCGCTCCCAGACCACGTGGCCATTTGGAAAAGCGGGAACATGGCATTTGGGGCAGGGCAACTCCACACGCCAGCCTTCAGTGATGAGGGTTCACTTGTATTTGCTCCCGTTTGGTTTCTGCACACGCATGGGAGGGTGTCTGGAGACACAAAGAGCAGGATTTTTGCATGTTTTCAGATGCCCCCTTCTGACAGCTTACCGACTGCCTGAATGCCAGAAGATGCAGGCTGGCAACGTGGTGGGACAGACGGACAGAGCCGTGCGTGGATGGGAGAGGCGGCAATTAGCTCTCGCCGCGAGCTGTAGGCATCGCTGCATGTGGGTAAGGCCCGCTCATTCTGCTTGCTTTTCATCAGGTGTCCTAAAAAAACTGACAGCACTGGGAAAGCAAGCCCTGGGGAACCCTTTGCGTGCATTTATTGTCCCGATGCTGAGCATGAATGAGGGGCTCTGCTGAAGAGCCCACGAATGGTTAGCAGTTATGATCCCATAAGATGTATGGGAGGCTGGAAGACAATGACTGACAGTGGGGAGGAGGGAAAAATATTCCGTATTATTATACTGACGTTTTGTGAGCACTGTAGAGGAAGGAAGCCTTTAAAGTGCGAAACCTCGAGCACTTGAAATGATAAGCAGAGCCTACAGAAATCAGCTTGTGGGATCTGCCTCTCCTGCTAAGCTGTCTGAAGGTTTGGGGGTTGTTTTGTTTTCGGTTCCCCCGGGAAGCTTTCCCACCTCTCCAGTCTCGCCTGCTGGTCGGAGCTACCCCCAGATCTGTAGGCGGCTGGATTCCCATGGCAGACAGTGATAAAACCCAGTGTTTTTTGCACTGTATAAATGATTGTACTTCCCTGTAGGTCTCGAGTTCAACAGCCACAGGAGACTGAGCCTGTCAGCAAATGAGCCCTTCATGGCTTTTGCTTTCTTAGTGAATGTTGGTTTCATGGCTCCTGACAAGTGCATCTCAATATAACAATCATGTGTGCAAGGTGACTTTTTTTCTGTCCTGTGGAAAACTTTTCCGTGGCTTCCTGTATTTACTGCCTTGCTCAGGGACTGAGGAGCAAACCCCACTGCCGAACCCAGGACTCCCCCGTCCTTTTTGGAGCAGCACGTTTGATGTTCCAGTGGCCTTGGACAGACTAAAGATCCTGAAGAGCTCCTCCGTCACAGCCTGCTTCAGCCTTTCCAGCTGCCACAGAGCTGGAACGAAGTGTGGGCAGCTGCTGGTCTAGGATAAAGCCACCAAAGCTGGTGGGGTTTTACCAAAGATGGATCCATCTGACGGATGGGACCTGCTCCTCCTGCTCTGCTGCGCAGCGAGCATCCCAGCACTGCAGCAAGTCCCTGCCCGGCTGCTGCTCCCGCTCTCAGCTGGCGGCCAGATGAACATATGGAGCCTTCAAACTTGACTCGGCCAATGTTTACTGGGGTGGAAAGAGGACAAATCCCAGGCATATGGTGTTCGCCTGCTTTTCCATCCCCTAATCATTCCTCTGTTTGACCACTAGCAAGCCCACATCAGTTAATCAGCTCTCACGGCGTGCCCTGAGTATCTCCAGCCTTCAGCTGGTCCTCACCGAATGGTGAAGGAAGTTGAGGAGCTTGGGCTTTGTCAGACAGACCCCTGGGCTCCCCATGCTTCTTGCATCCTCTCCAAAGGTGGCTCCCAGCTGAGTTTCCAAGCCAGTCCACGTGCCCTCGGGCAGCCCAGGGCTGTGCCCACCCCTCAGGGGGCTGTCCTAGAGCTGGGAGCCCCCAGGATGGGGTCAAGTCATACTCCAAGCCTCTCAGAGGCTGCAGGAAGGAAGCAGGGCCCTGCGTCTGCCTAGCACGGAGCCAGCTCCTTCCAGGGACGGGCCGTGTTACTCTGAGCACTGGAGAAGCACAGCTCGGAGCAGTCGAAGATGACACCAGCTCCAGGAGAAATGCCTACGTGAAAAGTCGGTGCGCGACGGGAACTTGAAGCCACATCTCCAGATGAGAAACTGCAGACTTTGAGAGACAGACTAGGAAATGGGACAAAAGGTAGCGATTGTGCTTGTTTATCATTTCGAAGATCTGCCTCGCCCTCTGACTTCACCCTTCCTGTAGCAGCTGGGTCACCCTGACCTAGTTTTTAGACAATAATTTTGGATTTCACGGAACCACGATGAAGCCAGGATAAGGAAGAGCACAGAGGGCTTTCCTGGTAGCTTTGCAAGGTGCAGGGGGGCTTGGATTCAGGTCTGGAGAGCGATGTACTGAAAAAAGTCTTAAACTGTTCCTTTCCCCAAGTCCTGGAGTACGAGCTTTTCTTTACAACCTTCCTGTTACGGAAACCAGCTGCTGTGGGGGTGTGTGGGTGCTATGGCCAGAAAAATCCCACCAGCGGATTCCCATTGAGGCTAAATCCCCTCCTCACAGGCAGGGATAAAGGTTAACTCAGCTGTGCAAACTGATTTATATTCAGCTGCACATGGCCGCAAATCGCACCTTTTGTTCCTGACAAATATGAATATGGTGTTTGCTCTGAAAATTCACCGTTTCTCATGCAAAATCTCTCCCCTCGCTGTTTGTCTCGGGGACGTGGAGTTTTGCTTGGCAGGGGGACGGTGCAGGAGGGTGGTCAGGGTGGGTGGGAAGGAGTCGGTGCCCGGGATGTGGGGTTTCCTCTTTCCTCTGAACCCTTGTGCAACTTCTAATAACTTGGTGAAAGGCAAATGGCAAAAAAATCTCTAAAAAGGGAAGACATCCTTTAGTGAGAGGAGGAGCAGGGCAGTGGTGGATACAGCTGGTGACAGAAAACTTGTTTCAAGTCTTTACAGCTTGGAGATTGGATTCCAATAAGGGAGCTGTCAGGGCTCAGAGCTGTTTTTCGAAGGTGCAGCGTATGTTTCCAGCTGCCCTCTCTGTGTCGCCTTGTCTTTGCTCTGCATGTAAGGGCCTGGCACACCGACTTCCCTAATTACCTGAAGGGACGCACCCAGCGTCACTCGACTGATGGTTGCCATTGTGACCAGCACGTCTCAGGACCAATCGTACAATTTTTGGTTGCCCATTAGGGAGACATATCAGACACACGGGAGCATCTCTGCTCAGCCAGCTTTGCCACTGCTAACAGAGCTAGTTGAAATGGCTCTGCCTGACTCTGAAAGACACTCCAGGAAGAATTTTTCAAGGATTTAAAAATTTAATTTATAAGAGCTCCTTACCCCCCACCCCTTTTTTTTTTGAATTCTCTCTTTTTCTGGAATTATCATCTCTATTCTGTGAAAATTATGAAATGACCTGCATAATGTCAGTCAGACAGACTGTTCTAAGAAATTTCTGCTTGAGCTTGGGAAATAATGGAGAAACTCTCCACATGAATATTTTATGTTGCAATGTCAGAAAATGCGTATATATATATACACGCATATATATAAATGAACATTTGCAAATCATTTCCCTAGCTCTGTGAGCTGAGAAAATAATGAAGGAAAGTTATTAGATAATATTATGCTGTTGGCCACAGAGCTGTTTCAAGGTTGTAATCCAGCCTGTTGCCCTCAGCACAAAAAGCTGACTTTACATTCTTCCTGTTCCAAAACTCATCATGTTAAACACAGGACTAAACCACAGGCACAGAACCGAGGAGCACGGGAGAAATGGAAAAGCCATTCCAGAAGCTGGCAGTTGACAGCGGGATCTTGAAAAATGATTTGCTTGGGTTTAACAGCATTTCTTCTTCCTCTGCTAGGAGACAGGGCTCTGCTAGGAGACAGTTTGGTCCACTGTGGTTGAACCAACTGTTGAAACCCCAGCCAGCTCCTGAATGAGCTAAAAACTCATTAGAAACTGCCTTCAGCGAGCTCTGCTTTCCCAAGCAGTGTTGCCTCCTCACCCAGGCACTTTGCTGCCCACCAGCAAATCAACAGATAGCTTATTCCTGCTCGGGCTTATTCCTGGCCCCAGGCTATGCCCCTGTTGCTCGCTAAATCTCATTGTCCCTTAGCCCGGGGATCTTGGAGTGACACCGGTAGAATTGCACCTACTAGCTGGATGAGTCCTGCTTGAGGTGAGATGGTCGAGGGAGGTTGGTGGCTCTGTATCAGCACTTTCAGACTTCAGCAGGTCAGCCCCTGCGGTTCAATTGCAGCAGAGCATGTTCAGGATGTGTGTCAGGGCTTGGCACCATTTTCAAAAGCACCACAGAAGTCAGGGGCTCGGCTGGAAAGCCAGAGGAGAAGTCTAATCAGAGGGTGCCTCTCCGGGGTAATGTTATTGAGCCAGAGACTCTCCCCTGGTATTGGTACAGCTCTATTGGAAAACCTTGGTGGTGTACCAGCCTAGTAATGGGAACGGGAGCCAAATCAGCTACACCAGGGAAAAGTTGCTGATGTTTCTTAGTTTGCCCACTTGATTTCTGCCAGCACAACACTGCTGATCTAGGTCCAGGGCTGTTTGCAGACCTGACCCACAGCTGTGGCTGGCTGACGTCTTTGACCAAGAGACGAAGGGGCCAGGAGACAGAGGCACCTGCTCCAGGCTTGGATTTGCTGGTGGGCAGCAAATTGCCTGGGTGAGCAGGCAGCGGTGCTTGGGAAAGCAGAACTCACTGAAGCAGTTTCTAGTGAGTTTTTAGCTCATTCAGGAGCTAGCTGGGATTTCAACAGCTGGTTACAAAACCTATCCATGGAATCATAGAATGGTTTGGGTTGGAGGGGACCTTAAAGATTGTCCAACTGCCTGCCATGGGCAGCACACCTCCCACCAGACCAGGTTGCCCAAAGCCCCATCCAGCCTGGCCTTGAACACTTCTCTGGGCAACCTGTGCCACTGCCTCACCGCCCTCTGAGAGAAGAATTTCTTCCTTATATCCAGTCTAAACCTACCCTCTTTTAGTTTAAAAGCATTGCTATTCCGAAGACCTCACTTCTACCCGCTCCCGTGCCATGGCGTGGCTGCACACCACTGAGCACCAGCACCAGCAAGGCAGCCCTGGCTTCAAAGGCTGAGGCAGAATTCATGCTCTTCCCTCCTTTTAGCAGTTTCTGGCAATCCCACCCCCACATCTTCGCCTCTAATCAGGCAGAGGACGTTTCAAGACAGCATGTCCCCACTCTTCTGTGCCGTTGCTTGCAAAACTGCTCTGGATTTCAAAGGGCCGGTGTTTTCCTGGCTTGCTTCTACCCAGCACAGGCTGTGGCACGGGAGGGGATGCAAGTGGCTACGTTCAGGCTCTGCTGTTGAGCCCATGGAAGCAGGCAAGGAGCTGGGCCCAACAGCAGGTTAAACACAAGCCCTGCGAGGGCTGACCTGTAGGTCCTTGCGAGGCCACCCGCAGCGGGCATGCTTGGTGTCCTCATGCCGCAGAGGTGGCCCCGTGCTGCAGCCCTCCGGCGCTCCTTCTCGCCTGCATGTGTTGCAAACTCTTCTCTGATGATTAGATAATAGGAATTGCCCATTTACTTTCATTTCAATTGTGCGTGACTGGATCAAAGGATGCACGCTCTCTCTGCTTCAATTACGCATTTTGGTTTAATGTAGTCCAGATGGCTAGTTCATCTCAGCTTTTATATTTATTCATGGCCCTTCTATTTAACTTCCCTAAAACAAATACTCACTCGTAGGCGTATATTAATTCAGGGACAAGAACTGCCTCAATCAATATGTTGAGGTTAAGTTTCTATACCACAATATGTCCTATGTACATAATCTCTATTTTTATTACCCCACTGCAAGCCTCAAATATATGAGCAATTTCTTTAAAGAGTTTACTTTGGCTTTTTCTTAAATTTAAACAAATTACATCTATCCCGATCATTAGATTTACAATATGCAGATATTCTTTCGTTGACCTTTCGGTTAAACCCTTCTGCAAACTTTGGCTGAATACTAGTAAACTTGCAAAAATACCAAGTAGCCAAGATGCCCGCCAACATCATATTGCACTGCCTCCGACCATGGCGTGGGTGTCCAGCAGAGGATAGGATTTGTTGTCGAATTTGTGTGCAATCCTGCAACCAGTGTGTGCAAAAAGAGGGGGAAAGCTTGGGAGACCAACAAGAGAAAATACCAAAATTTTTCAATTGATGTCTACATCATCTTCAAAGATGAAGCTGACGGTTGGGTGCTGTAGGTCGGCTTGGGTGCTGCTGGAGGGGACCTGAAGGCAACACCAGGCACGGAGGTGGCAGGAGCACGTTGGGCACGGGACCTGGCTGGAGATGGGGCTCGAGCCAGTTGAAGCAGAGTGGGAGCAGGAAGGAACTGTTCAATCTTTCTGGCATTCGATTTGGGCTTTTGGCTCTTGTTTGGATAACGGGATTGCAATTCCTTTCGGTACACTTATACTAAGAACATCTGAAACTCGGCCGCAGCCAGGCAACAGACTTTCATTTCGTGTAATCTGATTTTAGCTTCAGTGATTAGCCGCTCTGTTGTCAACAGCAAAATCTAATTGTCATTGTAGTTTCTCTTCTGGAGCCAATACGTGCTAACGTCTTGCAAACAGGGGTTTGTCTCACGCCTTCTCTTCTCATGTAACGTCTCCCAAGACATTAGCAAACAGAAATCTTCAGGGCAGAGGTAATTTCAGACTGAAGTGTGTGGAAGTTGGTAGCAATCACTAGCCAGTTTTTCTGTTGTATAAAATGAGCACAGTGAGATACCTTTTAATATTCAGGACATTAATAATGGCCTGGAAACCTTTCTTATATACCTTTTTTAGCATACCTAATATAAATGTACCTTTCATGATACATTGGATTAGGAGTCCCAGAACCAAATTCTCTGCAGCATTTTAGACCTGTACTTTCACGAATGAAAGTGACAGTTCCAGAAATCAGTCTGAAACTGGGACTAGATGGGTTGTTCCCCTCCTGACAAAGTTTCATTGGAAATTATATTTTGTTTGTAAAACAATTTCCTTTAGAGATTGTTTGTTTTAAAAAAGGGTGGGGAAACAATTTTCAACAGATTTTTCCCTCCCCTGCCAATGCCATTAAATGAAAGAGCCAGTTAGTTATCTTAAATACAAATCCCCAGCCTGGGAGGAGAAGGAGAGATCAGAGATGGTGTGAGGCACGTTTCCTTGGGACGTGGGATAGCACTCCTAATGCCACATGTGTGTCTGACAGCATCCATGAGGTGCCATGCAGCTGCCTTTGGACTCTGCCCATGGAGCTCCCTTTGGGATACCCTGCACAATTCCAGCCCAGAAGTAAGTTAAAAGTCACCCCCAGTTCATGCTTCAAAGGAAAAAAACAAAACAAAACAAAACAAAACAAAAAAACCACACGTGAGAAAACATGCACTTTCCTGTGAAATGACCTCAGACTAACTGGAAAAGCGGGAACAGTACACAGTCACCCTCAATGCAGTGGCATAAGAGTTTGCCTGCACAAATTAAAGTCCATCCGTTTGTCAATATTTCTCCAGTTGTGCCCTCGGGATTTCTAGGGCACCTGTGTGCTTGTTTATCCCAAGCCCCGAGCCACGCCAGCCGCCACAGACAAGCACACGCTGCTTGATGCTGCCGGTGCAGGAGGAGGGTGTTACCTGCGGGGCTGGCCACCATCCCTGCCAGCCTGATGAATTTTCTAAACCACTCTTTCCTCACTGATAACGTACCTGAATGAGGTGTCACCTTTGTTCATATCATGTGTAAGGCTGGAGAAGGCCTCAGGCTCTTGGACTTGACCCAAGCTGGAGCCCCCAGGGTTTGTGGACCTGGGCAGGCTTGGCCCATCCAACCTTCTCCCCATCAGTTGGGTGAAACTTTCCATGCACGGATGGGCTTCCACGCATGGCCTGTTGCCGTAGCTTGGCTGTGGGAAGGATGCTCGCCCCGGAGTGAGGTGGCAGCCCAGGACCACTGCGCTCCCTCCCATCTGCCCCTGCCAGCATGGGGCTCATGGGCAAGAGGCAGCCGGTCCGGGTGGTGTTGTGCCCGGGGACGGGGCACGAACCAGATTCCAAGGGGTTATGGTGCAGTCTTTGCAAAGGAAGGACGGGAGATTGTTTCACTCCAAAATCTGCATTGGCAAAGGACTCGGCAGAGTCTCAGCTATAACGGCAAGCTATAACTTGGCTTCGGAGTCATGGTGTACACCCTGGGCAATACAAATACTTTCAGTTGCCGTGGCTATAAGAAGAACTGTTAATTTGTCAATTTTCTGGGTAAACAATAAATACACATGTTACGATACAATCTGACCACAAATTTGCTGGTCAGAATTTCTGTCCCTTAAATATAACATCTTTGTGAGCGTGTTTTCCAGATCCCTTCCCAGGCTTACCCACCGCAAACCACCCGGTACTTTGGAGGGCGTAGGCTCGCACAGAGCCAGCTGCCCAGGAGGACAGCACAGCGTTTTCGGTTACCCTCATTAGTCCCTGCATTAACAGTTGAAACCTTCTGCAATAACTTGGATTATATCTACCTGATGAATCCTGCACATGCACCTGCATAGAAATTTAATAACTGTTAATGTTGCTGGAAGGGGAGCCAGGTTTCTTATTGCTCGCTCTTACGCGTGTTATCCTGGATTCACTTTCCTTTATTGCTGTGATTTTCCTTCCTCTGTTTGACCTCAGCCCCATAGGCCATCTTTAGCCAGATTACTGACAACTGATTTAATCGGCGTTATGGGGATGAACTCTGAGAGGCTCTCGTGGAATAACGTGAGCTGCCTGGTGTTGGCAACCAGTTGGAACATGCCCCGCTTCATTTTTCTTTTCTATTAATTCTTGTACTGTTGAGCGATGATGCTCTTCTTTGTAAGTGGATTGTTTTTGGACAGAAACAGGATGCTGCACAGTTTTGAGAGCGGTTTTGCTATTGCTTTTAATAAATGTCACTGTAGCGCTAGATGGGAATTTAACTCGTGGTGTGTGGGGTTGGAAATCAAGAAGCCATCAGTCCTACACCTGGCTCAGCTAGACAGGCTGTGATCCAATTCTTTTGGGTACCTCTGTGGAATAAGGCAATGTGAGCACAGTGCTGCCGGGTAGGTCATTTGGAGCCGTAGGGTGCTGGGGAATGGACCCCGCGGCGGGCCAGCTTGTAGCTGGGGGCTGGGGCAGGCTTGGCTCCTTTGGCAAGGTGTTGGCTGGGCAGAGCAATGTGTGCGGGGTGGTGCAGAGTTACTGGTGTCACCAGCTCTTCTGGCATGAGGTCAGTATCTAGAAAGCATTAATTTTAGCAAAAGCAAGTGACTTTGTGAAAGGGGAAGTACATGGAGAGCTCTGAGTAAAAGACACATGACTACCAAGGAGCGCGATTGCTTCCGAATTGTGAAACAAATGAAAGTGGCTTGTATATTTTCTTTCTTTGGTGTTACTTGTGGACAGCAGTTATACAGCAGCACTTGAGTTTCCTCTCTGGAAACATGTTGTAGACCACAGGAAATTGCTAAGTCTAAATAAATGGGCTTTTTAACTAAATAGGAAATCTACCAAGACCGGACTCCTTGTGATCACATTTCCCACTATGTTCTAGTAACTATCTGAAACTCGGGCAAAAATCCTGAAAATCCACGTAGATGGAACCATATGGATCATCCCTAACTTCAGCACAGCTGCATGAGGACATGAAGGCAGATCCTGCAGAGGGACAGAAACACTGACTCATACAGCATGACTAGTAGATATCTCCCACAGCTTTCACAGCATGGGATCTTAGGTGGTTCACTAAATTTTGAATTGCAGCTCTCCCACTTTCTCACCATTTTCTCAATCCGTTTACCTCGTTACCAAGGTTAGCTTCACACTGTGGAGCTAATTGCTCCCCATGCATTGGGATGTGGCACTTTCAACGTGCCAGAAATTGCTGCAGCCAAGCATGCCTCTTCTGAGAGCCCACTGAAATTACTTGACTCACCTTGGAAACACGGTAGGTAATGGCAGGATTGTATTAACTTAATACTGCCATGAGGGGAAAACGAATCCCACGGAGACAGGCACAAGAGGCTGGTAATAGCAACTGCTGCCCACAAGACATATTAGAAAAATCTCATGCTGAAAAAACATTGTTTTAAAGCCATTTGATTCATTGGTTTCTTCCTTGGCAATGTAAAAGAACTTGAGAAAAATACACTAGGAATAGAGCAGAACTAGGCAATGCTCAAGCTCAGGAATAAGAAGAAATCTTTTGCTGCTACAGTGCAAGCAAGGATTGACTAAATGCCATCATGTAAGGTTAATATCTGAGAACTATAGTGCATTTCTGTAGCTCTGCACAACACTTCAGGAATCGGCTGTTCAATGCCACCAATGGTCCTCTGGGAACACAGCTGATTCTGTACTGATGGAAAAACGTGGAGCCAATAGCTTCTGAGGAACCTGGGGCACACAGGTCTCTGAGGAGTGGTCCAACAACTCACCAAAGTCCTTTGCTAAACGGACCAAGCTCCGACTCAAGAGTCTTCAGCTCCTTTTGTCCCCCCTGTCCTGCCTATGAAGCTGCCCCAGAGCCTCGGTGCCCTTGGAGGCTAGAAAGGGGCTTGCTGACTGCGGTTGCCCACACCTTGCTCTGGTGGGCTGGAGGAGCTGCGGGTCAGGGTGCGCCCGCACACGCACCGAGGCCCAGGAGCAGAAGTCCTCCTGGCTTGGACACTCTCGATGTGTCCTGCTGCTCCTGCCTTGCACTTTTTCCAGGCTTGGTTTATCTTTTTCAACTGCCAGAAGCCAGAATCGAACACAAACCTCTGGGTTACATCTTACCAGTGCCTTGAAAAATAGGATCAACAATTCCCATTTCCACTGGAAATGTTTCAGTACTTCATTGCTTGTCACGTTGTGCTGGTGATTTATAGCCTGCCAATAACTGAGGCACCTGCAATTTTTCCTTCCACTCTTAATTTAACTCCTGGTTTATTGTAGGAATCATCACTTTTGATCACTAAGTGCCTGAATTCCCACTTGCCATTCCATTTCTCTAATTCCCATCTGTTACCTGTGCCTTCAAAGTCACCTCATTCTCCCCATCCAACATCCCAGTCCAACCTGACAATGTTCTGAGCTCTATGTCACAAACACTGTTTTATGCCATGACACCATTTATTAAAATACAATAAATAAATAAATAAATAAATAAATGTTCCTCAGTTTGACTCTTCTACCAGAATTATACTCTAATCTCATAGTTCCCCATTCATGCTTTTCCATTACCTATTTCTTTTTCTTGGCCTTTGTCGTTAGACCCCCTCTTCCCCATTTCAACAAATAATTTCCCTTGTGTTCTTCCATCAGTTGGTTCACCAAAGTCCAGATAGATGAGATCTGTGATCCATAAAATTTCCATCATCCACATGATCAGCTCCTTATTAAAGAAAAATCTCTACACCTACCATTTTAACCCATTTTCCAGTTACTTCCATGTTTGTGATTACCTTTCCCTGCAAAATATGTTTTAAATCATGCAGAGTCTTCTAGGACTGGACTTTATGGGGCTTAGAGAAATAGTCTGGGAATTGCCTGGATTGTTTTCCTCTCTGGTCCCTCTTTAAATACAGGGCTTTCATTCTCCTCATTCTTAAGCCATCCAGTGCTATTCCTAATCTGAGAGATTTGCTACAGCTCATCACCATCAGATCTTCACTTTCACAGAAAGGGTCTTGGAGGAAAGCTTGAGCAGACAGAGCTCCCCACGTATTGCTTCTCCCTGTGACATGGCAGGATTTGATGACAGTACTGGTGGCCAAACGATGCAGAAGGTGGATTGAGTGGGATCAGAGCCTGGAGGG
This sequence comes from Anseranas semipalmata, assembly GCA_013399115.1. Taxonomy (NCBI): domain Eukaryota; kingdom Metazoa; phylum Chordata; class Aves; order Anseriformes; family Anseranatidae; genus Anseranas; species Anseranas semipalmata. The sequence continues at coordinate 210,332 of VXAA01007443.1, read as the reverse complement.
GACAAGTTACGCCCTGCAGGGAGAAGACAAGGCGCAAGTGCCTCAGTAAGTGGAAAACATGATGGCTCTCTCAGGTGGCATGGGGTCAGCTGAAGGCCCCAGGTCACCTTCACTCAGCTTCTGCTCGTCCTTCTGGGCTGAGCCGTGCAGGAGGCTGACACACTCAGCCCCGCACCATCTCCATTCAGCACATGGCTGGGAAAGGCAGAGCTGAGCCCTGTGCCACGAGCAGGAGACATCCCTGAGCTGCCAAACGAGAGCAAGTGTGGCTCTGCCAGGAGGAAGTGAGCTCAGGCCTTAAAGACAGCACTGGCAGGTCACTCATCCTCCATGGAAAGGAGCTTTGACATGCAGCTATCTCTCTGTCCAATTAAGAGGCAACACTAATGAGTGCGGTCTTGCCAGAAGGCTGTTGACCACAGCCTGAGCTGCTGCACAGCCCAGGAGCACACTTCTGGGATGAACCCAACAGGGCTTGGCTGGTGTTTGTGTGCAGTCCTGCGAACCTTCCCAGAGTAAGTATCTCCAACAACTTTTTAAAGAGCCGGTTCTTGACATTGATTTCAAAGGGGTTTTGAGTCACTTGCAATTTGGTATTACAGCCACGTTAGGCTTGAAGGCAGAAGTGTCCACGAGGGTTGTTCAAATGCTATTTTTACTTCTGCAAACAAAGGAACCCTTGATACCAAATGAGTGACTATATCCCTCAAGTATGATGGCCTGTCTAAATATGGAGATATTAGTAAGCATTTATTTTCACTGTCCGAAAAAGGAGGAATTACTGTTTCCTTTTTTTATTATTTTTATTTTAATTGAGAGAAGAAAAAAAGCCCTTTGGACAAGGACACTTTTTTATTTTCCCAAGAAAGATAATTCTTCTCTATGTGCTCAATATTGGCTTTGCTTCTGCAACAAAAATATTCTTTCAGGATATTTTGATTATGTCCCTTGGGGAGACATCATCATCAGCTGTTTTCCAGATGTTTTAGTCTTTCTTAATCATACTTTCTCACTGGTTGTGAGATCTGATTCAAAACCAAAGAATGTCATCCCATCCGGCACAGTTCTTCTGAATCCCCAGGAAGTGTTTATTTTTGCAGCTTACATACATGAATTTAATTAAAAGATAAAGTGAAATAAATCTAGTTAGAGTGTAGTTATACATACGACACTCCGCTGGCAGTCCAGAGCTACCAGCATTGCCACTAGGAGATAGATGTTCAGGAGCTTTTATCATGTGTTTTCTGCATCAAGTTGAACTTTACAACTCTACCCTGGCGGATGCCGGGTGCCTTTTTCTGTAATCTTTGGGTTCACAGAACGTTGCAGCAGCATAAGAACAACAGAAAGTTCACATAACCATCTCCACCAGTGGTCACAGGTAGAAGCCTAGAGAAGAAGAGCGGAGCAAGCGCATATCGTACTAACCTTCAGTTCTCTTCCAACCTCCAGCTATTTTCAGCCAGAACCCCCCTGAGCCAGATGTCATTCCTGTATCTTTAGCAATTCTTCGAGGATCTCCCCCTCATTACCATGTCCAGTCTCCCCTGAGTCCTTCCAACATGTTCCTCAGACAGGCATTCCACAGCACACGTCCTCTGCTGCCTGAAGGACCACCTCCTTTTGCTGGTCTTCAGCAAGGCTCCCGCTACCTCTGCTTTGTACCAGATGTCTCTTACAACCTCCCCAAAGCATGTGTCTCCTTTCCATGGAGGGGAGCCCCCGCTTGCTCTGCTGCTCCCCAAGAGACAGCCATGCCTCCTCTGCCATCGCCCTTGCTTGCTTCATGGGATGCCCTCTGGCCACCCCACACCAATGCTCCCCCTGGCCATAAGGGGACAAGGGCTGCACCAGGCTGCAGTACTTGGGTAAACCATGGAGGTCTACAGTGATATTTTCCATTTTGTTCCTAATTCCCTAAAAGAGTTTAAATTTACTTTTTGCACAGTAGTGAAAACTGAGAGGAAATTTTCACAGAACTATCTGTCATAACCACAGAGCAGCCAGTTCCTCAGCAGTACAATTAGCTCAGAGCCCATGTTTTTTTGTGAAGTTAAGGTTTTTCTTCCCTTATTCATTGCTCTATATTTGTCTGCACTGAATTTTATCCACAATTTTATTGTCACAGTCAGCCAGTCTATTGAGGTCCTTCCGCCATCCTTTGCAGGTTGCCCTTACTGTCCTGGATACTTACTGTCATCAGAAAATGTTCTGACATTGCTGCTCACCTCCTGATATAGGCCGTTTACAGGTATATTGATCAGCATGTCCTAGCACAAATTGCAAAGTCTGTTGGTGTAGCCTCCACAGCCTCTCTGGGCAGCCTGGGCCAGGGCTCCGCCACCCGCACAGCACAGAAGTGCTGCCTGGGGCTCAGGGGGAGCCTCCTGGGCTCCAGTTTGTGCCCACTGCCTCCTGTCCTGGCACTGGGCACCACTGGAATGTCCACGTTTTATTTCCTCTCATGTCCAAGTCTTTGTTTTCCCTAAGACCCTGGTGAGGAGTTTTGTCAGAAGCTGTTGGTCGGGGAGCCCTGGCAAGGCAGTCTGATTCTCTGCATCTGTTGAGAGATTCTTCCACCAGCTCCACGATGCAGGGATCTGCCTCACTCCAGGCACCTGACTTTGGTTTTTAGAGTGAAATTCTCCATCAGAAAGACTGTTTTCCCTGTTGACTCATACTCCAAGTCATCATCTAGTCCTGCACATAATAGCAGTCAACGGCTCCTTAATCAAAACAGTATTTTCTGCATCCATTTTGTGATGTATAATAATAACTCATTGTGTACTCTTGCTCTTAAAAGTAAGTTGGCTGTGCATGTCTCGGTGGGTTTATGCAGGACCTTGTTTGGTGGGGTCCTGTCTGTGGATGAGCCTCTGGAATCTCGCTGGAAGCCTAAAGTGCAGATGACAGCCATCCTGGGCAAGTCAGACCACGCCTGGTGCACACATTGCCAGCCTGACATTTTATTTGCTGCATAACAGGATGTATTCCCTAGCTACCAAAACAAAATGTATGAGAATTTTTGAAAAAATTAAGCTCTATTTCTAAAAATGCATATGTTTTTGAAAGGTTCCATTAATTTCTGTAATAACCAAAGGATTTTCTTTTCATTGTTGTTGCATTAATCCTCCAGGAATCTTTGTTCTAAGGCATGTTGAGTTCAATGAATTTCTATTGTTTCATTCATAAAGGCCCAAATCCCACAAACACCTGAGCACAGCAGAGCTTTATGGGCAGCAGGCACATACAGCTTTGTAAGCACTCATACGCTGTGTTATGTACTTGGAAAAACACCAGACATATATTTTTTTTTTCTCAGATGGAAGGGAAAAAAAAAAAAAAGATCCTATTTATGTGGATGTTGAAAATAAATATTTTTTAAATGGATGCCAAATGTTAGGCTAGCAACCTTGAGGGTTTCGTCACTCCTCCTACAAATGCAGATGAAGGGAAAACTCTCGAAGAAGTTTCTAAATATTTTATTCTGGATTTTCCTAGTTATCAGCACCCTTGGGATTTGCAGTTTGGGGAAGAAGGATGTGATGTGGCCCTGTAGCTTTGCAGAGCCTGAGACTGCATGAGGAGTCCTTTGGCGAGACTGAAGACAAAACCTATCACTTCCTGCCACTCCCCCAAATTTTCGTCTGGGCAGAGCAATCACAAGTCAGGCTGGGGTCACAATGCTGCAAGAATCCTGGGATAAGCCAAGAAAACTGGCATTCCTGGGCCAGGGAACTAGCTGGGAAACTCGGTACTGCTGGGCTGTTCTCAGTGTATGTATTTGCTCGTTTTGCTTCTTTTGCTGTGCCACATCTAGACACATGTGAATGCCTTCACAGCGCTCGTTACTAGTCTGTTTTGAGCACATCCATTTTCAAGGTTTTACCCTTCCCAGCCATCCCGTTGTTTCTGTCTCTTGAAATACAGGTTGCCATCCAGCTGGGACAGTGGGTCTTATTTATGTGTTACCTCAGCTTTTTCATAGAATCACAGAATCATCTAGGCTGGAAAAGACTTTCTAGAACAAGTAAAATCATCAACCTGACCTAATGAGTCCCATCACTAAACCATGTCCCTCAGTGCCACGTACACACATCTCTTGAATACCTCGAGGGGTGGGGACTCCACCCTGGGCAGCTCATTCCAATGCTTGACCACCCTCACCATGAAGAAATTCTTCCTAAAGTCCAATCTAACATCCCCTGGCATAACCTGAGATCATTTGCTCTCATTCCTTACCTACTGCTCAAAACCTGGGTCTGACCCCATCGATTCTCACCTTCCCCAGGACAGAACCAGAAAGGAGAAAAGAGCCCAGACATCAAAATTCTCAAGAAAATGAGGCAGAGTAACTATTTTCCTGGTAGGATTGGTCATGTCTGCCATTTACTTTTGCCACCAGTCTATCGCTGTTGTGGGAGGAGAAGCTCACATACATGGATGGTAGAAGAGGGTAATACCTGAGCCTGTGCTGTGTGTTGTTACGCCGACCCACCTCCAGCGGCTGCAGGGTCCTGCAGGGTTGGAGATAGAAGTCTTCCTGATGTTGGTATGCCTGAGGTCATTTGGGCACCTGCTAACCTACCGCATGCTTCCATAAGTCTTGGTTAGAGGAAGAAAGAACCACAAACCACAGGAAGAAAACATACACACTGGAAAGCAATAATTGCCCATTTTGGGGCTTTTGCAAAGGAAGTGGATGCAGGTGAATTAAGATTGGAATGCAGTTTCTAATTTGTTGACATTTGGTTACTCAAGTGCTTAAGAGGTATAGCAAAACTTACCTGCAGTTTAATACCATTGCCATCCAATAGGAAGTACAGACTGTTATTTCTGTGCTATCTCTTTCTGGTTTATAACTCCCGTGTAAACTCTACACAGACTTCACAGAACAGGGCTGTAACAGGTTCAAGGATTAAGGTCTTCACTGTAAACTTCCATTAAAAAAAAAAAAACCTTCATATGTGCCAGAGGCAACCACCAGTTTGTTTTCATAAAGAGGAAGTGCAGTGCACTTCTTCATAGAGACTTCACTTACAATCTTCCTCATTTTATTTCCCCTTAATCTTAAAATAGACCTTTTAGGCTGAAAGTTGATGGTTCCACTTTGTACAGGGAAAGCATAGCAGAACAGTGTGAGATGAAATGTAGGAGCTAGTCCAGAATGACGCAATGAAGAAAACTTCTTCAGCTGCAAATGCTGAACTAGCCAGGATGTGCAAATCAAATCTCTCCTTCCAGCTGAAATGAAAATGTAACTGAAAATGTCATTTCTGGGAGGCATGAGCAATAGTCCCAGGATCAGCTGTAGAAAAGGAGGTTGTTTAAATATATGAAGTTTGCATTAGGAGCTGTTGAAGGGCAGACAAACAAATTATTTGCTGCTCATGCCATACGTTTTTAGAGGTTCTCATCATTTATTCTAGTAACATATGTGTGCACTGATTCTTTCACTACAAAGAGCTATTTAGCCCACAGAGAACCATATTTCACCGTGCATGCATTGTAAAACCACTATAGGAAGAGTGTTTAGTGAACAGTTAATGACTTCCTTAAAAGGATAATACAGTTAACAGTTGAGAGGATGTACAGCTAAATATGGCCCTTATAAAACTTAGCAGATTGCATTAAAAAACAGACGTGCAGGAAGTGTCTAGTTCCTATTAGAACTGATTGTACACAGTTGCATGGGAAGAAATAAATTTAGTGTACAGAATTTTACATCACATCCTTTGAAAGCAGTGAAATTCTCTGGGGTCCACAAATCCGTGCATCTGGTCCACATGCACATACATACACACACAAACAATTAACTGGCATGCAATTACTTTAAAGGAGAATACACATCTAAAAGTCAGAGCCTACACGCACTGAAGCAAATGTCTATGTTCGTAATGACTGCAACAGTCCTGGCGTGGGTTGCACCCAAATCTGTAAGCTAGACTCTCCTCTTCTTGATACTGTACACGCCTGCGGGAACTCCACGTGTGTACAAAAGAGGGAGAAATCCATTCCTGTGCTTTATGCGTTAAAAAAGTCATTCTGTTCTCTTCTTTGATCTAATTTCTATTTTAGAAATAAGACCAGAGCTAATTCTAAAATTTCCATCATTAGATGGATCATTTATCATGAACAGCAACTATGCATTCTGTCTTACTCAAATTAACTGATTTTATGGGATTCTGCATGTTTGTTTGGGGGGTATTTTCAGGAAAAAGATCTGGAGCCAGAATCATCTAGCATTAAAAGGTGGCTGTTCACAGGAGCTTGAAACCCTTTCTCAATCGTATTTGAAATGATTTTTTTATTCATTTGCAGGGACATCAAAGAATCAATTTGCCTCTAGTCACAGTCCTGACGCCGGCAGGCACAGCCAAGGAAATGACCCAGAGAAGCATCAAGACAAGTCTGTGATGAAATCCGAAGCAAAATTTCCTACTAGAAGCCTAAGGATCTGGACTCGGAGTATGTCCATGGACTCAAACCCAAGGTTTTTGTTCCCAGAAGACACACTTCCCATCAATACTTGGTGAAACTTCAAGCCCGCGCTGTGAGGATGCTGCAGCTGGGTTCACGAGCAGGAGGAAGGCTTCATGCATCGGGCTGCCTGCAGACAGTGTGGGCTCTCACCTTCGAGCAGTGGCTTGGGCAGCTCTGCAGTCCCCAGCGGGGACAAGAATCCTGCAGGCCTTCCTGGCTCCCCACACTGCCCCGTAGCCTAGGAGAATGGAGACATCAAAAAAAAAAAAAAAAAAAAAAAAAGGAACATTTAAGAACAAACATCCTGGAAAGCTGTTAGTCTGTAGCACCCCAGAAGAATCCCCCATCCTTTGGTGCCCAGACCATCATAAGGAGAAAGGTTAAAAACTCAGACTGACAGAACAAAGCAGCAGCCGTAGTACCATGGAAAAGTCCTTTGGCAGGTGGATAATGAGGGATCTCCTGTAATGACATATTTTCATATTCTAAGAAGCAATGTAAACACGTGTGGCTGACCCATCTGGACTCGCAGTACCAATAAGCAAGAGGGAGGTGAAGATCACCGCTATTGCAAAGAAGAGGGTTTAGAAAATGAAAAGAAGAGGACTTTTGCATTATGGGGTCTGGGTTTCATGTTGTATTTTTATTGCTGCAGATGGCTTTGTGTGGAGTATGGCCTCTATCCTGCTGTGTTGGAAGAATTATGTTCAATTTAAATGTCTGAATTTCCAGTCTACAGGTTTGGTAGGAAATAAATAAACAGTTTCACGCAAGAAATGAACAGAAGGCTCTCTGCTGCACACAGCATTTACGAATCGTGTATTTGTCATCTGATATTTAATGGAGTACCTTGCATCAAGATTATTGAGACAAAAAGTGAAATTAAATGACTGACACTGTCCAGTACGTGCTGCCAGGGCAGAATTATTCTTTGCCCTGACCAAAGGTGCCTGTTCCAGCCATGCCTTGGCAGCTCCAAAGTCGATTAGCCGACGTGAGGGGTTGTTTCCATTGGCATCCGCCAGCTTTGCATCTAGCCTGCACAGCAAATCCTCCATCCGCAGCAGGACACGAGCAGGCATTTTGTTTAAACGAGGTTAGTTCTCAACTCTAGGAGCAGTCTATATTAAGAGAATTCAAAGCAGCAGCAGAACATTATTGAACTGCATGCCTTATGCATCACTATTATTTACTATCTGCTAAAAGTTAAATATCATTAATAAATATTATTATTTACTATGAATTTCAAGAGCCCATGAGAGCCACATGAAAATCTAACAGAGCGGCAGCAAGTTCTCTGACGTTCTTCATAATGGTCTCCTTACACAGTCTAAACATGTTCCTGTTTAGTACAATCCAAACAACAGAAATATTCAATAACAGGAATATGTGTCATTTTGTACAGTGTTGCTTAGAGAATTCCTCAGCTGAATTTATCTGGCAAGAATGGGCAATTACTATGTGAAAAGGATGACCCGCCCTGCATCAGCTAACCCACATTGCTTCTTGGGACATCAGTAGATTGGAAAAAAATTTTACTTTTACCCACAAACAGCAGCATCAAGCTTTTTATGAGCAAGTTTGTTGTCACAAACAGCACTGACAGTCACCTTCCTAAGAGCCCCCACAAAAGGAGTGGAGTCCCCAGCATCTCGTCACACCCCTTTTCCAACTCTGCTGCAGTGCTTGGACTAACATCCACTTGACCTGTGACTGTGGCACAGCTTGTCCTGAGCTGGAGCAATACATTTATGTATTTACATATATATAAATATAGGCAGGTTGTAGAGGTGTTGCTTAGAAACTACTTACAGCAACAGAATTGGCAGAGATCTGCTTCTGACGAGTCTGAGTCGTAACTACTCAGCAGAGGGTAACCCCAACCGCTACACAGCAGGGATATCACCACGCGGTCATCCTTGCCTAACCAAAACACCACCAGCATTGCAGTTAGCACAGAAGTCCAAGCACATACAAAAAAACTTGTAATTCACCCTATTTGCCCAAGATGTCAATGAGGGCTCAGGAGTTTCTTGTCTCTTCCTCCACTCTGTCAGCATTTCTGGCGAGAATCGGGCTCCCGGTCCAGTGCTGCTGCCATCTTCAGTCTCTGGTCACAGCTTGGACCTGGGAGGGTTGCCTGGTGTCATCGGGGAGGAGTTCATTAGCTCAGTTCTGTAACATCACGTCACATCAGGTTCTCAGGCACAAGGATACCAGCGGCTGCGGTTCTCTCTGAAGTCGTCTCAAGCAGAGTGGTTGTCTCAGCAGAGTTTCTTCCCCCTCTCGGGGTGTGGAGAAGTTGACACCTTTGCTCAGTAAATGTGCTAACCCAAGCTGACATCTTTGCACAACAAAGTGACATCCTTGGTTATTCTGAGCAAGGTCTCCCAAGTGCTCTCTTCAGCTTCCATGCAGATTTTCTTTCAGCCAATGGTTCATTGACCTTCTGTTGCACCATTCTCTGTTGCTTCAAGCCAGCAGCCCTCTGAGAGGGCACAAGAGAGCCATCCCCCAGGCTCACATCATGCAATTCACGGTGCCCTTGGTACATGGAGAACCTTTTGTGTCCCTTGTGTTTCCTGAAGCTCCATGTATGATGGTGTGGCTTTTCCCAGGACATAACACTTGGTACCATTTCCGTGTGGAATCCAACTTCAGACTCCCCATACTCTTCTGCCTGATGCTTCTTTCCTAACAGAGCCTTTGGGTTTTTCTGCTCTGGCTGCAGGACCAGGGCAAGGATGCACTCTATAAGTTTGTCTTAAATCATTGAATTATTTCCTTTGCATGTCACAGGTTGAACCTGGGGCTTCCAACTCCCTATTACAAATGTCTTCAAGACACAAATCCTCTAAGTAAAGACGATGCGGATCAGAAAGCAGGGGGGGGTAGATTTTTATCTTTATAGCAAGGACTGAAGAAAGAAATTATAATTGCCAGAGCTGAAGTGACATTTCCTTGCAGCCATTTTTATATACTAGAGGTGTCACGTGTTGAGACCATATAGGTGCACCACCACACTACTGCATTAGCACCACCGAAGAGCCATCAGCCCACAGCCTTCTCTGTAGTGGTGGTGGATCAGGGGGATGGTCGGTCCTCCAGGAGATCCCCGTGTTGCCGGCAGGGAGGCAGCCTGGAAACTCGCATCATCTCTTAAGGGCAAACTCTTGGGCTGCCTGCCTGAATGACCTGTAGGCAAGGTTTGGGGTGACCCAAGTGATGCACTCCTAGCAGTACATCTTCAAGAGAAGAGTATTCTCCGGGCAGCACGGGTGTCCATCACTCTCCCAGACTAATCCACCAAGATTTTCCTAAATCCTCTTGCAATTCATCGAGACCCTGAGGCCACTACCTTCTCTTTTTAGCATACCACCACTGTTACCAGGCTTCTACAGACATGTATCTGCAGAGATGGGCTACACCTTCTCAGTTACAGATATGGCAAATACCTCCTAGAGGGCTGTTTCCCTAAGACTGACTTCATCAAAGCCAGGCCTCAGCCACACTTGGGACACCTACACCTGGCTGGGAGGTGCTAGGCTTGCGAGATCACACGGAGAGCTTCTAATTGTGCCTATGACCTCCCAGGAAGCAGCCACGGTGGAGGGGGAAGATGTTGACTAGAGTAGATATTACTGAGCCAATATACAGCAAACTGCCCACCCGAGCACACCCGTGAAATGGGCTGAGGAGAAGGAGGAGGAGGTCCTGCACCCACCACGATACACCAGGAGCAGGATAGCAGGGAAAAGAGATGGAGGGGTCATCCGTGGTGGGAAGCAATGGGAGCACGGAATGCTGCCTATTGACCTCCAGACCAAGGCTGTTTCAGTTTGCAGCCTACCCCGGCTCCTGCCCTGAGGCCATGAACTTGCTCAGAGCCCCAGGGCACACAAGGTGCCCAGGGTCTCCCTCAGATCATTAGGGAGCTGCTAATGACGTTCATGCATAAGAAGTGCTTCCCACCAGAAAAAAAAGCTGCAGCAGTGCAGGTTAGAGGTGTACCAGCCACCAAGGTGCTCCAGCTGCACCTCTGCCACTCGTCACCCAAACCGGGTCCCCATGGAGCACGTCAGGGACAGCCCTGGCTAATTGCTGGTGACACCCGTGCTTAACACGGGTCAGCCCTAGCCCTGCCTTTCTCAAAACAGGCTTAGTAATGATTAACTTCAGGCTGGATGAGGAGAAAACAAATGTTAACTAATAACCTTGATTTCCTATCACACACAGCTCCAATTATTTTTTTAACGTTGGCTCCTCTTGCCTTTCTATTTGCCTGGGAAACACCAATCCAATGCATTGCCCTCTTTCTGCAGCTTTATACTGAGAGAATGATGGAAAATCTGGAGTGATGAAACAGTGATGCAAAGCGAAGCCTGCGACCTGCCAGCATCAGTAGGTATGCAGCCACGCTGATGGAGCCGCGGCTCCTTTTCTTCCTCTTACCTTATGAATTAATTTGCCATCATGTCAGCTCAATTGTAACTAAACCGGCTGCTTTTCTTCCTTTTTTTACGATGCACTCTGCAGTGCTCCGCATAGCCTGAAGGTTTCAAATGGCATGTAAATGGATATTGCCCTGCAAGCTGCATTCTGCTGTACAATCGCCATCGTCTCTTAAGTCTTAAAAGCCAGAGCATGATGTGAATTATAGGCTTTTCTTCTCCATGTGGGGCTCACAGCTCAGAGTCCTAAATTACATTTTGTCAGCCTGTTAACAAAGCAAGATAGAAGACCATTAAAAATAAGCTGCAGTTATGTAAGTGTTCATGAGTGTCTAAATATTAATGTCAGGACTCTGCATAATGGAAGTGCTCTAAATAATCCTTTTTAGCCTTTGTAGTTTAATCTTTATTCATATTTTATCCATTAGTTACCTTTAAATAGCATGGTTCTTTTGATAACTAAGAGGCTGTGAATAACACTCACTGAAATTACAACATCCTTGTCTCACTGCTGCAGTCAAAAATGACTGTATTCCTGGGGCCGTTTTGTCTTTGGTATTTTAATTGCAAATGATCCACACAACCTGCAGCAGTTTAAACAAAAAAATGCAAACATCCTGGTGCCCATCTCCTGCCTCCATCCACTGTCTGCAGCAGTATTTGAAATCTCAGCCCACTCCCATTATCAGTGCTTAACTCACACCACTTTAATACCTAGTGTTATTTACTGGTTTCCAAAACTTACCAATAAAATGCTGCCTTGATGATGTCAAGGTGATAAGATAAAATGATAAAAGGCAAGAATTAAAAGCTTTCACGCTGTTCCTAACTAGCTGCCACTGTCCGCAACCAATCTATTGTGTTAGTGAATTGCAGAGCTTGGCTGGAGGCCACAGCGCTGTGCTCTGTGTATGCTGTAATATCCAGCTGCGGGAGAGGAGAGGTTCATTTATTTTATTTGTTCTCAGTATGGTACAATCCCTGCTCTACCAGGGCTTTCATCTAGAAAACACATGAGCAATAGCTGAATGCAAGGGATATAATATTTGTGGATTAATAAATAAGGTCCTCGGGTAATCATTTGTCATGTCATGGCAGCAGGCTTGTCCTTGTGCACAGGCAGCCGAAACATCTGATGGAGCCCAGAAGGTCCATCTCCTCTGGTCCTCCTTACTGGTCACCACATTGATTTACATGTGACAGATACTCTGCCTTGACTGGTGGCACCTGCAGGCTTCACCCTGCTTCATGGGCAAAGCGCGTGGCCACCACAGAGGGTTCCCCCCTCCACTGATACTGACTACTCAAGGTTTTCGTGAGTCAAGAATAAATTCCATAAATATCCATTTTCCATTTCTCAGCAAACTCAGTGAGAAGCTCATTGCTTCAATATTTTGTAAACACATGCCTATATCAGCTGGTTATGAAGTTTTGAAATCTGTCTCCAAAATGCTCAGAAATTTGTTTGTTAGTTTAGATTGTACTTACTTAAATAAAAATAGCCAAGGAAGAGGGATTGGAAAACTGTGAGAGGGCTTCCAGCAGGAGGACTCGTCCAGTTTAACTCACTCCGTCATCACTACTTAGGGTCATGGCTGTTTTCGTGTCCCCAGAGCCATGGGAATGCCACGCAGCAAGATGAGGAATTGCTCTCATGAAGGAATTCCTCACCATTAGATTTATGGACAAGGATATATTCTAGGTTGAGACACAGTCTTGGGATCCTGTTGTGAAAGCTTTGCCATTACGGCTGGGTTTCTAAGGAAGCTGGGATAGCGTTATGTGCTGATGAAAAAGTACTCCACACAGGTGCCAAATGATTCACAGGGTCACATTGGAGCATGCTGCAGAAATAGCGGCTGCTACGGGAGAGCATCCCAAACTGTGGCCTACAAAGCAAACCCTACAGCGTGAATCACATGGGAGTGATTTTCTCCCCTTCCTTCCAGCTGCTAAATTGCTTAAAATGTTGCTAAAAATATGACTATTGCTTAATATTACCCTTATATGTAGTCTTTCTGCAATATAATCTTGCAAGTTGTATGGGGAAATCCTCCCACTCATGTGACAAAAATATTTGATAACTCTTCAGTATCTAAATTTTCCAGGGGAGGCATCCATTTTCCTTATTTTAAACACATTCTTTCTAATTTGGTCAAATGAATGTGATTATTAGATCACCAAAGAAGTGAAAAGGAGCCCCCAAAAATGGTGCTGCCAGCCCTCGGTGGGGAGAGCTGGAGCAGCGAGGGGGCAAGGGGACACCGTGCCTTGCTGCCCCGAACCAAAGTGGCTGGCATCAATATCCCCCTTTTTTGGAAATACCCGTGTGGATGGATGCTTTTATTTTCTTTCAGGGCTTCTGTTGATGGTAATAACTTTAAATGAGAACATAAATTTTCACTCTTATTATCCAGACTCTCTAGAGCACCACAACATCCTGAATTATAGCAGAAATAAGCAATTAGGTACCATCACAGTGTCTAAATGTTATTTGATTTTGAACACCGACTTTAAGGAAATCAATGACAAATGAAAATTCAGCTCTCTGACTTGCTATGACTAGGATTTCTGGCTGCTAACAGAACACTAAATCAAGGGAACGTTCAGAGGTTTTGTACCATAACGGGTGACTCTAAATATTTCTTTAAGCTTTGCAGAGGGCTTGCAAAACAGTTTGTTTTCACAGTAAAAGCACAGAAACTGTTAGTGCATGCAGAATTTGCACAAGGTTAATGTTTTCTTTTTATGTTTGTGCATCCACACACACCCCTACACAAACGTGCACACATACATGCACACACACACAAGGCTAGTTAAATGGTAAAAGAAATCTACATTTTTGATATTGTTCAATACCCCATGTTCAGTTTGCTATAACCTGTGGAATGATATTACTGACATTTTGACAGTATTTGGACAACTGTTGATGCCTACAAAAATCCAGTGGAAGTTTGATGAACTGTAGAGCAAATGTGTCTTCACAGCAGAAATGCATTGTTTTCTGCGTGCCATTCTCTCCTCTTCTCTTTAAAATACTTCAGCCATCTAATCCGGGATCAGAAATGACACCATGTCACTTAAATTGCCAGTCACACAAAACAAGTAATGAACAGCGAGTAGCTGAAACAAAAAAGTTGGTGCACAACCCGTAATCTGAAAATCATCTGTCCAAGCAATTCAGTGACTACTTACGAATAACAAATACATTTTAAGAAATTGGTTCAGGCTCACAAATCGATCTTCTAACCACAAACCAGGATGAAGTATTCGCAGCCCCAAGCAACAACTCTCATATCATTATGGCAGAAATACTGTGGTACCTAGAAGATGCTTCTAGGGGAGCCCGATGTGATCTTTCTGTGTTGCCTAATATTTTAGATTGTGCAAGGTTTTTGCGGTCCTCTCCTGCGATGCTCTGATACCTCCCTGGCCCTGCGAGAGCCCCTACCTTGGGGAGCAGGGCTGTGGGGGAGAGGATGGACATCGATCACGTTTCAACACAGCAGAAAGCACAGAAAGATGACGCTTGCCCTGTGCTTTTGGATGTTTCCAGCACTGAGCTGGAAGTTTTGCTGTCAAAAGGCGTCTGAGACCTCTGCAGGAGGCACAAGGAGGGATGGAGGGATGCAGGGAGAGGTTCAGTGGCACATCCATGCAAGCCAGAGTTATTGGCCAAGTAAGGGCCGTGGTGCTGTAATAAGAAAACTTCTCCCTTTCGTACCATCTTTTTTATACACAGCCTGCAAAAAGCACACATGAAGAAGCATGGAGTAGTTATGTTTTCCACCAGTGCTGTATGCCAGAAATAGGCTTTAGTTCTTTGTTGGCTTCCAGTTCGTGTTAGCAAAATACAGTGAAAGCGATTGCTGAGCAAAGACAGAACTGGAGAGAGCTGCAGAGAGCTGGGAGATTGTGAAAAATGAATGGCATCTCTGACCTGCTGCATGGCGTGAATGTGGGCTGCACAGCACCTTTGGGATCTTACAAAGTACAATCACTGACCAGGCATCACATATTTTCCACCTCCCTAACTGGAAAAGAAAGAAAAAAAAAAAGCTATTTTCTCTTTGAAATCCTTGGAAGCTCTGCTAGAATAAACTCTCTAATCCTGTTTGAACAAGTGTGATTTTATATTCTCAGTGTTTGCTTTGAGTTGCATTACAAACCCCCATAGCCACTCACTTGGAAAAATGCTTGTGGCTCAAATACATTGAATAGCTAAAAACAAACACTGTTTACTTTTCTGATTGAATTAAAAGCATTTTATTTAAAGTGTTTACAAAATCTTCTACACGTAATAGGAATTCACTGCAAAATCAGAACAGCACTTTTAGGACTTTTTGAAATTGTTGCCCAGTAATCAATATAATTTGATTATGTTAGAAAGGCTGTTTAAAACTTCAGGAAATTGGGTCTCTCTTCAGTAAAATGAAAATAGGTTGTAGGAAAGAGATACTTGGGCAGTAAATGCTACAAGACTTGCTTCTGCAAATAGCCAGATGTTCCCATGTGGCGTGCCGAACAGGGTGAAAAGTTTTGATTTAGGATGGCAGCACGCTGCACATAGTCATCAAGCTGTCCTCGGGCAAGGGGATGAAACTCCCGGAACCCCTTTAGAAAAGGGCAGCAAGTTCCCATCATTATGGCTCGGTACGTGGAAGCAGCTCACACAAATGACTCAGTGAACACGCTTACAGTTTGTCACTTCGGGTTTCATCAGTCTGTGCGTGTGCCTGGTAATATGTACCCATTCTGGAAAAAGGTTCTCCTTGAAAGTTTTGTGTGACTAAACGCCCTGTGCCTCGACTGCACCTTTTGTACCTGCCCCGTCTGAGTGCAGGAGCCATTTGAAATTAAAATTGCTGTGAAATAAGTCCTGGGGAGTTTGGCTTTGTATTGTGTTTTTAACGCTTGGGGTATGTAAAACTGTAAATTCATCAGATGGTAGCAACCGTGCAACTATATCATGTAGGTAGTTCTTGGGTGCAACATTCCCGATGGCTTTGGATGTGTATTGCAGCTTGTCTCATGGTCAGAAGTAATTTTGGTGACATTGCCGGCGTTACACATTCACTCTTCTTTTTTAAGGAATGCCATGGGATTGATCTCTGACCTGGAGGGCGGCACAGAGGCGACCTCTGCCTCTGACCTCCCTTTCTCCAAGGCTCCCTGTGATGCCTATGCGTCTTCCTCCCTTGTCCGACAGGAGAGGAGCAGGGAATTCAGCTGCCCTCTTGAAGACAGTCAGGGTCTGGTGTCAGTACTAGAGAGGGCAAGGGAAGTCTGCCTGAGCAGGAACACCACTGAAATCCAGACATCACTAGAAACAGGCCATTCTTCCCCAGGACAGCTGTGGCCATGGACTGCCTGGGTCTCCTTTGAATCCCCCTTGCTGGTGTCTGCTTACATGGGCAGCTGAACCTCTCCCCTCGCCAGGTGTACAGATTTTGGGAACCTTTACAGGAAAACCTCCCGGTTCCATTAAGTCAGAGCAGCAGCATCCGTACCTTCCCCAAGGCCACTGTGGCCTGAGGAGGCATTTCTGGCTCCCAGTGATGCTCACCCACTCTCGCTAATCTCAGTTTCTACCTGTTTATCGCTCACTTTCAGGAAATTCATTGTGAAGCTAATACAGATGTGAACCTCCACCCACGAGGTCATAACTCTGATGGAAATCCTCTAAACCATTTATACCTCCCAAAGGTGTTGTTGTTGTTGTTGTTTTTTTAAGCACTCATGTTGTCAGCAGCACATTTGGGATTAATCTCAGTTTTCCATTAAAAAGGCATACTCCTTATCTAGTATGTTGTCACTGCTCAGTATATCTTCCTAATACTTTTCAAAGAGCAGGTCCAGACTAGAAATGTAATTTTTGAAGTACAGTAGATAGAATATCCCTTCAGAGTTTCACCAGGGAGTTGTATTGTGGTTGAGTCATTTTTCTTTATTCCTTTTTGAAGCTTTTGTGACCATAAAACCCAGCAAACTGTTGTGGGAGGTAGGAAGGCAGTGAGGGCACCCCAGAAGAGGAGGCTGGCAGAGAAGGACATGAGCCTTCATGGTTGTTTTTACACCGTGGTGCAACATGGCCCAAAAATGCCCAGGCTGTCACACCATCAAGAGCACAATTACAGAGGCAGCAAAATAGATTTTACAGTAAGGATTTGTGAAGATGTGGTCGTTGCATGGCAAGTCAGATCCTCAGGCACACAGCGATGCCCACAGAGCTTCTTATTGATGTGGCGCTGGAACACTGAGACAGCACATTGAATTTAGTCTCTTAATAATGTTTATTTAGATTTGCTTTGGCAATGGGTAAGAATAAGGGCCTAAAAGCCTGGGAGACCACAGTCCTTTTAGAGACTCAAGCTCTCGAGCAGAGAGAGGTGAATCTCCAAACATCATGGGAAAGAAATGCATGACTTGGGACAGTGCCCCAGCCACAAGAAATGCTGGAAATCAGTTCCCTCTGAAGGAGGTGACCAGGTGCCTCAGAGGTGGCTTCTCTCCTGGCTTTTGGGTGTTCCTGGGCTTAAGAACATAAAGACAGGGACTTTATGATCCCATGGAGGGAACATGAAGACAGGGACTTAACTAGTGAAAATGAAATTGTCTTTCTATATATCTGTATCAAGCTCTCTCTCTTTTCCAAAATTTTTTGTGAGAAGCGGGGAATATTTTGCAAAATCCACACCATGACTATCAGGGCTTGAAGACACAGTGCTCTAAGCTGCTGAAAAAGGATCAAAGACTTCAACAACGGATTTATCAAAATGCTTGAGTGAACTCTTCTGAATGTGAAGTGGACTGGTATCCTTGATCATAAGGATTCTTACCTTGTTAAATAATAATGCAGGATTTTTGTAGCAAATAAACTCCTGGGGCCTACTATCGTCACTGTACTTTTCATCTCAGTAAATTCTGGGGACTATAACTGTTGAAGATTTATTTCATTGTGTATTTCTGAGGGAAAATCCATGTTAGAAAACAAGGGCTGGAGCTGTGGCAGATGGTGCTATTCTGGAGAAGAAATTAGTGTTTAATAAAGATCGTAATAGTGTGAACCAGATGTTCATTTCACATTTTATCTTTGAAAAGATTTGGAAGAATGCCAGTTAGATACATGTGTGCATCACAGCTCTTGAAAAAATACACAACTGGATCCCCTGGGGCTCGTTAAGGGAGGAGTCACTTTTTGCAAGCCATCAAACTCAACCGAAAAAAAGCAAGATCTGTTTAAGCTGTGACTAAGTATCTCCTAGGAATCCCCTTCACTGTTCACATGGAGAGAGCAGCACTCCAGCAGAATAAGGGTGGCAATAATCAATTTTTCCAAAGAAAACAGTGACTCTAGCTTGGTCACATCATATAGGAACCTTTTGGAAAATAGTACTAAGTAAGGAAAGCTTGTAATGAAATCCTTCTCTCATTGGGCTTTGTCTAGCCTCGCACGTGGTGCTGTTTCTCAGCCCAGACCGAGTCTTACACGCTCTCTTGGCATGACATTTTGGCTTGGCTGCCTGCATGAAGCACAACTGTGCCTGCACTTCTGCTCAGGCACCAGGTCCTCCCTCCCTCCATCCCCCAGGGCTGGCCGTGTGAGAGTGACTTCACTGGATGACTGTGAAAGATCAGTTATCTTGACCTCGTTTCCCTTTTGAACTTACAGTAGACAGGTCCTTGACCCAAATGGGTCCTGCCCTACTATCTTCACCTAGCAAAAAGGCAAAAAGGTAAAAGAGCTCTGGATGGGTAACTGCATGCACCCAAGCCCATGGAAGTTGCTATTGGTACCTGTAGGCCTAGGATGCAATCCCTTTATTTTTAGGGGGAGGCTCTTTCCCAAAAGAGCATGTGCAGTAAGTACAGATGCTGACAGCCATGTTATTGCAATTAGAGCAGGCACCTATCACAGGATACGGTATTTATTATCAGCTTCTGTTGTTAAGGTACAAGCCAGAAGTTCTCCATATATCTGTAGAACCCCTGAGTTCCTACCACCCTCCTTTACCATCCAAACAAGCTCAAGAAGCAAGGATACATGAGGCACATCAGAGGAACACATGGGAAATTATCTTACCATAAGCCCGTGGTGGATGTAGTTGCCAGGATATGTTTTGTATAAACACAAAAACTGCATTAATTAATGGGATTTTAATTAAGAGGACTAGCTATACTGTGCACACTTATATTGCTTTAGAACTGATTTACGTCCATTTCTTTGCTATTAACCAGTTGTAAATCAACAAAATGTGTCCACACAGAGGATCTGACTGGTATAAAATGCAAGGCTGATTCAACGACTGCTTGTACGTACATTCCAGTTCAAGGTCTCCTCAGTGGGGTGAGGCGTTGTCCTGTAAACAGCACTCTTATCTTCTCCAGAGCATTGTTTTCTTGTGGCTCGGATGCAAAACTGAACTACTGCTGTTCAGTTGTGGAGTAAATGCTGTAGCTTAAAACTCTCCCACCAGAGTTCATGCTGAGTTGCTTTACTTTGCAATTAGAGTAGGTGAGGCAAGCACAGAGATGATTAAGGATGCTTATGCGAACTCAGCTGATGCAAGGTTAGTTTCTTAACTCAGTTTTCTACTGGAGCCCTGGAACTATAATAAAGGTTATTCTCACTGACAGCATTTTTAGTGTATGCAAAAGTGCAGGAGAACTCACTAAGGACTTCATTCTTCTCTGAAATTCTTAGGAGTCACACCAAAACCCCTGGGCTGCTCACAGTGTCCTTCCAGAGTTGGAAGTTAATGAATTTAAAATGTTGTTCATTACAGAAAAGAAGAAAGAGGGAAAAATTGTAAGTGTCATCATATCACATTAGTGAAAAAATTTGGAAAGGAAATAAAGATTTATTTTTTCAATGTGAAGACATTTGCACAGTTTTCCAGCTTTCCTGTGCTACTAGAGAAGCATTGCGGCTTGTACTGTCAAGCCAGTTCTACCTCCGTGAAGAATTTCTTAAGAATATTAATGAGTAAAACCAGCTGAGATCTCTGAAGTGAGGGCCACACCAGGGAGAGTGCACCAACAGGCAGAGCCCTCCAGCACAGCAGGGGAACACGGGCTCATTGCTGACCAAGGTGCAGCCAGCATTGCACCCAGAAATCAGCGACGTCACCTGCCTAAACCATCTGCATCTGTTCTTGGGACTTCTAAACAGAGAACCTTGTGAGACAGAAGCAGTTTTCCTTGTGCCTAAAGGGCTGTTGTAACACTTCAGGCAATGTGTAAGCAGATAGTTTTAATAGCAAGGTGTTCACAATTTTCTTGGCCACAGAAGACCTCTTCTTTGCCTTTGTCCCAGGCTCTGTCCTGAAGGAATCCAACGCTGTCCAATGTCCATTGCACATTAATGTGCTGGCAGGGCCAGTTCCTGCAAGCATGCATGCATGGGCAGTTGCTCACAGAGCAATCCCAGTGGCACACACATGGGAATACTCACGGGAGTTCTGTTGCTCATATGGATTATCATTAAATAATGGGGCCTTTATAGTAATGTTTATGACTGTGTCTACTGCCCCACATAAAGAAAGAGGGAAGGAAGAAAGCACCCACTGCCTTCCTCAAGGTGCAGGAGATGATTCCCACTCCAGTGCATGTTACTCTTTTTCCTCCCCACTGCTTGCACCCTTCTCCCTCCCTCCTACCCTCCCATTTCCTTCCGCCACTACAAAGCCCTTCAAAGATCAAAGTCATCGTTGACCATGAGTTTGCACAATGTTTCTGCTTTGACACTGGCTGGGAGCCAGCTGGCATGTGTTAAAAACTATCATCAGAATCTGTTTAATTACTGTTCCCAATGCAGTATTTTAACAAAACACTGGAACGGACACAGTTCCAGCAAGCTGATGCCCAGTGATGGGACACTGCAGAAGTGCAGCCATGACTTTGAAGTTGGCTGTTTTAATTCTCTTTTATTTCATTCTGTTAATCCACTTTTTGGCCTGCTTGAAAAGATGCCTTTGCAAATACAGTAAGAGCAGATCTCTGAGATTTTTCCCTAATGTAGTATGATTTTTTTAATATAAGAGATCCCATGTAGATTTGGATTGAAAGTATACCGCTCACAAAAAGATGCTCCCCCTCCTAGGGCTTCCCCCACCTATGACCTGTTGCAGGATAAGGACACTCTCCCAGCTAGCCTTGGAGCCGAGTGTTAGCACAGTGACTGGCTGTTCCAGGCTGTTTGCAATTAATCCAACTGTTAACGAAAAAAACCCATTGCTGCTGCTTCTATGCCTTTCCTTTGATATGTGTTTTGACTTCTGGTCTTGCCCAGAACCACTGGGTAGTTCCTCTGGCTCACACCCCTGGATTCTTCCATAACTGCACATTCTTGCTGCCTCCGGGGGATCACACACAGCGTAGACCAGGTCATGCGCCCCAGGTGGCCAGCAGCTCCTGCACTGAGGGCCCCACACTGTGCAGCTCTCTGACAATGGTGCACACCTTTCTGTCACTCACAGTCTTAACCATCTGCAGTCAGGCAGCCTGGGAACGTGTCACCTCTGTGAGCTGTGCATGGGGGCACTCACTGTTAACACTGCTATTGCAACAGGACAAACAAAACATCTACCCTCCTCCAACCATGTGGCTGGACACCCTGTAGGTCATTCCTCATCTTGTGTCTAAGACTTAGCACCTCCGTTGACTTCCCACACACGTCTGTGGTCACATTCACTTGATCAGACTTGATCTCCTTGACCGGAGAAGGATAGATCCAAAAAATTTCTGTGTGTATCATCTGCACCATAGCCCAGAATTATACCACACGATTGACAGCCACAACTCTCCAACCAAGTGCATTCAAACTGTGAAAAGTCAAAGACTCCATGGGGCAGACAAGTCTGAGGTATCTGGTAGCAGAAGAGCACCCAGTTCAGTGTGCAAGGGAAAGGAGACAGCCTCACCGTGCCACTCAAGCTAGAAATGGTGTCTGTGGTGCTACAGCACCATCCATTGAGACATAACCAGGGCAGTCTCTGGCCAATGCACAAGGTGTCTCTGTTCTGAGGAGCGAGACCGTGTTATCACAACCACTTTGACCATGGCCAGGTACCTGTTAATATTCTTGGCACCCAGGAATCTGAACTGCAGCGTGGATGGGGATGACAAGGCAAGTCCTGCAGCCCAGGCCATTGCCGTCCTGGCAGATGCGTCCTCCAGTGAGCCAGGGAACCACTCCTGCTGTTCTGCAGAGGGCGGCCTCTTTGGCAGCTGGAGGGACTGTGAATAATTCATTTGAGCTCCTGCCACCAGCGCTAAAGTGTGATCAGTACGCAACGACGCCAGTGACACCATCTGAACCTTCTCCTACTTTGAGTGTGACTACTACTCAAACAATGATGACAGAAAAAAGCCAGGATGTTGGGGGTATTCAGAAGGACATTCCCCTTCACACAAATCCTGGGACAGAAAGGCAGCCCCCCCATCAGATGACAGCACAGTGTTGCACACAGGTGGTGAGTTAGGGATGTATTCTCCTGGTCATGTGAGGGGGATATACACCCCGCTTTACCTCAGCTCACGTGACAAACATGTCTTCTTCTCCTGCTTCCATGCCACATCACACAGCCTGACGCGGACCTCAGCCCCAAGAGCCCTGACTGCCAGCGTCCTGCCACAAGTGAAATGCAGACAGGGCCATTATTCATCCTGCTCATCACTGCTAAAGCCTGTGGAGAAAATGTCCTTCAAGACCTCCAGGATTCTGGGCTGGGAGCCTCAGCAGCCACGGTGCCCCAGCAGGACCCAGGACGTGCGGTGGTTGGGGCACGTGGCGCTGTGTCCTGTGAAGAGGTTGTGTTTTCACTTCTTACTGATAACTCCTCTACTGCATATTAATAATCTTCGTCTCCCCCATGGTGGATTTAACGAAGGGTGAATTGCTAGGGGCATTTGTTCAAAAAGACATCAGAAACTTCAAATACATGGTCACTCTATCTCAGCAACTGGGGTCTGCAAAACTAGCCAGGGATTATCCTGAGGATGAGGCTAAAATCTTGCCATCAGAGAGGTGAAATGAGAATTCTATCATTGATTTGCCTGGGATTTCCCCCAGTTTTTCAGTGAAATTTCCAGCACTTTAACTGCGTGTTCAGATAGAAAGACCGCACATGATGCTGTCACACGGGTGTTTGGCTGTTCTGCTTCCAAGCCTGGTTTGACCTAAGACAAGAGTTGGGAGTGGAGGGGAGGAAGGGGAGACAGGCTGGGCAGGAAGCAGAGTCCAGTGAACTTTTACAAACCCTAAACAACTGCACTTGGCTGGGATTCAGTGTGTAAGATGGACCAAGGTTCAGGGTGATTTATTTTATCTGGAATTGTTTCACATCTCTGGATGTAATGTGTGGGGTTGGCTCCCTCTCCCAAAGAAAGCAGGCCTTCCAACATAGGCTTTCAAAGTGATCATCCATTTATCTATAGTGCAGCATTTGCCTTCTCTGCATTCACAAATTTGGAACTAATTCCCTGTACGACATAGCATTTAATGAGTTTGTCTCCTGAGTCCTGCAAAGCATTTAAAATCCTTTTGATGGCATTTTCTCTTCAGTAATTAATGTCTTATCAGTGAGTTTTGCAGAGAACAATGGCCTGATTCTCCTCCGATGCCATTTTACATCTCCGTAGCTTCACTGACTGCAAATGAGTTACTCCTGCTTTGCATAGCGTGAGAGGAGAATTAAGACCTTAAGCCTACCACTATTTAATCACATGCTTTGAACTCATTTTCTCTCATTCAGAATTTGTCCTTTGCTTGCAGCACCACATAATTCCCATTTTACTATCATTAGGAAGCTGGTCATTACCGAGAATGTGTATACGATCCTTTGATTTCAGAAACCCCAAATGAGGAGCACTCCAGCCTCTTTTGGAAGCCAGCCGGGGGAAGCCCCACACCTTGTGGTCTTATGGTGGTGGGTGGTGGGTCTTCTCCTCACCTGGGTGCCAGACTGCCCTCAGGGGCTGCTCTACAAGCTCTGAAGGAAATTGGTCATTATTTCACTTCATCCCTAATAAGCAACTTCTTCTAGATACTTGATGATATTTGCAATTACACGCACACAAAAAAGAAAAGCTCCAAACATGAAAATGAAGCTTTTTCTCTAGCATGAAAAGTCCAGCTGCATTTTCTCTTAGAAATGGTCAGACTCTCCTTGTACTGCAGACTACTTTGTTTTGATGCTCACAGGATGTATATTCTGAGATTGGAATAATTATGCTGAAACATGCATGACTTGGACACATCTTTGTTTTATTTTTTTGGCTCTGGATCCAGTTCCATCATGAGAAGGTAAAAACAACAGCAACAAATAGTGAAACAGAAATATGAAAAAACAAATAGATATAATAAGGCTTGACATAGACAGATGCACACTTGTAGTTGGAATATATGTTTATTTTTGTTTTGTTTTGTTTTTATATATGTATTTATATCTGAACTGTAATGTAAGTAGCAAGTACTGCATTAAGATGCTTTCCTCAATTACATACGAATCTGGGCTAACTTTAGTGTGCTGGGTATATTATATGGGCAAGTCCTGCAGTGTCTGTTTACTCGCCTAAGTTAGGAGGTGATAAGTGGTGCCAATCAATGTCAGCAACTTTTTCATACGTGCGAGCATTACTCATGTAGGTAAGGATTTCCAGGGACAGACAATAGAAATCAGTTGTCCAAAATGTGACATGTTGTGCACTATATTGTAAGAGTAGCATTAAGAAAGCCTTTGCTACAAGAACCTTTAAGCTACAAAGGAAAGTGCTCAGAGTTGAGAAACATCCGAATTAAAGTTGTCCTTGCAGCTAATGCCTTCTGATACCATCTTTAATTATAGTCTTCTTTGTCATTGTCTCTGTAGCTTTCAACTTCTGCAACAAAACGCTGCACGGATCTTACTGGCAGCATCACCTCTCGCAACGCAGCCTATTATTTATGCCAATCGGGCCGTGCAGAGTGCTGGGGCAGACAGACATCTTCCCTTAGCTATCTGCTGACAGCAGAGGAACTTGGAGCCTTACAACTGGAGGTGTAATTTCAAGGTCTGGAAGAGAGCACAGCTATCCCATGATGGGAAGTTTCTGCCTGGTCTCCATCTTCTTCTTCTCCTGACTGCTGGACCACTCTGCTTCCCCCCCTTGCTGCCTCTGGGGGCATCACCCACCATGGCTCTGCCCCTCTGCCTGGTGTCCCCCTCTTCCTGCCCAGCCCCTGGGTGCGTGCATGCACCCCGCTGTGCCGACACCTTCCTCCGCCCTTGCTCCTGCAGCCACCGTCCCTCTATTGCCCTGTGAGTAAACGAGGTTCCCTTCTCGTCCCCCTCGCTGCACAGGCACACACAGCAGACCTTGTCTCTCAAGGCCTGGGAGGAAGTCGACAGCAAGCCTTTTTATTTGGAGACCAACCACAGAGACATTTCTGTGGCTCTCAGCTGGAACGTGCCCAGCGGAGATGGGATTTTTAGATGTCAGAATTCAACAAGTCTCTACCGAGCATGCACAAACTGCAAAGGCACTAATGCTTACACATGGTCCAGATTGGGGAATAATTTGCCAAATGTATTGAAAAGCAAATTTCTATTGTTTGGTTGACTCCTTTTGCCAAATTTTTGCTCTTTGCTTCCATGCATGGAGGTAAAACATCTTCTCAAAGAAATGTTTGAAAGAATTTAGCTTACCATAGACAAAATAACATACTTTCTCCTAACCTTGCTCTTGGATGCAGATGCACTATTCTAGATAAAACTTTCAAAACAAAAATAAAACAAAACAAAAGAAGTCAGCCGGAGGCTGATACTCAGCATAGGAAATTTCAGCTTGATGCATTAAACTTTGGCAAATGTATAAGCAACTGACAACAAGATATAATAATGAAAAAGTGTTGGGCAATCTCTGCACCTATAATTCATAACTCCTACACGTTTTAAGATAATGGAAATTACTCATGTTCATCAGGAATTGAATAGATGCCTCTGTTATTACTTGTATTATTCAGTTAGCAGCAGCAGCCAAATGTATGTCTAACTGACTTTCATTAACTTCAGCAGTATACCTGGCAGAATTAAAATCTACTCCAATTCAACCCTTCCGTATTTTTCTCCTGATGTACCGCATACAAACCTTAACCATGATACGATCTTCTGGGATAATAAACTAAATCAACAATGCATTTCATTTGCAGGGATTGTCATGTAGGAGATGCTTCCAAGTATGCAAATTTCTCAAGGAAATATTGAGCCATGACTCTAAATGAAACTTCCAGAGATAAAGAATTATCTCTTCTATTTTAAAGGTAGGTTTTGTGCTAATAAAAAAGAAAGCATAATAGCCTTGGCTAGAATGGCAGAATGGTAAATTTTACCCTTTTCAGAAGGCCAGCACAGACTGACACTGAAGTCCTTAAGGCAGTGAACATCTAGAGCCAAAGCCAGGGAAATGACATTTCTTGTCAAAGTCTCCTAATTTTTGGTGACCCTGGCTGTCAGTGTTGTGTCATTTGCTTTGCTCTTGTTGTTTGGTAGGCACCTCTCCCCCAAATCAGCAAGGCACTTCAGGCACGTATTTTACATTTAAAAGCTTCATTGAGTTACTGAATAGCAGGGACTTAGACCTCCTCTAGGAGTGTTGCCAAATCTGGGTTTTAATGCCAGGTTTTAAGGTCATCTTTGAATCTGGGTGAGTGGCTGGCTCAGGTGTCCCCCTCTACACGGGTGTCACAACTTCTGGAATGTAAATATTCTGGAAAGCCTGTTAACATCATTCCCACAATGCAGGAGATCATCTCGGTATCTCACCTGCATCACCTGAAGCCTTCACCTCTGCAGCATTGGTCTTCCTGCAGCAAAGCCCCAAAGCCTGTGTTCATCTGTGTCTCTTTGCGCCCACTACAACTTGTTCCAAAACAAGAAATACAAACCGGCTTCATTTTCAGGCTGCTCCTGGCCTGCTTTTACCCTGCCCATCATCTCTTGCAAGATAGCTGCTCTTGCCTGCCAGTAATGCCAGCCTTTATCTTCTGTTTTATTTTCTTTCCTTATGCAGGGGAGGAATTCGTGATCTTCACCGTCCTCCTCCACCTCCATCCTTACCACACTTCTTTTCCATAGAAAAAGAACCAAAAAGCTTTGGTTCATTGAAAGCTTTCAGTCATTGCATGGCTCAGACTTTCTGCTGGGTTTGCCCAAAGCGCAGTACACAGTCCTGTTGTACTGCCCCAGCGCTCCCACAACAGACACAACAAGTGCTGGTTGCTTAATGGTGTCCTTAGCTCCTACCACGCTGCTGTTCCTGCTATCGGGGAGGGCCTGGATCTGTGCAGACATATTTTGTGTTTCATATCTAACCAAAATAAATAGAATAAAAAATAAATAGCCAGCATCTGTCTATGATTCAGAAGCTGCAGAGCAGAAGAGGCCTTTGAATCAAAGGGAAACAAAAATGTCCCCGAGCATTTTGGGGATGCTTCGACGAGGTACCCTTGGAACAAGAGCCTGTTGAAGAAGGTTTCCTGTTTATACAATTTCAGTGTTAAGAACTGTTGTAGGAAAGAACCTTCAGTGGCATGTTACCTATGTTACTGCCACCTCCTGTGGTTCAAAAGACTGCTCTTTACAGGGTCCCATGAGCAACAGTCCCACCCTACCATATCCCTAAATTCAGGTTATAATACAGAAATTAACATGACTGCACTTGCAAATATTTGGTGAGATATTTTTGTAGAAGAGTTGGGTAGTTTTATTGTTGAGAAATTAGAAAGATAAAATTTGGTAGTTTGGGGATGTAGTAATAAATCTCACGCTGACCTGTCCTACTGATGTATTTTAACGACTTTATTTCATTTTGTTTCTGGCATGGGTTCAAACAGATTCAACATCAACTGCTTTGTTTTATATATCTCGTATATTCCTTTTCACGGGTTCTTCTCCTCTTTGAATAAGTTGTTCAGGAAAATTTGTCACCTCTTCTGACCTCTGAACGTGATGCCAAGGCTACCACATCCTGGGCACGAATGCAGCCACCGATCATTCACACAACAAAGGCCAGCCCCAGCCAACACCACCTCACCACCCAGTCGCCTGCAGCGCGAGGTTTTTGCTTCTGCTGCACTTGCTGATGCTTTGGGCCAAGCGCTCTCAATCACGCCAATACTGGCCAAATCTAAACGGAGAAACTGTGTTATTAGGAGCTCTCGTCCACCTGTAGCTCTCTCACCTTATCCCTACTGGTGGTGCAAGTCACCTGGAGGACGTGGACATGCAGAAACAGAGGCTTGGGAATTGCTTGGGAACTTGTTAAATACAACTCTTAACTGTGACTTGGCAGCCTTAGGCTGAGGTCTTTTTCCCAAGATTTCCAGACTTGCTTTTTGCACAGCTCCCATCTTTCTGATCATGACTCTTCCCTAAAATGCCAGTAACCCCATGGTACATCCCACTAAATGGTTCCTGCAAAGCCCTCTCTGTGCTCTGCAGCGCTCCTGGATTTAGAAATGTTTGCATTTGTGCGGAGTGGCTCTGTGCTTTGATCGGCCAACACGTGAGCTGGATCTGGGAACACAGGCGACAAACCCAGGAGGTGAACTTCCCCCTAGGAGAGACCCTGAGCTGAATGTTCAAGTTTGGTGGACATTTGGGTTATAGCTGGGGCTTTTCTGTGGTTGATAACCACACTGCATGTGCTACACTCAAGGTCCTTCCAGCAGATAACACATTTTGTAAAAAACTGCCTTTTGGTGAAGTTTGTCCCTTTCTGCAGGGGTCATCTTCATCTCTCTCCAGCCTGGTTTGCTTTAACGTCAGGGCTGCTATCGGTGGGCCGGTGCCTGTCGGAGGGCCGGGGGGACTCGGCGCGGCATGAAGGCAATGCGGTGACGGCTGCCCAATGGTCTGGACCAGAAATGCCCCAGGCCTGCAGCTTTCTCTTGGCAGCTCCATCACATCGCCTGTCTCTGATTACCCTCTCATTGTAGTCCTTATTACATAATTACTTCAGGTTAAAGCCACTTTGTTTCAGCTTCGTGCTGGGCCTCCCACTTGCTTCTATCCCTATAAAACCACAGGGACAGGAGGAGCAGGTGCCAGTGCCCTTGTGCTATGTTATCACAGCCGTTCCCCATGGGGCCACACATGGAAATGCTCCCAGCCGGAAGGACCAGGGGTGTGGGGGGGCAGCAAGTGGGTCCCAAAATGTGCGGAGCCCATTAGTCGCTGTTGTCTTCACCCCAGGAGTGCCTTCCCTTAGCTGGTTGCAGATTACATTTTGGTCTTTGATATATTCTACTCAGTACGTAAATCCCTGGTTATCATGGATTGTAACATGAAAGAAAAGGTGAGCTTGGTTTATTTACTGAAGACGTGCCTGTAAGGTTTCAATGCTAAAAAAAAAAAAGTCTATAGTAAATCACCTACCCCTTGGTGTTTGACAGGACTTAGGATGCTTCCTATACTCAGCTTTTCTGTCTACCCATTTGCTCTTTGTTGCTTGTTTCTAATGCCGAGTTCTGTTTTCTGGCTGTTAAGGATCCTGCCAGCACAAGCAATGCTGTTTCTGGTTTCTGCTTTGACTCTGGGCAAGCCGCAGGCTCTTTGGGTCTCCCATCCCTGCAGACAGGGGTGCCTGCAGGACCCCATCAGGGGCCCCAGCCGGAGCTTTCCTTCCTCTGTTTCACCGCACTTCACTCCCCCTCATCCGACCGCACTGAAATTGTTGCTTAGTTCGTTGGGTCACGATCCAGCCACCTGTCAAGGAAGAGGATACACAGAGCCGGGTCCTAAATATTTGCAAGGGACTTTGAAGGAGAAGGAATCTATTAAACAACCCGTTTGTGTGTGACACCCACCAGGAGCAGACCGTTGAAAATCTGATAAGATTTGCAGCCTAAAAATCAATGACACGGCGTGTCTGGAGGGTGGATCTAGGAACAGCACGTGCGGTAGCTGTTGGGAGGTGTCACGTTCCTGGGATAGCAGCGAGAACGCTCCGGGCACAGCCACCCACCCTTATGGGGACAAGGGCGCTGCTGCTCCCCAGTACAGGGCACGGGTGTGGCCAGGGGTGCACCTTCGCCTGGGAGAGGTGGTAGACGGCTTCTGTTAAATTAATTGCATGTAATTGCCTTACACAGTGTTACTGTTGCGGCAGGAAGGCAACCAGAACGTGGCCTGAAGGCGGCTGGGATCTCAACACCACCGGAAGGCCGAAGCATGCAAGGCGAAGGGCAAGCAAGGTGAAGGGCCTGGAGGAGCATCGGCACGAGGAGTCTCACCCCGCGCCCCCTGCTTCTTCTGGGGGGCTTCTGGCCTCCTCTGGGGCAGGGGTCCTGGGAGAGGGATGGGCTTGTCTAAAGCAACAGCGACCACAATGGTCACGGAGGCCATCTGACTCAGGCTACAAAACACGGCTTTCCGAATTGAATCACAAGCGACAGCTTGTGAGCAAGGGTGATATGTGTTGCTTCCACGTGTCCGATGCCTGGTGTAATATATGGACGTGTTGGGTGGTGGGAACACGCTGGCATAGGCGCCTGGATCTGGCCGAGGCTCCTGAGCTCTGCAATGCCACCATTTTCCCCCGTTGAGAAATAGCATGGACTAGTCACAGCAAGACGTCGTGTTTTGGCTTCTGGAGCACGCGTTCTTGGTGCTGTCAATTCTCGCACTATTTATTTTGAGGACACAGCTCCCGGATCCACGTAACCAGGTGCGAATCGCAGCCCTCTGCTGCTGGCCGCCTTCTTGCTCCCAAAAGTTTCTAGTCTCCTTGTCGAGGCAGAAAAGTCTGAAAAACTTGGGCAGAAAGCCAAGCGGGGATCCCAGCGTGGGCTGGCATTTTGGCGTCCCCCTCCCCGGGATTTTTAACCCTTCCGCCCCTGTCCTGTTTGTTTTTTTCCCCGACACCTGACGCTGCCTTCTGGGCTAACTGGGGAGGGTGGCAAGGGGCAGAGCGCCGCAAACACGCGGCAGCGGGCAGACTTCCCTTGAAGAAAAGAAAAGAAAAAATAAAATTAAAATAAGAGCGGAGGGAGGCTTTCCAGGTCCCTGCTTTTACACGGGGCCAGCCCCCGCTCGCTCGGCCCGCGGCGCTGCTCATGTTTTCCACTGAGGACGAGAGAGGGGAGGCCGGGGCGGGGGCGGAGGTTTGGGAAGGGTTGGGGAGGCGGGAGG
>VXAA01007443.1:166143-178782 GCA_013399115.1 Anseranas semipalmata | reverse complement strand
TCGGCTCCGGCTGCCGAGCCCCGGGCGCGCAGCCCCGGCCCTGCCTCGCCGCATCGCCGCCCGCCCGGGGCAGCGGTCTCGCCGGCGGGGGGGGGGGGGCTTTGGTAGCTGAGCGCTCCCCCCGGAAACCTCCCTACCCCGCCGCCTTCCAGCGGAGCCTCACCCCGAAGTTTGCCGCGATGGGCTGCTAAAAAGGGCACTAATAATAATAACATAATAATAATAATACCGAAAAATGTAAATGTGTAATTAGCCGTGGCTGCGCGGCTCAGGACCCCCGCAGAACTCCGCGTCCCGGCTCCGCGGAGCCCGAGCCTGCGGCTGCTGCTTCCCGCAGGGGCTGCCCCCGAGCTGCTCGGGATAACGCTGCTGTTTGCACTTCTCCGAGCCACAAGTGTCTCCGCTGCCCGGGGACCTCTGCTTAATGCAATTAACTCCCTTGCCGGGATTTGGACCTCCTGAACAGCCGCTTTCCGGGGAAGCGCTCCCACCCTTCAGCGGCACGGAGCCGGGGAGGGCTTGGGAGGGGGTTTTAGTCTTTTCCATCGGTGCTTTGGGGCTGTCTGGAGGGAAGGGGGCATGCAAATGACACGGTTGCAGTGTTCGGGCAAATATTAGGAAATAATAAATTGAGGTTTCAGTATGAAATTAAAATACCATGACAATTTAATCCAATTAAAATGAGCTGCTCCACTGAGCTAAATAATGTCACCGGCGTCGGTTCGCTTTTGAAGTTGTCTGGTTATTGTATAAATTAGCCCAGTCGCAGCCTTCCTGAAATCTGGCTCATCATTAGTGATTTCCAAGGATACAATCGCAAAACGCTTTTCTTAAGGACTAATTAAAAAGGAGTTGTGTAGAACACCGACTCCCGTTTCCGCTAAGCGTAACTGCGCTACCCCTTGCTAATGAGGTACAATATATTTCAATTTTATAGAAATGCTGTTCTTATGAAGTTCTCTGATGGTGTAGTAACCATTAAACTGCCGCAGTAATTAGTGAAGTATTAAGTTTTATGTTTTTCGCCTTAGGATGAACAGGCTCCTGCGGCAGGAGGCGGGCTGGCGGCAGTACCGGTGCAGGGCAGGGGGGAGCGAGGCGGGAGCCTCCTGGCCCCGGTGCAGCGCCCTCGTTGCTGCCAGAAAGTTGTGGAGAGATTGGAAAAGTAAAGGGAGGCTGGTTTCTTTTCTTTTCTTTTCTTTTCTTTTCTTTTCTTTTCTTTTCTTTTCTTTTCTTTTCTTTTCTTTTCTTTTCTTTTCTTTTCTTTTCTTTTCTTTTCTTTTCTTTTCTTTTCTTTTCTTTTCCCCTTGTTTTTTCTTTCACTACATCTGGCAGCAGCTACAGGGTCCCTTAAGGTTGGATTTTGGAGACTGGTCTCTGGGAAAACACAGATGCCAAATCTGTCGTCTATGCAGAATGCTGTCCTGGTCCTAAGAGGAATTTTATACAGATGCTTAAAAAAACCTGCTAGCTCCTGGAGGACTGTCAAGTGGTTTTAGCTCCAAATTTCTTCTCCTTTGTTTGATTCTGCTATTATTATTATTATTATTATTTAGGCAGGGCTGTAAGCTAAAAATTTATGCTTTCTGATGAAGTAAATTATCCAAGAAGTTTTTTTAGCCAAGGAGGGGAGGACAGCAGGAGATTCTGTTTTCTGAAGCATTGAGTTCCCTGGTTTTGCTTCATGTACCCAACAAACCCTGCTATTTACTGGGGTGGACCAAGTCGATGTCAGAGTCATGTTAAAAATGTACTGGAGATGCAGCCTGCCACCGAACACGGGAGCAGTGTGCCTGCGTGCCCTGGCGCGGGCTCTTGTGCTGCAGGCGTGCTCCGGTGCGTGATGCCAGCTCCCCAGGGCGAGCAGCCGTGTGGGGACGGATTCGGGCCGCGGATGGTGCGGGCGAGCCGGTCCTGTTTGTGCCGGGCTGTGCCTGGTGGCAAGCAGCACCCGCGTCAAAGCTGGTGGATGGCAGCCGGGGTGGTTTGCTGCATGCGGGGAGACGTTGGGTTAGAGTGGGGTCTGGCGTGGGGACACCTCGGGCATTCACCCAGGCTGGGATGAATGGGAAAGGAAAAAGTGCTTTTTAGGTACCTTGAAGTTTTCCTGGTTTGCAATTAGGAGAGGGAAAGGGAGCGCTGTAAAACTGCTGGAAAGAAAGGGCAAACTGTCAGTGAGAGGTCCGGTGTGTCTTTTAAGAGGTTTGCTTCAGTCCTGATGATAGCAGGAGTCAGCGCTTGCTGATTTTAATAGCAACAGAGAGCAGCGCCAAGTATCTCGCTGTCCTTGTCAGTTCCCATTCTGCAGAAGCTGATAAACCTTTCCGCTTCTTCCTGCTCCACATCAGTGGGACTAATGGTTTTCCAGAGCCCGTGTGATGCTCTGCTCCTCTCTGCAAGCCAAAGTGGGTGTGGGGAAGCTGTGCTGGCTGGCAGGTTGCCGTGCGTACCGCACCGTACCAGTGCTGCTCTCCCAAACAGGAGAATAATCGCAGCTCTCCACTTCCTTCGTGGTGTTCCTGGAGTCGGGGGACTTTGCTTCACGCCAGCTCCCCCAGCAGCGCACGTGCGGGGTTGGTTTGCATGCATCCTGTAAAATAGAGCACTGCGGCATCAACGTCAACTGCATGGTCTGTCTGTTCCTTCTGTAAGCATCTGAGCACGGATTTGTTGACATAAATGCAGTTATTAAAGGATGATACTACGATAATATTTGGTATGTTTTTCAGAAATGTTTAATATTTCAGAAGCATGATGCTATAATTTTCCAGCATTTGTTTCTAATGGTTACTTTGCTTTTGAAATTTGGAAAATTGATGCTATGTTGGAGAGAAGGAATATTTGTTTTGTTTTGTTTTTGAAATGCGCAGCTAGACTTTGGAAGTAGCAATTAGAAGAGAAGAGAGAACTGCTGAAGAGATAGGTGGCGTTTCAGATTTGCATGCTGTGAGTGTCTCTCCTAAGCGTGTTAAATCTGCATTGCCGAGTAAGCTCCAAAGAAACTTTTTAGACCTGATTTATTTCCACCCTTCCTCAGCTCACGCGGGCTTCTTCTTGCTGTGGAATCAGCGAAGATCTGCCCGATGCTCACTGTGGCATGGCAGCAGCTGGAGCCAGGCAATGCCGGCTGACCAGCTGCCCCCCTTGCCCCGGCTGAGCATTGGGGTGCCCCCGGCAGCCGCCGCCTGCGGGGAATTCGGGAGAGCTCTGGGTTTTGCCTCCAGCCCCAGGTTCTGCTGTCCTGGTGCGGCAGTGAACTCGCTGCTGGAAGCCGCCCCTTATCTGGATGTTCTCAGGAGCCGCTTTCTGGGAATAGGTTTCCCTCCCAGGTTAGCTTATCTTTTAAAAATTAAAGAACAGATGATTCTTGACCCGAGATCAAACACTGAGGCAGTTTCTCTTTTTAATATCTTAGCCCCGAGGTCTGCATTGGAACTGACTTAATATTCAGGCCTAAAGTGCAGAGATGTTTTCTCTGCGTTTTTTTCTAGATTCCTATCGGGGAAGAAGATGAGAGCCTCGTCTTCAAGGACGAGTCAGGACAAATATCTCTGAGTTTGAAGTCGGGTGCCGGGGCTGTGGTGCTTGGGCAGGTGATACCTCTGTGGTAGGTTTGCAGCAATTGCTGCAGCTAATGGGATAAAGATGGTAGACTTTGGAGAGTGAGCCCTGAGCCTTGGGTTTGTTTGAAGTTTTGACAGGTCTAAGTTTCTGTGGTTGTAATCTTGAGTGCAATCTCAGGATGACCAGATGAAGGCCTAATTTCTTGAATACCAGAAGTCAAGGCCTAATTTCTTGGCTAGCAGAGGTGCAAGTTACAAAGAGCCCCACTTCAAACACACAGCCATGATCTACTGCCTCTAGAGAGGATGGTGGAGAGCTATCTGCTGTCTTCGCTGTGGGCCGTGGCCAAGTTTTGGCAGGGGGTCCTGAGCCTGGGGAAGAGCTCGTTCCTACGTGCAGCGGCTGAGCTCCTGGAGGAGCAGGCAGTCACTTGTGGAGCTCTCTGTTTGCCCAGCTCTTCGTGGCCGATTGTCTTTATAAAACGTCAAGCAGAGGCATATGGATGGCATTTATTAATTGCATTATCTCACCAAATTGACTTTTGCCATTGACCAGTTTAAACATTTTCCTTATGGCCAAGAATTACGGGCTTTAGTAAGGTTCAGAAACTGAACAAAGGACTCTTGTCTACTTACGGAAAAGTACTCCTTTGTCATCTGAATAGATTTGACTGACCAGGATTTTTAACAGAAATGTTGTGTTTGAGAATAGAAAGCTTATTCTAGGCCCCATGTAAGACCCTGCTTGAATGTAAGTCATAAAGATGCCCTCTGTGTTGCTGCATTTGAGAGAGAATGCACAAGTAATGAGCAAGCAATTTGGTCCACGTTCAAGTTGCTTTACTTTCCACGTTGCAGCAAGCATGAGAAAATTACTTTAGGCTCTTCTGTGAACAGGTTCTTGTTTGGTTATCTTCAGTTCATGCTTACAAGACGATAATAAACTGCTATCTGTAATCTTTTCAGGACTGGTAATTTATTCATAGGTTACATGGCACTATTCAGTGATTTGGGAACAAGATTTCTCTTGCTCACATTGAAGTATAATTTGCAATCTCTTGAGTAAAGACTGCATTAGTGTTTGACCCTGTAATAATGACAGTTCTCCGTATGTACGTTGTTTTCTTGATTAGCTCAGCCCTGAGGGATGCTTTCAAAAGCATACTAGATATTTAGGCAGAAATACAAAATACATGTAATCCTCCAATGTATTGGAAAACTGATTGAAGTAGGAGAAAAAAAGTGTTTAACAACCATTTGCAACAAGTACTTTTGCGCGGAACAGATGATTTTTGTTGATGTCTCAAGTAGGGGGTTCATCTAAAGTGAAATAATGACTAATAGGGCGTTGAGGAATCTGCAGGACTTGGCCTTGTCTGTAGATAGGCTATTAGTGTGTCACATAAGCCGTGCTCAACTAAAGCCTGTGGTGGACGCTCCATCTGAAATCACTATTTTTAGTTTATACGTAAACAACTTCCTCAGAAATCTCCCTTCTAAGCTGAATCGTTTTGTTCCAAAGGTGAATTGATTTGGGGAAAATTCAAATAAAAACCTGCTTGGCTGTGTTTGAATTGTGAGTGTGAAGATAAATACCTACTTTGTACTCTTATTAAAAGTAAGGAGACAGAGGGACTTGCAGAAGGTCAAACAGCCAGTGGTATATGCAGGAACTGAATCAAAATGTTCAGAAAGTACCACTGTGATTAACAACCAGCATGTATTGTCTGGATTTAAATATTATGTTGTCAGACGTGTTGCTCCTGCTTGATTAACCATAATATAGCATAATTTTCTCTAGAGGTGCTTCCACATTGATGGAGGTCGCTTGTCACCTTTCAGAGCAGTGTGAAGTGGCCCATCCTTATTTGCTGAACAGCGTTTCAGAAGTGTGAATGTAAATGGTCTCACAGAGCTGTGGAAAACAGTGTTGCTGAAGCAGTACAGCATGGGAGCTGAAGTACTTCTTGGGGAGCAGTTGGGTGCATGACCGGTGTGGCCTCCAGACTAAGAATGTTTTGAGAGAAAAATTGGAATGTGCTTGCTGCCACATGAACTAATAACCTAAGTAGGTCCCTCATCTCTCCTGCCTTCCCCAGGAAGGTGGTATGTTCATGTCCCGCCATTAGATAGCTCCACAGAAGTAAGCATTCCTCTTTCTCTGGGCTGAGCTACATTAATCTCAGCTGTGCCCAGGGGGTTTTGGTGACCCTGGGGTACCTGTGGGAACACCTAGCTGGACACAACAGCTGGAGGACACAGCGGTGACCAGCCAAACCCCATGCACTCGGTCTCTTTTGGCTTTAAGAGCTGAGTCTTGATCGCTTTTCATATTGGGGTCTGAAGGGGAAGGCTGATATTGGTTTGTTGTATCTTACAGGAGAGGACAGCTGTCCAGAAGACAAATTCTTCCTTTGCTGGGTTAATTATCCTTGTTCACTCTGGATGTGGAGGTCCCAGAATCAGTGTGTCACTTAAACTGATTACCGGGTGAAAGCCTCCACAAAGCCTTTCCTTTCAAATCACTTTCAAGTATTGTGCAGTTCCTCATTCACATATACAGTCACGGAGATGTGACATTGATGGTGTTCTTATTTCTTAAAATGAAAACCTGCAAGGGAAGCAAAGCGGAAGGGTGAAGCTAGTTCAAAGTAATGGAAATGCACCATCACTGGGACATGCAAAAATCAAGCTCCCATTGAATTTAAATTCGTGACATTGCATCAATAAAAATAGGTATGGCTTAGCCCTATAAATAATAATAGTCTCTAATTCCTGCAGCGAGGATGTGCATAAAGTAATATTGCTGAGAAACAGGATTCTGAGCTGTCTGGGTTGCAGAACATCCCATTCCTATCCTGGCTGTGGGGCTGTGTCTCCTTCCAGCCAGGAGCTCACGGGTGCTCAGTGCTTGCACAAGCCACTGGTGGCAGTGCAAGCATGGTTAATCTCAGAGTTTGTGCAGCAAGGAGAAGGAGCATCCACGAACAGAGTATGTGAAATCGGTTATGTTAGCAACTGGCTTGTGTAAGTCTCATTGTGAGAAGGTGAGAAGTTCTCAAGTACTGCTGGGGCAGCAGACAGAAGATTAATACTTTAGGATTATTAGTGACTTAAGCATCTCTAGCATGTGGAACTTGTAGATCTCCTTCTCCATGGCCGAACAATAACGATGACTAATACTGGGGATAGAAATGAAGTTACTAAGGTACCATATATATCTCCTAAATTCTTGTCTTGTATCATGAAATGAAATTTCTTGAAGTGTGTTTGAAATTAAGCATGCAGAGAGGCTGTACTCCACAGAGCATTTTAGCACTAAGTTCTCCTTAGCTGTTGCAATACTATCTTGGAAGTCCTTTGAAACTTTGTGTGTGTATTGTATGCAGGTCTTTATTCTACACACCTCTCTATTTTACATATATCTTTATTTTATATACTATTGTATGTGTGTCTTCTTCTATGAAAGGCAGTATGTCTTTCAAGTGTCAGGAAAAGAAATACCCCGCAGAACACGAGAACCACCAGTTAAATAAACGGAACAAGATTGTGCTGAAAATTTTCTCAATAATTCTCTTGGCCTCGAATCAGGGTGGGAAAAACAGCTTCTCTGACCTTATTTCCCAGGAAAAAAGTCTTCAACACAAGGTGGTCTTTACGTATATTTTTCCTCTTGTTTCTTTACTTGTAATTTAATACGACAGTTTTGTAACAATTTTCCTCCCTAAACTTGATTTGATCCTCCATAGTACTAACAGGTGCTTTTGATTTCACTCTCCAGCAAAGCCTTCCCTCTGTCCTCAAAGTCCTGGTAAGGGGACAGGAATGTGTTTGTCACTGTGAAACATGAGTGAGTTGGAAAACAATTGTTCTAAATAGAAAAAAAAAAAAAAAAAGTGGGAATGATAGCAAGAGGGTGAATGCATAGGTCTGTACCTGTCCTGTCCTGGCTGGGAGATGGCACCAGAACTGTTGTGGCACCAAGGGTCTCCTGGTTCAGCCAAAATCATGTATCCATGTTGCAGCTTGAGTTGCCTGAATTTGTCAGACTTGCTTCTTCTTTTCCTCCCTTTTGACCGAAATGCTTTGCTGGATGTGTGTCTGCTGCGTGAAAACATGGCTGAGGTCTCCAGAAGTTTCCAGAGTTTGGCAGTGGGCAGGAGGTGGCCGAGGAAGCCCTGTGGCAAACCAGGAGATAGTTCCTGCTCTTCTGGTAGCAGCTGTGGTCCTCCCTGCAGAGCGGCACGGAGCATCCGCAGGGATGCGAAGGGGAGGGATATTACAAAGATATATTGATATCATTCAACAGCCATATTTCCAACCTGTTGAATAATGTTTGGAAACCCCACTGTGGCTTGGTGGCCTGACTGCGCAGGGCATGAGGGTGAGGAAGGTGGCTCCCATGGGCACCTGTTAAAAACAGATGTATTTCCTTAGAGTGCCCAGGTGCAATAGTTACTGGAGGAGGCGGGATGTTAAGGTCAGTGATGACTGGCTGTGTCTCCACTCATGCCACCTCTCTGAAATGCTTTTCTCGCTGGTGGTGTTCAACCCAAGCAGCCATGCGTAGTCAAAGAGCAGGGCTGTGTTTGGCGCTGCAAGGGGAGGTCTCGGTGCCTTTGGCGAGACTCAGGCTCTGACATAAGTAGTGTTTCTGCTGGGGTGGGGAGGCAGACGTGTGCCCTTGATGCTGTGCTGAGCCTCACTGGATGGGGAGAAATTCTGAGCTGCCGAAAACACAGGAGCATCGGGTACTCTTAATAGTATTGCTGTGCTGGAAATGTCATTTCTTGTCTGCTTTGTTACTGTAGGGCATTAGAAAGGGGAAATGACCTTTCTTTCTTTTTGTTCCTGTTCTTACTGTGATTCAAAACCTTGAAAAGCTTAATCTACCCTTGGCTGGTTTGGCGTTTTGTGATTTCACTAATGCTACTTTCCTGACCGTATCTCTCCCACTTAACCAGGAGTTAGTGACCTGGTATCTTGATGTAGGTCTCTTTGGGTGGATACCTGTAATTGGTCTTCTGCCTGGTGCCATAAATTGTCATACACCAAAAGCCAGATAAACTTTATAGTTATGAAGGTTTCCTGAGACTTTTTTGAAAACCTTGTATCTTGTCTATGGGTTAAAGAAGTCTTCTGGGCTTGTGAATATTTAGAAATACTACTGTGGTTATGTGTCTATCACTTTATTTTTTGTTTTTCTCATCTCCATATGCACTGGAAGAATTAGGCACTTTAGTTTATGACAGGAAAAAAATCTTTGGGGAAAAAACGTTGTGCTTCTATAATACACAGATAGGAATCTCTGTGATACTGCTTCACCATGTACTTCTTGCTGTTTCACATAAAATCTGAGGATTTTATAACTGATTTAGACATGTAA
Organism: Anseranas semipalmata; assembly: GCA_013399115.1. NCBI lineage: Eukaryota > Metazoa > Chordata > Aves > Anseriformes > Anseranatidae > Anseranas > Anseranas semipalmata. The sequence continues at coordinate 169,833 of VXAA01007443.1, read as the reverse complement.
AGGCGTTTGACTTGAGGGGCCTCAGGAAGACCGAGGAGAAAAATTCTTCTGATAAATGCTGCTAGTCTCAACAAAAATAGGTAGGATTCCTCTTCATGAAGATTGTGGTTGAGTTGTGGTTGGAGCTGGCACAATTCCTATGTAGTAAAGTAGCTCACATGGCATTTATGTATTTGTTTGTGATCAGAGATGAAGGCATCCTAAGAGGATTAGCAAGAATATTTTCGGGGGGTTTCTCTGTGGCTTTCTGTAGGTGCACAGAAAAACCTAATCTCTCCCTCTCCTGTTTAATGCAGCTCACATAATTGGAAAACCTCCTTAGAAGAGTCTGGGGCAGACAGCTGTACCAGCTGTGCAATTAGCAGTGTCACCTAACCGGAGCGGAGTGGAAAGCAAAACAAGGAGCGATAGGATGTTTCTGTGTATCTTAACAACCCTCCCTACAGCCAAGCTTGCTAGAGTGAACTCAGCTGTGGATTTTAAGAGCAGAAAAAAAAAGGAGAAGGCTGAGCTTTTAAGGATTTCCTTACCACCAATGTTGTTATACTGTTAGGCTCCACAACGGGTGTACTTGACCCTAAAGTTACTGCTCTGGCTATACAACCCTCTTTTTACTTCTTGAAGCACGCAGTCTTTGGGTTTGGGCATTGTTGTAGTTAATTTGCAGATGAATTTATTAATGAAATTTTACAGAAACATGCCTGGTAGTGAGTGTGCTCTGTTGCCTGTTCCTCAGGGGGTGAGCAGTAAAGCTGAGCGGGGAAGGTTTGTATAATTAACTGATTTATGTTTCCAGGGACAGTTCTTTGATCTTTTCCCTCCCAGCTGTATTTGGGGATAGCCCTGGACCCCTTAAGAGTAGGAGATGGTGTGGAGCTTGGCACGTGGATCTCCAGCTTGGCACTTCCCAGCTTGACATCATTCGTTACTGTGACACTAATCACCTAACCATATGTGCATATTCAGGGAGTGTTTAGATAAGGGTGCGTGTGGGGAAAATCATAATTCCCAAACTGCACGGAGTTATGTGGTCGTCGTATTTGAAAAGTGTGACCAATGGTTACAAAGGATGTTTTTTGTAAGTGCTGTTGATCTGGTGGCATTTGCCAGGGACTGGAAAATGTAGGCTATTTATAATTATCCACAGGTGGAGAGGGAGGCAGCAATGCATAGTACTAGTAATAATTATCAGCAGTGTAGAAGTTCATCTCTTAAGCTGTTGGTTCTAAAAAGTATTTGATCTGGAATCTGGCTCAGCCTTCAAATGGAGCCGTTCAAAGGAGTCCTGACCTAATTTTGCTAAGGAAGTGTGCAAGCCTTCCTCATTCTGCTAATTTCTTGCAGAAGGTTTCAATGATAAAGTCTTCCTACCCTACATGTGCATATATTTTACTGCAGAGCATTTTGAATAAAAGCGGCCATTACCAGCCAGGTGGTAAATATAGCACGCAGCTTAGCAGAAATGACCTTCAATTAAGCAGAGGCGGTCCCTTCTACTGCACCATGCAGTTGTCAGTTATGTTTTTTTTTTTTTTTTTTTTTTTTAAGACTATTTTTGCTGGGTCTTTTTGTGAATAATTGCAAAGCCTGAAGCACAGTGCTGGCTCTGAAGTAGACTTCATGCTTATGCTGAACTCCTATTTCAGTGAGCACCTCAGAAATGTGAAGTGTCTTGCAAATATGTTTGCTTTCTTTTCCAGGGAAATATCTCGTTAATTATGAAACCTTGTCCACTGAGCTATGTAAATTTTTCTGTTAAAGGATATAGCACAAGTTCTTTGACTTTCCTTGGGGTAAATCAAAGCAGATGTAATGACATTATGTCTTAATGGGCTTTCATCTTCAAAAGAAAACGGGGGGGAAAAATCCTATTTTTCAACAATGGCACAACACAGCATACTGCAGTACAGCTCAGGTGTTCCTTGTTATTGGCTGTGTAGGTGTAGGCTGTTTTTATCGTAAGATAAAAACAAACAAAGCAACCTGAACTGAGGGCTTTTAAATTCCATCTAACCTGTCACTTGTACGTTTTCTCACACCACTATCACTGCAGTGTTGTTGTAAGATTACAGGTTTCCTACCAAAAATGAAGCCTTTTGTTCAGTGTGTTTTTTTGACTTGTGCTAATGGTATTTCTGAGCAATACTGAGAATACAGTAGCTGTAGTGCACTTTATTGTAATTTGTGTCTTAAGTTCTTTATTTGCTCTTTTTCTCTACAACCTCTTCAGTGTGCAGCCTCATTAGACTTATTTTTTTTTTATTTTTTATTTTTCCCCCCTTCCTGCTGCTTTTGTGCTATCAAGCAAGCCAGGTAACTGCTAGTATTGGCACTGCTCTCTGGTCTCGTGTTGCAAGCACAGGATCCAAGAGCAGAAGATGAGGTAAATGAAAAAAATTGGGTCTGCTCTGGTCGTTTGCCCACCGTCAGGAATCCTTCTGCATGGCTCGGGGGTGACAGAGGTGTCTGGGGGGAGCGATTCAGAGCGGCTGGCGCGTCCCGGCCAGACCATGAAGCAAGGAGAAACCTGGGGGTGGGTGGCCACGGGTGGAGGAGCCGCTGTGCACTCCCCCTCCGGCAGCACGCGAGTCAAGCGTTTCAGCAGACGTGGATGATCTGAGCACCGTATCCCTCGTCCCCTCTGCTCTTTGGAAAGTGAGCGCGTGGAGCCAAACTTTGCGGCTGGGCGTTTGTCGCTGCCCTTTGGGTCGCTGCCTTTTGGGGCTCTTCCTGGGACCTCGCACCCCCGCAGAACCCCCTCGTGCGCAAGCAGCACTTGGCTGTTGAAGCGATCAGTGACTGCGCTCGCCCCAACAGGGCTGGGATTAGGCTGGGAAGAGTCCGGTTACAAGGGGACTGTAATCAAGGTGACAGCTGCTTTCCCTATGCTATATTGAAACAAAATATCCCAGGCCCTTAGACAAAGCCTCACCAAATACCTTAACCTCAGCGCTCTTATTCTTTCCACGAGTTGCTGGAACACTTAGCGCTGTTCACTCGTGAAATACTGGAGGGGAAATCTCTTTCCACGGATGCCAGAGGGGAAAACCGAGCATCGCTATCCCTGGACCGTGAGCGCAGGCGTACGCATGCTCTATTTAGGCTTGCCCTTAAGTATTTATGCCAGAGTTTCCTAATCATGGGGTTCTTCTCCCAGCATCAGAAAACGTAAATCCTGCTCTGCTTGGCATGCCAACGTATTATTTTAAATAAGTATTTACACTTGCCCTTAAGTAACCATTTCTTTCTTTGGCTGCTTAAGCTGACACACTTTATCAGCAATCCAGGAGTGAAAAACAGGAGGTGCTACCTGAAATAGCATCGGTGTGCTGCTGGGCAGAAGCGTGTTCAAGGAATGGGCTGTAAGAGTCCTCCCTGGGCTCTATTTATACCTCCCATCTAATAATACCTGCTTCTTTTTTTTTTTAAAGTCTCCTGTGGGTGTCTTACCAACGGGAAAAAAAAAAAAAAACAATAAAAAAAAACCTTGCTAGATTTTGGGGGCAGTTTGTTTCCAGTAATGAAGGGCAAGCTTGTGTGAGGAAAAGCTTTATGTGAAAGAATAAAATAAATGAAGGCCATGAGAAATTACTAGTTTGGGGTTTTATTGTGGGGTTGTGACTAAAGTTTTAGGAATCATCCTCTGATACAAAGCCTTTCTTAGTAGGTTCCTCTTCAGAGAAAACCAGT
>VXAA01007443.1:129728-166089 GCA_013399115.1 Anseranas semipalmata | reverse complement strand
TTTTTGTGGTGGAGGGGAGTTGCCTGAGCAGTCATAGGGCTATGAGCTGGGTTTCCTTTAAGGCAAAGGGGTCTCTTCCCAGGTCTGCCTCTGCAGAGGGTCTGTCACGACAGCATCAGAAAAAGAGAGGTTGAACTGCGAAGCTTGAATCTGTGAAGACAACAGGGATGAGAGATTTAAAAGTCATGGAAGAAAAAGCCAAGGCTAATGTAATTGCTGAGCCTCACTGCACGGAGATGTAACTTCACCTGTTACAAGCCTCCTGCCACATCTCCTTTCTGGTTAGGATAGGCAAGAACAAGGAGCAAAAGGACTCAGAAAAAAATCAACTTGAAACTTGACGTGCAGGGGTGTGATAAAATGCACTGGGAGTTTCCCAGGGTGCATTTAAGAGATGGCTGTTTTCAGCCGTAACTTGAGAAGGACGGTGGAGCTGACGGATGGGGGCGGATGGGCAGGTTCCTGCTGCAGGGCTGTGCAGGAGGCTCCATCCTCACCACGAGCTCCCCCTGTGCAGCCGTCCCGTTCCCCCAGCTTCCAGCTGCGACTGGAAACCTTGCCTGTCCTTGGCCACAGAGCCTTTTGCAGCCAGCGTATGGAAAAGCACATCTGTATCTCACTTCATTTGTGGTCGATGATGTGAAATATTTCCAGAGTTGAGAGTACGCGCTGAGTAGTGGTGATACTCCCATCAGGGCAAGGAAATGGGACGAGAGTTAAGGTACTGGTAGAGCATGAGCTCCGTATTTCCCAGCTGTCAGCTGTTTGGTTATTTCAAAGTGCATGCTTTATCCTTTTATCTTTTCTCAGTTGCACCTAGCTTGGACCAAGCCTGTGCTGTGCAGAGACCGTGTTGGAGGATGTGCTTGTTGAAGCGGAGAAACCACTCCATGGTTTCAGTGAGGAAGCATGAGCATCTGACAAAGAGCTTTAGTACCAAACGATTTTTACTCTTTCAATGCCTGGAGAAATAGGCACCCTGATAACAAGTATCCCATGAGCAGAAGAGCAAGCAGTGTAGGCCACAGCAGCCATGGTTGCTTTGGCTGTGGGACTGGTTAGGCTGACCTCTGCCCGTGGGGACAGATCGGGTGTGCTGGGTGCCAACTTCTGCAGGAGACATCCCGCATGTTTCCTCTTCGAAAATTCTTGTTTTTTTTTTTTCTCCTTACAATGCAAGTAGATGCAGAAACAGTAAGGCAGACCTCTTGCTTGAGGTGACAGCCTCTTCCAAGGGAGCAGGAACAAACACCAAGGAAATTAAGAGGGAGAGGCGTTCATATAAGAATTTTTCAGGGCTGTTTTGTTTTCTTTTTTCCATATGTATTTTTAATCCTCTCACGCTGGCAGTGGAAGAGGCATCAGAAGGCAGTGTGTTCATTAGGTGTGGTGCAGGACTTGTGAAGCCTGACCAAAATGAATAGGCTTCGCTGGGTGATCATTGAGTACGTGCTCTGGAAATAACTCCTTCATTTTCTCTTGAGGTTTGGGAGATGAAGGGAGACTTTCATTCAGCCTTCCTACTTATTTAAAATAATACGTTGGCATGCCAAGCAGAGCAGGATTTACGTTTTCTGATGCTGGGAGAAGAACCCCATGATTAGGAAACTCTGGCGGTTTGTGAATCCTAGTCTGTTTTCTTGTATTTTTGATGCTTGTGTTTGTTGTACGGTAAGGTGTTCACAAAAGTAAATGAAAGTGTATTTTGGGGCAAGTTGTGAAATGGATGATGTTTTCTGAGAGAACAGTGTGTCTCTTCTGGCACCATCATGGTCAAACAAGTAAATATGTATTTTGGTAAGGAGCCTGATTTTGAAAACATCTATGGATCTGTCCTTAGTGTGCTTGTAGTTACAGCTAGTCTCTGAAACACCGCAGATGTCACATCAAGTATTTTTGTAATTTTTCATATTTCATGAATTTAAAATTACTTTTTAGTTCTGTGATAAAGGTCTGGATTGCTCCATTGTAAATACACTGGATTTCTGGTATAATGAGCACAAGTTAGGGATGAAGTAGCCCAGAACTCCAGTTGTGGTTTCTTGACACTTTCTGTAGAGGAAAAGGTAGTAGAGTACTGACTTCTGTTCATTTGTGACCTGTCAGCTGAAACTGAGTTTATTTGGGCATTTGTATTTCCAGTGCAGAAGGATCTGTCCTGAACTAACAAAAAAATACTAAACATTCCTCTGCTGTCAGCCAGATTTTCAATCTGGTAGAGGAGATGGAGTAATACTGCGTTGTTGCTGCTGATCTCCAGTGGGTATGGAGGGCACTGAGAAAGTCAGGCTGTGAGACACAGGGAGAGAGGAGAGCCACAGCATGAATTCATGTGCTGAAAATCATCCGGTGACTGCTCACAACCAAGTAGCATCGCTCCAGGAAAGTTATGCACGCATTGGAAGTGGCTGCAGCAATGGACAGGAGAGAAGCAGCTTTCCCTGGAAGGATGAAAAAAATCGAGAAGAAAACACTTGCTGTAACCATAACTTTTGATTCCTTCTGCTTTTGTTGTTTCTTGTTGTTGTTGTTGTTGTCTTTTGGTACATGGAGGGAGCTGGTGCAGTCAGTTCCACACCGTGCTCTGCCCAAGGGCCATGCGAAGCACCGATGGGGAGCGAGCAGGTACCCGGCACCCTCAGGTACCCTGGGCATGTGCTGGGAGCCAGAGGTGAAGGAGTTGCCTCCTCTTACCATCCCTGAGCTGCTCACCTCCTCCAAACCGGTGCTTGGTCTGGGGTGCATGGCAATATTGCAAATAACCTTGTGGAAGAAAAGGGCAAAGGCAATGGCAGATTTATTCCTGGCACTCCGGGAAGTGGAGATGTATCTGCTCTTGAGAAAGCAGAGGTCCACCTTCACTAGGAGAACTGGGACAGGGTGGTAGGTTGTAGCAGACTGTGTAGGAGAAAAAAAAAAAAAAACAGAAATACTACTTGGAGTATCTGAACTGATGTGGGAATACGTAGATAAGGCTGCTCTTTCAATACTTCAGCACAACATAAGAGATCTCTAGCTCTTATAGGAACACCAGCAGATAAGTTACTGCCTTGTTAGGCTCATGTATACTTCTAGTAAAGTACCTGTATTTTATCAGTTTATCTTTGGAAATCTATGTGATTCAGGTCTTTCAGTATATGAATTAGCCAAGTTTAAGGCTATGCCTCACAGTGCATATGGTTATAATGCTCCTGCTTATATGATGAAAATTAGGTAATATTTTATAATTATATGAGCTATTAAAACTTATTTAGCTTTCACCTAATAAGTATTTATTAGCTGCTAAATATCAGTCATTAATGCCTGATAAACAAGGTTCTCCAGGAGGCAGCTTCAGCTAGGAAGGCATCTCTCTCCCCTTCCCTCCCCGCACAGCTCTGCATTGAGCGACGTCCTTCCCACCTGCTGCTTTTTGCCTGAGGTTGGAATTTCCCCTTTTCAGTGCTTGTCACTGAGCCTGTGGGGAGACGTGGGGATCCTGCACTCTCCCTGCACTCCGAAAGGGGGTAGTTCTCTGGGACAAATCCTCTTAGAGATGTGAATTCATTCGCTTCGCAGGGAGGATTGAAATGGAGCATCTATTCAAGCAGCGCTGTGATTTCTTTGCTGGAATTCAGATGGATATTATGCATGTCACAAGGCTCAGTTTCTGAACACATTTTTACTCTTTAAAGTCTGCTTTTAAATGGCAATATACTCACCTCTTAAGCTTAAGCATCCAGAATTGACAAGTGTTTTTTTCTGAACTAGACTCTTTGTGGAGAGGAAAGGAGGAAGGCAGTACTGAAATAAAGCTCTCTGGGATTGCTGGTTCAGCTTTAGTATCAGTGGATGACAAGCCTGAGAGTATTACGGATGCCATTTTCCAGGACAGCATGGGCCATGTGAATGTGTCTAGAGTGGTTTGTTACTTTTGGGGTGGGGTGGGCAGGATTTTCTACAGAGCAAGAGAACAGTAATTCATCCATATGCATTATAGCCGTTTGATGGGAATGACAAAACTCCATTTATATATGGAAGCATCTTATGTTACAAGGGGAAAAAGGCAAAATAATGGGGAGCTACAAAGAATTGGCCAAAATGGTGCTGATTTGTTTGTTAAGAAACAACAAACAAAATAACCTACCAAATGAAAAGATTCACCTCAAAGTCTAACTGATTATGCCATGATCAGATACAACAGGTTGGGGTATGCTGCTGGGTATTTTAAAAGAAGTGGTTGTTCAGTGGTATTTTGCTGACGCATTAAGTGGTGGTTTGCTGCAGAATTGCCTTTCGGAAGTTAGGGAGTTCACATTTTCAAATGTAAAGTTTCTATTGCCTGGCAGTTTAAGGATTTCCATGCATCAGCATGATCGGTGTAGATCATGGAGCCAGACTTAGCTGTATGCTTTTGCCGTTTAAAAAGCCAACAATTCTTTGTAATTTTGCATAAGGAACTGTATTAATTTCCTTTTCAGTCATTGTGTTCTTTGTGAGGCTTTCTTTTTCTCAAGAGACCATAGCATATGAAACTTTGAGGATTAAAAGTAACTTTGAAGAGTGTAATTACAGCTCAGTTCTCCACTGCATTGCACTTGTTTTGTAAACTGTCACTGTGCAGCTGAACTTACTCTTTGAATGAAGCCTTATGTACCACGAGGGTTAATATTTAAACCAAACCACCTGCTTAAAATTGGCTACCCATTACCCCAGTTACATTAAATTAGGAACTACGGTAACAAAGTGAAAAGGTTCTTGCTGTATAGCCTGAGCCACTTTCCCACCCTCAGGCATCAAACTTATTTTAAGTATCTTGCTCGGAAGAAAATAGAGTTCAGTTCTTCAGCTGCACATGACTGTCTCAGCGCGGCAAAAATAGAAACTGGTGCTATCCCAGATGCATAATTCATCCCGGAGCTAGCAGGCATTCATGCAATACAGTAAATTGCAAGGGCTGCTTCGAGTGTGCTGCGTGTGCGGGCGAACAACGCAGTAGGGGCTGTGGTGCCTGTGCTCGGTGCCCTTCCCATCATGTGCCTGGGGCAGATCGGCCACTTTCTTCCTACACTGGTGGGAAAGGTGCCGGGAGGACAAGGACTGGGGCATGAGGACCCTGGTTTTGGTGAAGCAAATGCTACCTTGCCTCCACTGATGTTGTGGGGAAACTTAATGTGCTCTTGGTGGAATGCAAAGCAAAGTTATGTGTAAATGAACAGGCTGCAACTTTGCTAGTATCCCTTTGATGAAAAGATACAGCTTCGAGCTTTACAGAAAATGTAGGAATTAGTATGGGAAAAAGCAGTTTTGTAAGCTATATCACTGCTGTGTGATATATTTTTCTTCCTTCCCTCTTTCCCCTCAAACAGTATTGTTTGCTTCTTCCCCTCCACCACTCCACTACTGCTCCATTACTAGTTACTGCCAAAACTGGAGAGTTGTGGGATTAAGACTGTGATCACTGTTGAGTATTCAAGAAGCGCAGCAGAAAGCAGATCATGTTAATAGCAAACATTTCCTTGTCTGCTTCTGAACAAAGTTTTCTATAGAAAGAGAATTTCTTAATTTCCATTAAAAAATTTGGGATGCTTTTACTCTTGGTTGTATCTGAGCAAATGCCATTGACTTGAGTCAAGTTTGTGTTGCAGTAATCAGAGATCTTACAAACACTGTAGCTTTGGAGACACTGAAGGATGAAATAATCTCAAGTATGAAGACTGACAAGCAAGCAAAACTTGTCTTTCATTAGGATGCATTTCAAAAGTGATTTTTTTAATAGGCTTCACGAAAGTGATTTTTAAATCCACCCCAAAAGAAGTGCCTTTCTTGCTCACAGCTCTCTCTTTACCCCTCTTCCAAGCCATTTGTTGCTGTACCTCTGTGCGTGCACGTAGGACGTATATGTGGCAGAACTTCCTTTATTTAGAACAGGAAAGTGTTTGGGCGTGCGGGGTATCCATCAGTGACATCTGAGGGATGCAGAGGTGTGTTGACTGCTTCATGGTTACAGCATGAGGAAATGAATCTCCAGATTAAGTGGACACCTGAACCACCAAGAGAAGTGTTACCATCTCAATTTCCCAAGTATGTCCCTGGCACCAGCAGCAGGGTGGAGAGCCCTCCTGCTTGAGCCTGCCCATCAGCTGCCCATGGGGATGATGTCCTAAGCCCCCAGGCACCTTTGCAGAGGTGTAGGAGGGTTGGGGTGGCCCGGAGGCTCCCCAGCTCTGCTGCCAGGAGCAGGTGGGCTGGTGCATTGCTGGGAGCCCCATGCTGTCCAATGGTCGCTGCTTGGTCACCCCTTGACCCTTTTGTCATCTTGCAGCTGAGGGTTTGGGCCGCCCTGCTGTTGGCATGTGATAGCCATATAGGAAGAGTGCAGCCTGGGGTCTGCATATGGGCCAGAGCCACAGGTTGGCCATGTGGTCTCAGTTGCTAAAGCTAGGATAGATCAGGAGGCTTGAGGATTTCCCTCATCAAGGGAAAGAAGTTCCACTCGTAATGGTTCCTTGTGGCAGGAGTCTAGGTCTGTTAGTGTGTGTGCTTAACTCTGCATGGTGTTAATTCTGCTGGGATTTAGGACAACCACAGTTTCAGTTCACTTTACTTATGACTGTGGTAGGTACTGTTGAAGAAAGTGCTTTGGTTGCATAACACTAAATAGCGGTTGATCCATCACCTCACTTGGCTCTCTTCAGCTTCTTGTGATGGTTGACCTTTAAATAAAACTTGGGACTGTGATACAGTTTGTGTTGTGACGGGTATAAGCTGGGTTCCAGCTGGGCCTCATGTGTTAGATATATGCAATAGGTGTGGTCTGGGGAGGCTGGCGGTGATGTTCAGTTTAGATGGATCCCACACATTACACTTGCACCTATCTCATTTTCCAGGACCTCTTAATTGTTATAGATGGGCACCAAATAAAAAGATTGTAGTTGTTTAAAGCACAAGCACATACTTGTATAGTGTCTTACAGTATTTTGGAGTTGCAAATAAATAAGGGGGGAAGTAAATAGGACAAATAGTGAAGAGTATTTGTATTTTATGAGCAGTCCTTTACAACATGAATTTAAAAAAAAAAAGCAACAACAGGTCAGATGCAATCCATGACTTAAGCACATGGTCCATGTTAAGTGTGCTGAGCAAGCCCCAGTGGGGTCCCTGGTGGGATTCCTTGTTGTGCATAATGTGAGGTGTGGATGAGGGCATCTGATGGAGGTCCAAGCTCAGAGTCATAGTTTGTGGGCAAGTCCTGATCCAAAAGTGCTACCAGGGCAGTGCACCAAAGCTGACTCACTGTGTTCCTTGCAGGGTTTGCTGGGTGTGTTAAAATGCTCTGTGAAGTTGTTGCATGGTTTTGGATTGCTCCAGGAATGGCCAAAGCATGCTCTTGGCTGCTAGCTATTTATTTATTTCTTCATGAACAAAATAATGTAGGCAACTTTATTGCTCTAGAGAGAGGACGGAATGGTACAAAATTCAGCATAAGCACTGAACGACACAAGCACTCAGGGAGCAGTGCTGCACAGGCTGCTTTATTCTGAACCATATCTCTGTGAAAAGGCTGTGAAGGAAGCAAAACCCGCCGAGGGTTGCACTGGGAGGAGCAGGAGGAGCTGACAAACGCAGGGAAGAAGCAGCTGGCTGCCTCATAAGTTCATCCTAGGAACTGCTGCTGCTTTAAAAATAAAAAAAAATAAAAAAAAAGTGAAAATTATATAAACCAAAGGCAATTTTTGTGCTGTGTTTGGCAGTTAAAGTTATGAATGCAGCTCCAAGGGGGGATGCAGATCACTGGAGACAAACACGGTGTTGTCTCAGTGGAACAGATGAGTAACTCCAGAGGAGATTTCTGTACAAGCTCCTCACTTGTTTTGGTCAACCCTTCAGAGAGGGAATTCAAGTGGCAGAATTTTGTGAGTCTTGACAAGTTTTCACCACGCTAGCTGGAAGACAGGGCGCTTCTGCAGTGCCTCAGGTGAAGGTTTGTAATTGCTGGAATTGTACCCTGGGAATGTGCATGTGTAGACTTTGGTCTAGTGTTGAGTTGGCCAACTTGTACGAAGTGTAGGTACTGGTCTTGCGGTGCAGAGGTTGTGCACATGAACTCCAGTGGTGTCGCAGGGTTGGGTCTTCCAAAGCTGATGCTGCACATGATGCACAGACTGAGGCCTCTGCCTTAATTTTGGTCTTAGGTGCTCACCATCCCTGGAAGTCACTCATATTTCTGATTCTGTTCTGTTTCCTGACAGACAAGCTTTGGTGTCGTGTCCTGTATCGATTAGGCACAGATGAGGTTTAGCTTATTGGGGAGGGTTGTAGTTAGCTTAAAATTCCTGGATTGTAGTTCAGCTTTAGAAAAACAGCTTGGTAAAATCTGTTACATGGACTGCCTCAAACACTTCATGAACTGAGGGCAACACCAACCTGGGTACCTCTAGGAAGCCTGGGGCAGCCTGACCACTCTTTACTGATCATTCTCTGCCCTGCACTGTGTGTCACCACCAGGTTTGGGTCATCCCCATCCCTCTCACACCTTTTTTCTTGTGGTTATCAGCTGAAATGACAGGCCAGCATTTACCCTGCACTGGGTGGCATGTCAGCGGTGAGCCTGGGGCAGCACCTGCCTTTCCAGCCGGGGCAGCCACAGTGTAGCTCCCCATGTGCTGCAAGCCGTGGATGTGGAGATTCGCTCTCTCCTGGTCTCTCCAAAGCTGTTTGCTCTGCCCCTGGACTGGGACACCAGCATGATCCTGGGGTACGTACGCCCCTGAGTGCAGCAGGGCCGTACCTCCAAAGCCCATGGTAAGTTCTGCTCCATTCCAAAGGGTTTGAAGAACTACCTTGGGCTTTGCCACATCCTTCCCTCTCTGCTGTTAGGGCTGGCAGATGAGTGTGATTAAAAATAGATCTGGCTGCTAACTGTTTGAATCCCCAGGTGGCTGAATTTCCATGTAATAGGACTTTCACCATAATTTATCTGCTTGGGGTGTATCAGTGATGAAAAGCTGCCTTTCTGCAATCACAGTTTTATTCATCGTGTTTTGTTTCTGCAGTTGTTCAGCTTTTATGTCACTCATCTTTGCTAGTAGGTGGCTTTTGCTACTGTAAAATTTGAGAAACTCTGTTGAAGAGAAGTTATACTCCTTTATTGCACCTGCCCTAGGATGTCTTTCCTTCCTTTCTTCCTCTCTTGCTTTTCTCATACCACTTCAGCCCTTTGAGGAAGCTGATTTCCAACTCGTACCGGTGCAGCAACTTGGCTGGTACTAGCAGTCGATATTACCCGTGTTTGTCCCTTGAGGTGTGTGACATCTGCTTGTGTAATGTTTATAAAACCAGGATATGTAGGGAACTTTTTTCCCCTCCCCTTTTCCAAGTAAAATGTCAGCTTTGGACCTCTTTCCTCTCAGGTACATCAAGGCATCGCAGCTCTAAAAAGGTGTTGTGTGAGTTCGAAAACAAAATATGATTTGCATGTAGTGCTTCCGCTGGTGTGCCACCTCACCCTGCTTCACCAGCCTTTTGAAGAACATGGCAAGAAAAGTATAAAATAGTTTATGAAATATTTATATGGAAACTACAAGCATTTTACCATAGACCCATGTTTTTTCCCATAACTTAGCTTAAACTGTTCACTTTTAGAAAGTGCATTTATCATAAAGCTATATTTTTCTGGTTTTATATCCTTTACATGTATTTTGTATGAAGTTTTTATACAAATATACTTTTTTGACACAGTTAACTTCCCGTGTAATTTCTTCAGAGCTGTGAGATACTGAATGAACATTCCTTCTGTTTCGTGAAGCATCTTGCCTTTGTTAGCATATAATGTTTCTGCAATTCATTAAGCTTTATAAGAGTTTCTTCATAGTGAATGAAAAGAATTGCAGGTATTTCAGGAATTTATGAATAGCTATTTCATAATAAAGGGCTAGTAAGAGAGGAGCATTTTTTCCTGGTAATCTGAGTTTCAAGAGATGCGAGTAATAAGAGCTCAGTGTTACGGTCTCCTTGCTAAAACTTGATACTTCAGCTGGATAAAAGAAAGCTGTAGTCTTCAATGAGACTGCAGAGAGAGAAAAATACAGGTTTGTGCTGTGTCAGAATATTTCTTGGCACGGCAGTGAGTGAGCACCGAATTCTCTTTATCTTATACAGAAGTGAGAGCAGTGTTATGTTCAGCGTGGCCAAGAGCTAGAAGAGAAAGAGGGTGGTTGGATAACAAGTCTCATTTGAGCACCTGTAAGAAGCAAATAAGTAAATTACTTACAAATCCTACAGTATGCTACAAGTCCGTCTCTGGCAAGGAGCGTTAAATAATTCTGCTTTGGAAAAGACATCCTGGAATGATCATTTTGCCTCTTAGAAAAGTAATTCTGCTAGATTTGCTTTCTTCAGTGTAGTGAATTGCAGGAGCTGCTGTGAGAACCCTTCAACCTTAATGCCTTCCTTTTAGGAAGTGGTATTGCTAATGGGAAGTTGTACAGATTAGGTTATATCAGTGCCTGGTTTCTATCAAACAGCTTGGCAGGAATTGCTACATACTCTGCTAATAGATTAGGTTCTCTAATGGTGTATCTTTACAAGCACAATCTCAAATGAGATACTGTAGGATGGCTTTTGCTTCATGACTCTACTTAACAGTATTGCCTTTAAATCATGGAGGCTTATTGTGCTGCAGTTTACTTATGTTTAATTTTTAAACAAGGATTCCCTTGAGCCATGTACTCAGTTTTACTTAAGCAACATAACAAGGTAAGTATCAGATGAGGATGATTGTTTAACAGCCATGGATTTTCACAGTATAATTAAGGTTAATGTTTTCCTAAACTTATTTGGTTTTCTATCTTTTTCAATTAGTGTCCAATATAAAATATAGGTTTTTAGGCTATCTCTGTTCTAATTTTTTTTTNGGGGGGCACTGCTCTGGTTTGGCTTCAGTATTTCAGCAACCTACAAACTTAGAGGAATATGCAGAGCCCTGTGCTCTGATGTGCTGTGGGTTTCATTACAGGTGCCAAAGAGGGGACAGTTGTCAGGCAGGAGTGCCAGTGAAACAAAGTTCTTTTTTACTCTTGTCAGCAGCCTCAGGCTTTTGGTATTGGGGAAAGTTACCACAAAATAAGCAAGTCTAAATTTACACTCGGTGCTTATCCTATATCAGTTTTCAAAATAACGTTCATTCCTTCCAAAAGTAAGAGAGATTCGATTTAATGCTACTGGTTCAAGGTATATTGTCTTTATCAGCAAGACACAGGCACATCCTTCCTGTGTATTTGAAAGCACATCATTTAGATGATGTCTCACTTCACACAAGAAAAATTTTAGGCCCAGAAAATAGAGTTCATTGAGCAAGTTTAAATTGAGAACGTGTTTTCTGCTTTAAAACAACAGAATGTGCATAGAGTGTGCTCCTTGCTAATGACTTCTAGTTATCTGTTACTGTTGTTGTAGCAGCTACACTTCATGTGAAAATCAAGGAAATTTAGAAGTATATGAAAGTTTTCTAAACCAGATAAAGATAACAAAAAATCTGTGTCCCCCCACAGCCCGTGTTCTGATCCGCAAGTTGTCATGAGGAGTTTGTGTATTGTTTTCTGTTCCTTACAAGAGGTACTTGTATTAAAAAGAAATTAAAAACCCCTGTGGGAATGCCTGTTCTGTAGGAAGCTGTCAAACCTTTCTAGTTGTATATGCAGGAAAGCTTACATGTTACTTGCACAAAAGTTAATTGCTCCTATGTTTAACTTAATCACAGACCTCAAGAGTAAACAGGAATTAAAATCTGGGACTTGTCCTTCCTTGGTGGTGGTTGGAGTTTGAGAGGGTTTTGGTATTTTGCTGTGTAGAGCTTTATTTTTTTCTAAAGTTGTCCTTTAGAACCCTTTAGAATTAAGAATTATTAGAATTAGTGTCCTTTAGAACCCTTTCGAATTATTGCAGTAAAGCAAAATACCTATTTTTAATACAAGTGAGTGCAGTATGGAGTACAGTCATGCATCTTTTTTTTTTTTTTTTACTGCCCGTACAAATTGCATTCTACATGTCGTGCTGTGGTGTACTAGTAGGCAGTCTGATTTATGCTTGAAGAAAAATACCCTTGCGAGTGTTTTTGAGAACCTGGGAAGGAAGGAAATAGGTAGTCTTTCTTGTTAGCTTTCAGTGGAGTGCTCTGACATGCTTGGCCTTCAGTCAGCAGAACAAAAGCCCTCTTGTTGGTTTATGGTTTTGGGGTGTGCCTACACCCTAAAAGTGTCTTAATAACATTTATCTTGGAAGGTTTATTTGGAGCTTTCATCAACATCGTGTTGAGGAGGGGAAAGCTATCAACAGCCCCCCTGTCTGGCCAAAATGTGATTTAATCCAGCCGAGAGGGAAACCTCAGCTATAACGTATCAGCCTTTGCAACTCCAGCCTGGACCTGTCTTTCTGGCCTCGAAGAAAATGTGAATAGTTCACCAAGATTTTCCATTTATCTCTGCAAAGATATTGCTAGTGAGCTGTACAATGAGAAACTCTGGAAGTACAAGATCTGCAAGTGTTTTAATACCAGCAGCAGCCAGCTGGTAATGCTTCACTTTGCTGTCTTCAGCTGCCCATCTGATATAGCGTCCAGCTGAGGACTGCAGCCTGCAAGTCCTTTCTAAAGTCCTTTGAAGACTTGGCTTGGTTTTGCAAAGGGACCACATGGCTGAGAATGGCTGAAAAGCTACATGTAAATCTGCATAAACCACCTCGTAGCTATGTGTGCTGAAATGATAGTAAAGCTTGCTCCAAATCAGAGTATTTTCTCTAGCTCCTATGTTGTGGGTGTGACTAATGTGACATCTTCTCATCCCATGCTTGTGTCTACAGGTAAAGATTGGGATTCTCGGTTTTTTAGTTATTAGAAGAATTGTCTAATAGATTTGTGTGGCAAAGACTTTACTGTTCTTCTCACTTCTACAAGCAACAGCTTATTTAAATTAGCTTTGAAGGTTTGGAAACTTTCTGTGCTTAGCATTTTTAGTTAAAAAGACAATCTTAGAGGAAAAAAAAGTCTTGATTGTATTTCTTGTATCAGAATGATTGTATTGCACATGTGGAATGTGGGAGTCTGCGTTGATGACTGCTGTTGTGAGGAATGCTGGGTTTGGCCCAGACTTTGTTGTGCCGACCGTGAGAGGAGCTTCTAAGTGGTTGCAGTGGGCTCTGGAAGACCTGTGGGGTGGCATCCTGGAGTGCTCTCCAAATCTTGCCCCACTGTGCAGGAGTTGCTGTCACTGACAGGTGATAAACTGGCCTTCGCTCATGTTATATTCAGTATCTGTGTTTAGGGAGCGTGTACTGAAGTTACAAAGCTGAGTGCTTGTAGAGGGTTGACCTTGCTGCCACTGACACCAATGAGATTTGGGCTCCTGAAAGTGAGACGTGCAATTTATTTGCCTCTGGGTGCTTAAACAACAGTACTTAGGACCCTTCTATTAGCTTAGACCAAATGAGACTTAAAGCACTTCTGGGAAAGCTGACCTTGAGCAAGTACTTTGGCATATAGGAGTTGGACTCAATGACCCTTCCAGCTTGGGATATTCTATCATTCTGTATGAACTTGGTTATTTTACCATGAAGCTTGTGATTGTCTTGCTCTGGGAAGGCTTTGCTGTTCCAGACCTCATGGCGGGTTTTTCCTGTGTGAAGCTGTCACTTGTATTTAAGGCATCTACTTGCAGATGCTTGTGTCTGGGCCTCACATTTGAGCTCACACTTCAGCCAGCAAGCCTGGACACTGCTTCTGCATTGGTTCAGTTGCCTGATGTTAACTTCTGGTGCTCTTTGGGATACCTTCAGGCACTGGGGAGGTCTGCATGGCCCTGGAAGGTGTGATGGGACCTGCAGGAGGCGCATGTCCTTCTGGAGCAGCAGCTGGAGGCAAGGCAGGGCACCTGGACACCCCGAGCAGGACTGCGTGCCTGTGGTTAGGAAGCTGCACTGGACCCGGGGCTCCACTGGCTGCAGTGACTGATTTCCAGCAAATAAAATAGGATTTTACACACTGAGCTCAAGGCAAATGCCTGCATAAAAGTGGATGTCTTTGCCTGGAGGCAGATTCCCCACTTTGTGCCTGGCCCTCTGAGCAGTGAGGACTCCCCAGGAAGGGGTTTTGGATTCTCCATGCTNCTTCTCTCTTCCTTTTCCCCTATCGCTGAAGAACATTGATGGTGCTTCAGCTTGGGGCCAGGAAGCACGCCGATATCCTGTAATTGCCTCTCAGACATTAGCTGGGAAGTGGCTTTTGTGTAATTGTCTTGTTTTGTTCTTGGCTTGTTTGTTCCCAGAGCCTCCTATTACATTAGGACAGTATGTCCCTCTCGGAAGGTTTTCTGAGCCACTGTAAGGTAATTTCATCTTGCTGCCCAGGACACCATTGTTTGTAAGTACATTATATGCAGGTATCCTTAGGGGGCTTGCATACTGTGTGGGCATTTATCAGTAGCCTGACTCGAAAGAGAAGAAGGTGGCGCAGGAGTAGAAGTGCTGGCTTATGCTGAGGGAATAGGTCCTTGTTGTCCATAGGCAGAATAGGTGTATAATTACCAGAAACTGTGAGCACTTTTTGACACAAGTGCATCTCACATTTACAGGTTGGCCTGAGGTCAATTTTTCTGCTGTTCTGTAATTGATAGGTACACAATGCTCTTACCGAAGACCATTACATATATTTATGGTCCATGAAGGATTTAGTAGGTAAATGTTGCTAAAATGATAATCAGCGTGTTTAACTGCAGCAGTTTCATGCCATGCAATTCTGGTTTGATTCTTTTCACCACTAGCAAACTCCATTAGTTTCTCATTTCACACCTGGGAGGTTTCTGATGCTAACTGGGTTGCAGAATTTCAAGAGGCAGTCTCACTTGCGTTTGGATGCCAGTCTTACTTCCTTTGTTGATTTTTTAGAATGAAGCTAAATTTACATAGGAAAGAACTGTGAATTTTAAACAATTGACTGGTTTCTCTTTGAATGATAGATACGGGATGTTTAATTTTAATCCTTAATAGATTACACTTCATTCTCATTGTGCGTGAGAAAGCAAAATATGTTTACGCAGTCTCCAGGTTTTATATATAGAATTACATCCTTCCAAGATAATGCAAGTCTAAATAGTCACGTACGTTGTGGATTTTGATTACTGTAATGCACTTTAGCTACTCCTTTGGTTTCAATTCCTTTTTTATTTTCAAAGTGGTACATGGAGAATCTTTATTCTAAAGCAATGTGTTCAGTGTGCACTCCCCTGTAGTGGGATGGTATTGAGGAAGGATCTGATATATGTTACCATTTGCTTAATGGCTATACAGGGTAGAATTAACAACTGGAAGAGAGTTGTAGGGCTCCAAGTGCGAAACAATATAACTTTCATAGTAGTCATCAAAAGACTATAAGCAGCATTAGAAGGGGTAAAAAGTTTAACTTTGCTGGCTAACTAGCACAGTACTATGTGCCAGAAGAGTTGGTTTTCCATACAGCCAGGTCTGCACGTTTAGTTGCAAAACAGTGAGGTCTGGGTGCTTGTGTAGCACAGAGCTGCAATAGCTGCTGTTGTGCATGGCCAGAGAAATACAGCCTTTCCTTGCTGAAAGAAGTCTGTAGTCAGGAATTATGCTGCGCTTGCTTTTTCTTCCTTCCTTATAAAGCATCCAGGGAAGTGAACGCCCGCTGTCCAAATCCAGGGACAAGTCACCTACTTGGTTGGGTTATACTGTGTCATTACCGATAAACAGGGATCTCTTCTTGGAACCATCTGCTGCAAAAGTATGGGTCTGTGCTCTGAAGTCGTAGGGTTTGCGTTTTTTTCAGCACAGCTTACGGCAGCACTGAGATACTGAGGTTTCTTTCCAAGCCTCATAAATGCCCTGTTGTCACAGTAATTGTTCCCTTGGAAAATGCAGAAGATTTGCTGGCTTTGCAAGTGCCTCTCTGATGTGTTATTTCAAAACTCATTCAGACCAACTGGAACCTGACTTTATAGGTGTCATTTCAGTCAGAGGTTGACAACCTTGTTTAACTTGTGTTCAGCTGTTAACTGTTGGTTTGCATCTTGTATATAACAGGAATTTTGCTGGCTGTGCCCTGTGCCTCCAGAGGATTATCTTTTTTTTCTTTCTTTTTTTTTTTGGCTCCTGAAAGTCCGATTAAGCACTTCCTGAAGATGCTAAAATCTTTAGAAGGCACACCTTCTCTTTGGATGTTTTCATTAATAGGTTGTTTTTGGTTGGCAGAGAGGTATCTGAGTTCAGACATCTAAAACCACGACTGTGAGCAGCCACTGATCTGTAGAAGGAGCTTTCGGTCCTAAATTTAGCTGCTCTGAACTGAAGTTGTATGCCTGAAGTGCACAGTGACTGTCTCCCCATCTTGTTAGTCTCACCTGAGAGCGCTGCTCTATTAAAGCCCTGAAAAGGATAATCTTGCATGAGGCCAGAGGCTTCAAGATGAGAGGTAAAGTCTGTCTTTAGTGATTATGCTAATTGTATAAGTGATATTGAGAGGGAAAGAAATGGGCTCGAGTGTTGATTTTTGTGTGGCCCACTGACAAGCGGTGCCCTCTGGGCACTCTAGGCAGCCCTGCGATCCCAGAAGCTCACGCCACGTCTCTCATTCCACCTCTCAGCCTGCAGTGCTCAGGTGCCAGCTGTGCTCATGTAAGTGGCCACGGGCTTTCGGTGAAGGACTGATGGACTTATGGTAATGACTTTATGAAATGCCTTTGCTTACAAAGTCCAGTTCTCAAAGTCCATTGCCACCCCGTGTTTGCCATGGCACACCACAGGACATGTGGCAGCTCCTCCTGGGGTTGCCACTTTGATCCTTTGCCTCTCTGTGCCAAGCTGAAAGTGGAACAGTGAGGAAGACCAGATGCAGATGAGGTTTGAAAAACTCCTTAGGTTTCATCCAAGGCCGTCTTTTAGGCCAAGGCACTTTCCACCAGGCCAGCTGAAAGCCTCATCCCATGCAGGAGCCACCATCGAGCTCGGGTGGCTGCTGAGAAGCTGTGCCCTTCTGCTGGGCTCCCTGTCTGGACCAGCCATGATGCTGGGTGCTTGCCAGAAGCTCGGGGTTTATTGGTGAATAAATACGTGGGGCAGGAGCTGCCTTTAAATTAGCTGCCAGCTGAGATGTGTGAAACCAGCTGTCGATGTCCCAGTTATAGAGAATTGGTTTTGCCTTTGCCACATCTCAATTAAATGGAATAACTCATACATTTGTGGGACAGCTTGTCTGCCCCAGCCAAATGATGTAAAAGGCTCTGCCACATGAAGTCCTTGCTTCAGGGAGAGGATGAAGGGATGGACAGGTGACAGATGCTAGTCATGTGCTTTGTATACAGTGTGAAAGAACACTGTCCAATGACCTCTGCACAACACAATAAAGGAATATTTAAAGGCTCGGCATTAATCCGCCCTAGAAGGAGTGCAAGGCTTGGTCCCGTGTCACCGCGCGGCTCCAAAAGTAGGGTAATCCAGGTGTGACCTGCCACAAGGTGCGCGAGCCCCTGGAGCTGCCTGTCATCAGCTCTGGCCTCATTGCAACCCCAGTCCCATGGCTTGACCAGAGCACCCGCATCCCCTTCTTGGCCTTCACCCACCAGCAGGGAAGCTGCTCTTGTTCCCTTCGGCACGGACATCAGCCGTGCGCCTGAGTAGCTGTTGCTAGCCAGGTCTGTGTAGCTCTATGAGTGAGGGATGCTTACATCTTAACAAAAACGTGTCAGCACGGATTAGGTTGTTAAAAGGAATGAAGTAAGCCTTTGAATCCCCAACATGACAGTCTTAATCCTGGAGTCATTACAACATCAAGCAACAAGTCTGGAAAAGCCACGGAGTTGGAGGCTGCTGCCTGGGACGGCTGCAGCCGGAGCAGCCCAGCTCTGCGGGGCCACCGCCGCCTCCTGCTCCCTCCCGCAGGGCTGGGGTTTCCAGACGAGGGAAGATGAGAATATGCTGCTCTCCTTTGGCAAAGCCACCGTGCATTTATTTCAATAGTGCATCCAGAAGGGAAATAACATGGCAAATAGCTGCCGTAACTGGGGGTTTATGGTGTCTTCTGTGCTTTGCTTTGAAAACACAAGCCTGAGACTTGACGTGTGCTGGGATCACTGTGAATGCAGACTGAATCTGTGATTAATTCATCTTTAGCTTTGGGGTATAAAAAGGGAGTATGTGCCCTGGAAATTTTTCCAGCTGCTTACATAGAAGCAATAATGAAAGTTCAGCATTGAGATTGATTGATTACTCACAGATTATGGAGCAGTAATTGCAGACAGTTTTACTGTTAAACACTGCTTGGTATTAAACCACTTTTTATAGCAGACTAGGAAGGCAGATGTCCATTTCATCTGTTTGGCTCCTTCAGCGCTGCATAATGTCATGAATGACAACCTTCTCCAGCAAAATGGAAACCTTCGGCTGCGTGTTCCAGTGGAGCACGCCTGGAAGTGAGTGAGCAGCTTGTTCCGCCGAGTGAGTCACGGGTGAACGTGAGCTTTACTTTGAGATGATCGAGCTGACTATAAATCAGTAACAGGATGTTAAACTGGTTTCCTAAGGTAGTGTAAGGTGGAGAACTGCGAGGTATCCTAAACTATCCCTTTGTTTGCTTGAGCCTTCTGTATTGGTTTAAGAAGAAAAAGAAGAAAAGCAGTACAGACTGTATGTACTGAGATGATGTGGTCAAACTTAGAAGTGACACTTTTATATTTTTCTTCAGCAAACACTGAAGGAACATTTTCCATTTGTTGTTACCTTTGGATTGCAGCTGTAATGAGCACAAAGAGTGGAATAGCAGAACCCCCTTCATCTCCACAAAATGGGATTTCTGAAAATTGGGTCCCGTTCTCTAGACCGTGCTTGCTGGACTTGCTGCGGAGCCAGCCCAGACAGGGCAAGGAGAAGTTAACTTCCCACGTGCCCGGGAACAGCTCGCTGGAAACTTCTCATCAGCTTTCTAATGACAATCTGGGCTTTCCACTGTGCATGCAAATCGTGTGCAGCTTCAGACCGGCTCCAGTGGGAAAGCAACGAAGAAAAAGCATTTTTTGTCTGTGTAGAGGCCAGCAGCAGCTCACCCAGAGGACCGTGTTGGGCTCCCAGTGCCGTTTGCTGCCTGCTTGGAGCTGGTGGCCGCTGACCCAGTGTGTGTGACGAGTGGCAGCATCCCTGCTGTCACCCTGCCAGAGGCCCGGTGGCTCTGGAGCAGTCGGCTGCAGGGCAGGCTGGATTTACCTGTCTTGGATATAGCAGGTTGGATGTACCTGTCCTTCTCCCTGCTGTTCGATGGTCTGCGTTGGAAGCTGGAAGAACATCCATAGCAGACTTCAAGCTGGGAAGAGAGTTAGGCTTGTGGAACATTGCCTGCTCCTTCTTTTTAAAATTGCAAACAGTCTAATGAAGAAAGTGGTATTTGGGTAGAAAATAAAGAGCGAGCTCTTGCTTCACAGCAGACCGAGGAAGTCTGAGCAGATGGGGCTGTCGACAGCGCCTTGTGACTCTTGCCTCACTCTGGTAATTGAAAACTGAAGCATTATACTGCAGCTTGTTTTCTCCTGCCTGCGCTATTTTTTGGATTTATGTCACTTTTTGGTGTTCTTCCCCGTAACTGTTCATTTTTTCCCCTTCGAACTAATTTTAAAAGAGTGGAGTAGAGGCTTGTTAAGCCTTTTGGTTGCATAACCTGCTGTATTTGAGCCATAAGCCAGTAATCTGCTCTTTGAGACCATCACACGTTTCCCCTGGGGATTGCAGCATGAGTGTATGTGTGTGCACACGTAATTAATGGAGGAGGGAAAATCACTGCCAGGAGTTGAACGAGGGCCTTTATTCTCCAGAAGGGATAGTGCTCTGTCAGTCTGCTAAATGAACAGTTTCAGCACAGCAAACTCTTGGGGTGTCAGTGTAACTTGATAAGCCAATTTTTCTGTAAGTGAAGTGTAGCTATGTATTTCACTGGACTAGTATTACTCGTTTTTGTGGGATGAGTCCAGTATGGACTCAGTCTTTAAAGAAATGGAATGATTGTTGATGACTTTGCTTTATCAAAAGGCCAGTAGCTGTTCCATTCTTCTGCCTAATGATTGTTGTTTATTGTGTCGTTATGAAGTCGAATGACCTTCTGAGTGACTTTTAAGAAAACACGTCAGTGACAAACATGAACAGAGTTTTCAGCAGAAATGCTCTTCACCTTCTCCGCTCTCAAGTGCTTCCTGGTCATCTTCTGTCCTCGTTCAATTACTGTCCTTGAAAATGGCATATGAAAGTATCTTTTTAATCTCTTCTGTCTGTTCAAAGTGCATAAACAAGTGCTGCTTGCAATGATGTAACATGTTGCAATTGCCTCCTCACAATTTTCTTCCCCAATACATCATATAAAGCTGTCTCGGTGTACATTATTTGCAGAATTGTATTTATCAACAAGTTCTTGATGTGCTGATGTCTGTTGATCAGAAAACCTGATTTACACGCTTCATGCTGTGCCCTCTAAGGAGAGGTTTACTCTTGATTGAAGTCCAAGTGTCTAATCTGAAAAGAAGTTAAATTATTGTTGTAAGAGGGAAAACTCTCTCTGCAGTTTACAATAAAACCATGCTACAGGTGCATTCTTCAATTTCTCTGTGTAGATGTATATGTTAAAAATGTAGCTTTGCATTGCATTGCCCTCATATAAAGCAGTCCTTGACTATTCTATTTTCTTAGATATACAGATGCAAGTGTACTAGTAGTGTTGTGGCAGTGCAAAACTTGTGGTCTTGCTGTGGCAGATGTGCCAGTTTTGCCGTATGGTCTCTCTAAGCAGGGTCTTTCCTCTTCCCCTGTTTGTCCTCAGATTTGTTTTTAAGCTTCCAGAACTCAGGGAAGTGAACAGGTTTGTGTGAGGTCAGGTCTATTAAGTAGCCAACATCCTTAACGCTTAGGCTGATGAAACTCCTTTTTGTTTTTTCCATTTTGGAGTGCTGAGTGACCCTTTTTACTGAAGCAAACAAAAACAGGAACTAAGAAGCTTTCTAATTCCGTCAGTGTAGCAACCTTTTTTATTGTTTGCAGAGGAAGAGCAGTGTTTTGAATTAAACTTCTGTTATTAATCTGGGGATAGCCTTGTAAAGTACAATTGGTTTGGACATATCTACAATGAATCCTTAAGAGAATGTGTTCATTTGATTGACAGCTACATAGAGCAGATTATGTGCTGTATTTCTGAAGCAGAACTGTTGGAAAGGAAACAAGGTGCAGATAATAGGAATACATTTGTGCTGTATCTAAAATAACTCAAGGTTGGCAGGTTACTTACCAATTATGTTCACTGTTTTTGCCAGCACCTAGCTATGTTAAGGAAAATAAAGATGCCAGTGCTGAATTAGTTGCTTCCGTAAAACATTAGTTAAAACGTGTTCTCCTGGTACTTGCAAACTTTGCTGAATCGATGACTTAGAAAATATTTCTTCTTTTCATTCACTCAGCACAGTACAGGTTTAACATGGGAATAACAGTTCTGATGACACCAAGGGTTGCTGGCCACACCGGCTTTCAAGACACAAAACTTAAAAGTGAAAGGATAAGCTTTTGTAGCTAGCACGTGGACTCATAGGCAAATAGCCATGGCAGCTAAAAGTGTCTTGCCGCAGCCATTTCCCTGCTTTTGCATTTGCTGGAGGATATTGCTGTCGAAGAAAGAGCAGAAGGTGCTCCTCAGCCATCACGATTTACATGATTATTCCACGCTGTGAAGTGCTGTTGATATGAAACCCAAGAGCACCGCTGATTCAGCAATGCATAAAGCACGGCTCGGGGGCAGCGGGCACACGTTCGGTTCAGCGGTCTCAGCTGTGGGATGAGACCGTGGCGGGCGGACCCATGGGAAGAGCGCTGACTCGACCCCAAGCCCAGAGTTGCTTCCCCAGACAGGGTCACCATATAAGTATTTCTGATAAGTAGGAAGGTAGAGGATGTGGTAGATCCAGAGGTAGATGGATGTGCCTTGATTTGAAGGGGGAGGAGAGTGAGGGAGGCTCTCAACGCATGCCAGACTAGGAGAATAGGCTGCTTGCCTGTGCCCATCCGTGAGTTACAGTTCAAGGAAGGCTGCTGTGTGCTTGGCTTCTGGGTTGATACCTCCAGGCATGAGCCTGCAGAAGACTGAGAGATTGCTTTTTGATGTGTGTAAGGGTGAGGTTTGCTTTTCCTACCATGCCACAGAAATATGGTCCTCAGACTGGCTACCTTTATCTGATAAGGGATTTAAGAATAACGCTTAGTATTTGTTTTTTGAGTTTGAAGTATAAGAAATTTACCTTTCTTTTTCCTCTTCACTTCCTCACCTCCCAAGCCAGGTGATGTGTTTTCTTACTGAGTAGGTAAATGCATTTGGTAGCTTCTGTTTCGCTGTAATAGATATTAAAAAAGGAAGTGTGCAAATTAAATTGCATGCTCCAGAAAAGATGTGGATTTGGTCTCTTTCTTCTACTGTGCATTCATGTTGTCTCCTCACAGGAGGCAGCTTAAGTGGTTAGCCAGCCTCCTGGCAGCAGTGCAGTGATCTGTAGGATATTAGAAGCGTATCATGAAAATGGGAAAAAAGTAAAAATTAAAATAAAAATGGAACTTGACAGCCCCCTTTCTGGTTTCTGCTTAGTACCTCCCCATTTTGTGCTGTATTGTAAGCAGGGCTTTAGCAATAATACAGGCAAAGCCTAACAAAGAGACTTGCTTGCTGGCAGAAAGTTGCTTAAAATAACTTACTGAGGATAAAGAGGCTGCCCAGGTCAATAATGCTGTGAAATCCTCAATGTGCAACAGCTCCAGGAGGTTTTGTAGGCATATGGATTTTTAAAAGCTTTAGACTGTTGATCAGGCAGTAAAGATTGCAGAGTGCTGCTAAACTTGTATTGACGGTGTTGGGGCATTTTTATGAAGAGTCAGAGTTTGGCTGCAGAAATAGTGAAATCCTTGTTCCCTTCAGCAGATCTCTGATTTAAAGTATGAATGCTAGGAGAAAAAGAAAGAAAGAAAAAAGAAAGAAAGAAAAGGAGTTGTTTAGTGCTTTGTTAACAGCTATTTAATACAATTAAGAGTCTTTGTTGTGTTTTACTCTTCAGTGAGGTCTATGACTGTCAAATGCTGTCAAACAACTTATCTGGCTTACCTTCCTTTAAATCAAGGGAAGCAAATTTCCCTTCATTATGAATGTAAGTCTTTTCTTCTAGTTGCATGTAGCATTATTTTTAAAGCATCAGTTGAAGGTAATCAATACGAAATAAGCTTATTTTAGCCAGTTTTCATTAAAGGTAGGCAGTCAGGATAACTGGGAGTTCAGTGGTCCTCCAAGAAAAGCAGCAGCTTTCTTGCCCGTTCTTTAAAATGAAAAATTGTAACTCACTGTTTGAAGGGTGGTCCCTTATGTAATTCCAGTCAAAACTTTTAATTTGAGAAATTCCTGTATATTCACAGCAGACTACCTCTGCCTCATTTTCTCTTCTTCTGTAGTTGATGTGAGATCAGCCAGCTGCAAAACCGTGTGGGGAGAAACTGCTAGCGGTACAGTACGAATTCTCCTTTAGCGGTTCTGTGGGGTATAGCCATCCAGCTTCCAAACACAAGCCTGGACTGTATTTGTCTCGAGAAGAAATCGTCCCCTTGGTTCCCTTGCCCAGACCGGTGCTGTGCCAGGAGCCGAGGAGGGGGAGCGGGAGGGAAATCCCCTCTTCCTCGCCCCGACCGCCTGGCAGGGGCTGTGGGCAGGGAGCCGTGTTCCCCCCCGGCCCAACCCGCCTGTCATTGCGGGTTGCATGGGTGACACAGGCGTTCCTTCTCCCCGGTGGGAGCAGGGCAGCCGTGCCCGAGGGGCAGCATACCAGACAGAAGGCTGCTCCTGAAGCCGTGCCGCCTGTGCAAGCAGCTGTATCTCTGATTTCGCTCACCCGCCTTTATAGTAGAAGCTATTAGTGATGTTTTATCCCATCTGAAGTAAATTCATCTCTTATCTTTGTACACATCAAAGGGGTATGAACACCAAGCCTTTGTAGCAGAAATTCAGTGAAGTAAGACGGGATCAGAGCACCGAATCCAACAACTTAATTTTGTAGACCAGTAAGATGAGTGGGTGTTAGACTGGTTGGCACCTGGAAACAGCAGTAAAGCTGTCTTTGTTGTCTTACGGTTTGGGGATCTGGGATACGAAGTGGTATCTCACGAGGATGTACCTGGTCTCTTCGTGCTTTCTGTTTGCCGTCTCCGTCTGAGAAGTCCGTACCAGCGGAAAGTAGCAGTGATACCATTTGTTTGTTTGACCTAATTTAACCCAGTTTCGATTTACCAGTACTGCCAGAGGATCCCCCAGCTCTGTGCTTCCAGCCACCACCTGACAGGTTGGAAATAGTTACCTGAACAAATGCAGTCGTGATCATTCCCATGGACTCGAGGAAGAAGACAGCGTACGGAGTGCGTTCTGCTGGTTAACGCAAAGTTCGCGTTAACCTGCAGTTCAATTTGCATTTTACATCGTTAGGCAGTACCGTTTTTCAGTGGAAAATCTTCACTGTTTGTCAGCACCCAAAGTAATATAAAATATGATGATGTGCTGCTTTTTTTTTTTTTTTTAAGATATTTGTTTAAAGTGATTCTTTTCTCTCATGTTGAGGGCACAGCCTGTATATCTTGTTGAAACAAAGCCAAGAATATAGCGTTTCAGTTAAGCATTCTTAAAGCTTACTTAAGCTTTACTTTCCTTGAGTAAGAGTCTGGTGAACCTGGGATATGGATGCGTTACCACCAGCATCCATCTCTGTTCTAGACGATCCAGGATTTCTCTTAGTTTAGAGCAGCTTATGACCATCTTCTGAAATGTGTTGCATGTGTTTGTTGGAAGGAGGGAAGTTCCTTCAGATAATTGCTTCAATAGCACACGATTTTAGAAAGATCAAACAGATTTCAGATCTACCTGTGGCTCTTTTTTACCTGCAGAGAGCTTTGGTGGGACGTCACCAGCGTCTGCTGGCTGTATCTGGCAAATAGAAACGTCCACTGAGGGGTTTGTGGACCTTGTTTTTCAAAGACTAATTGTCTATTCAATAACAGGTTATGCTTGCTCACCATGCTGCTTTCAAGAATTGGAAATAATCAGCCTGATTCCTCATCACCTTTGACAAACTTCAGGTGCTATACATAACCTTTACTAGTAATATTTAATTGGTGTTCAATGTGACTTTAATAATGTATTTGTTTTATGTGTAATCTGCCTGTTCATTCTAAAGGAATTTAATCGATTGAGATAGCTTATTGCAAATAGCTGCTACTAATGGCAAAAATATCTTAATTTAAATGATTTCATGTTAGTTGATTGTGGACTCCTCACACGGGGTTATTTTGTTGAAATCCATGGACTGGAAAGGAATTGATATGGGGCTTTTGAAACTGGTGGAGGTTTGCAGTGCTCCCACTACGATTGATTACAGCTGCTTTTGTAGGGCTTGAAAAAGAACAATCTGTATTAAAAACATCATTCTTTGGTATGAGCTTGAACAGTTCCAAATAGGTTTCCATGGGGGCTGCCCTGCAATTTGACCACTTCAAGGGATTGCAGTAATCACCAGTGGGCCAGGGCAGTGAGGCAGAGGAAAGGTTATTAGGTGGGAAGTTATTGGCATGCATGCCAAGGAGGTTGTCCTGGCAGCTTTAATCATTCATCCACATTCTCGAGAGGAGGGAGGAAAATATGTGTTAGTGCTTCTGATTGATTAGGAAAAAGGATCGGTAAAGCATAAAAGGAGAGGGGAGGTGTGTGTGGAAAAGCCAGTGAACATCAAAAGCTCTGACTGGGGCAGGTATGTGTAGTTATGACCTGGATACCAAAAGTTACCTGCATCTCCTGTTGGTGTCAGGCTGCTGACGAGTGATTCAAAGGCACACTGGCCTCTTCATTCAGCACTTTCAAAGGAACACATTTAGCTTCTTGGTCACGGCTGTGCCTTAAAATATAACCTGTCTGCACATAGGCTGATGTGTCCTTAAGAAACTGATTAGCGTTTTGAGCCATGACAACAATTTGCATGGTGTTTTTGATCCTATTTTTGGTGAAACTGATCGGTGCTTTTTGGAAAACGTGCAGAAAATTGCTATGCTAATTGAGATAAATCAATCTGTGATGCACATTGCTGGCTGCTAGCTTCTGATGCTGTTTTGCCTGCACATTGCCCTTTCATATTTTAGTCTGGAGTAGCACTTTGGAAGCTGATTCAGCTGTAGCCCATCTAAAATAGTTTCCCTGTTATACTGTGCCTACGTCAAAGGCAGAGTTGAAGAATAAACTGTTCTTTGTACTGATTGATGGCTTGGCATGAAAGCTGCAAAGCTTTGAATCTTTTAATTTTGGGATTCCCGGAGAAACTTTGGTGTTAAACTTTTGCTTTTACGTGGGAAAGTAGAATTGCTTCATACTGTACCCTGACTGTAAAGCAGTCTTGAGGTTTTCAAGGTAAAGGAGACAACTAAACTGCAGTGTTCAGTTCTGGGTTTCACAGAGAGAAAGGCTTGTTGGTGCAGAGTCAGGGAACACTGAAATAATATAAAACTGGGGGCTTCATGTAAACAGCACAACAGCTCTGTTTGTGTTTTGTATCAGGTCTGCCTTTCTGCTCTGTCATTCCTAAACGACCTCTCTGGGGCTGGAGTAAATTTATGTGGTCATTGGATTAGGAGGGTTCCTTGGTCCCAACCTGTAGCCTCTGCGGAGGAGGTCTGACCACACAGCTCCCCTGTTCCCCTCTGGCACGTGGGCTTTCAGCAGCAACTGCTGTAGAACAGCAGGAAGCTTTGATTGCTGTCGAAAGAAAATAAAATGCAGCAGTTTCAGCATATCTGTAATCTAGTTAACTTCCTGAGTTGTGGCTTAAGACTATGGGACAGCTTCTGAGAAGACTGCCCTGGTGAGGAGCTGCTCTTCACTGGGGTAAAGCAATGGCAGAGGTCCAGAGAGGCAGAGGCTTGTTGTTTCAGAAGATTCTGCATAACTGAATGAAGATGTAGGTACCTTCTGCAGGGTAGATGCTGAAGGCATCTTTTGTCTCGCATAGCTAGCGTTCCTTTATTACAACTTCACGTGGGCTAGAGCCTAGTTGGATAGCCTAGGAGGGCTGTTGGATAACTGGGGTTATCACTATGATTCATCTCCTAAATATCTGTTGCAGCTGGAGAGCATGGAGCAAGTTCTTTGATCTGTCCTTTGTCCCAGATTGGTACTCGTGTAAGAATGGAAAGCTCTATCTGCGCCTGCTGCGGTGCTTGCTTGCCTCCCTCCTGCATCTTCATACAGCAACCTCTGTCCCACCCTGGGCAACGCAGTTTCTGGGCAAGGAATTGGATTAATAGACAAGAAGTTTGATCTCTGGGTGCAGCTAGTGGATAAACGATGCACAGCTGGAAATCAGATGCTGTGAGAAGTGGAAAGATAGAAGCTTTTTCCATTGGAGTTTACCTCAAACAGGCCAGACCATTAGAGGACATTCATCTTTCTCCTCAAGGCAGGACAAGTCTCAGCTCCAAGACTATAAGCAGGCTAAAGACTCATTATAGAGATCTGTGAGCCTTTATAATGGAAGGAGAAACATTTCCAATTAAGCTTGAACAAGTTCTCCTGTTATCATTTTAAGTTCTGTTATCACATGATGTACCATACGGCATGCAATTGCACATTTGGGAATATTTCTGAAGGCACAGATGATTGTCAGAAAACAGACACACGAGTTTCTGTGACTTCGTTAGAGCGTGAACTGCAATCTATCGACTGCAGCACAGCCATTGCTTTGGTATGTGGCCATCAGCAAAGAGTGGCTGAGGTAGTGGTGGCTTGTTCGTGTCTCTTTACCCTCGAGTGCCCTTTGCATTTGGGTATTTCCCCATGAGCACCACGGCTGTGGTGTTGTCTTCTTCAGCGTGAGCTACGAGGCTGCTGAAATGCCTGACACCAGTGAGAGCTGTTTTATTAATTCTGTCGCAGTCAAATATGCCTCTGTTTTGGTAATTAGTCTGGCGTAACAGACTGTGTGCATCTTAAAAGCACACATATTTTGACTCTTGGCTCCGATGTTAGGCAGTCTCTGTAAATCAGCTCTTTGGGTAGACTGCTCCGCTGCTGAGCGCTAGCGGTAGCAGAGGCAGTTTTCAGTACTCGTGTTTATTTTGGGCTCAACGCTTTTCCTCAGCAGCCACGAACGGTCAGATGCTTTCTTCATCCATCGGGAGAGGTTCGAAGCCTAAAGCTACGGCTTTGTGCAGCATCAGGAAGTTCTTCTACACGAGGTGCAAGCAGCGTGAATAATCTTTCTGGCGTGCAGTGCCGACGCCGTGGCAGCTCTGCCCCGCACCAGGCTGGGCTGCTGACGGCACCGGCGCTGCAGGCAAACACCCCGCTGCGGTTTTAGTAGGGACACTCGTACAAAGCCGACGTGCTGTTTCACCCTTACCTGAGGAAGGGCAGCGAGCGTCCTCTAAGCTTTTAAAAATACCTTTGGAAATAAGCTGTACTGGAATGAGTCACTGAAATCCAACCTTGTTGTTTAATTGGCCAAAAACAGCGGTGGGGGAGGCAGGGGTCTGAAGCAGTGCGGTGCAGGCAGCTCCCATTGCGAGGCTGGTTTTCACATTGTGTCTGCGGACAAGCGGGAGGACTGGCACTGAAAGTCAGCAGCCCTGGGGAGCACTTACGGGGTTTCATGCAGTTCCGAGGTAAAGCTAGGAGGTGGTTACCGTGTCAGAAATGATTCAGGGGAAATGAGCAAAGCAGATGGTAGCGTCCGTATGAAACACTGCCTCTGAAACTAGCAAAATTCAGTCTGGTGCCTCTTGTTATGGAAAAAAAATATTTTTGCTATGATTGCAGTTACCCTAACTGTTGTGTAGGGCAGTCTTCCTGTGGCAAATACCCACCCCACTAACATCACCATTGTATGGGCAGGATGGTCTCTCCAAGGAAGAAAATGGGAAGCCTTCAGAGTGTTGTGCATAAATTACATTCATAATTATTAGCATCCCATTTTTCAAAAAAAAAATTCCATAGCAGTCCACCACTGTCCCCCCCCACCCCCCCAGTTTCTGCTTAAGGTCCCATTACATATTGGGTTTTGTTGGGAAGAATTTGGCCTGTGAGTGCTTAAAAGCGGCCACCACAACCTTGAAAGGAAATAGTAGGGACTGCCTTGAAATTAGGACTTCTTTCCTTCCCTTTTCTTCTGTGCCCAGCTGTAGGACATATCACTAATGGAAAGAAAGGCATCCATAATAAGACAATTAGTGGAAAACATGCCTGGAGAGTCCAGTGTCATAACATACAAACCTCCCTCAATAACACGTTTGTAGTGGGGTGCAGGCAGGCCACACAGGGGTGCTCAGGCTGATGGGTGAGCACTGTCAGAGCCGGCAGCAGCTCGTCCCTGGGAACAGTAACGTGATGGCAGGAGGAGGGCGTCCTCTGGGTAGCACATTTCTTTGGGAGAAACTAGAGCTCCTTGTTTAAAGTAGAATCATAGAATGGTTTGGGTTGGAAGGGCCCTTAAAGCCCATCCGGTTCCACCCCCCTGCCATGGGCAGGGACACCTCCCACTAGACCAGGTTGCCCAAAGCCTCATCCAACCTGGCCTTGAGCACTTCCAGGGATGGGGCATCCACAGCTTCTCTGGGCAATCATGACTCTTATTGCTGGACCAAGTTAACAAACTCTTAAGGGGACGGTCTTACCAGTCTTCCTGGTGTAATGAGGGAAGACAAAGAAACAGCGAGCAGTGTTAGCAAGATGCCTGCTGGCTTTGGGATCAGCAGTGCTGTGGCTGAGGTCTGTTAGGACCAGTTCCTGTCAGGGCGCAGATCATAGTCCCTCTCGCAGGAAGCCTACAAGGAAATACAGTTTTCTCCTTCACACAGCTACCTTTTCTCTAGCCTTCTGTGGGAGTTTCTGCAATGGCCCTTAGGCTTTAGATGAATATATTCAGGTATTTAGCTTTCCAAAAATGTAGTATATATGGACAGTACATCACTTTGATGAACTCAGAATCACCAGCTGAACACGCTTTTATACCTGCACTGATCGAACAGCATGATCTGTTAATACAAGAGGAAAACCTGTTTTCCTTTCTCCTTCTTACGTATGAGATTTCTGACTAATCAACAGCTGTAATGCTTGCAAATTTTTAGAGCCTTCTGGCTTAGAGATCTGTGATAAAACATCACTTTTAAAATATTAGTCTGGTTCTGTGCATACTAAACGGGTTACGTCTAAAAGACTTCCATCTGGGGAAAAACGGAGGCAATATACCATTAATAACCCTGCTGCAAACCTCAAATTCTCTATCCCATACATATACCAAAAAAGGCAGAGAAAGAAATTTGAGTGCATCTGTAAGTAATAAAATGTTTCCTTCCATATGTCAGTTACTCATTGCTGTTCCGACTGAGTTTCAAACAGCCACGACATGCGTGGTAGACACGACTTCCTCCTCTTTCTTCTCCACTGCTCCTCACACCAGCTTTCTTGGCCTCATCTGCATGGCATACATGTCTTTAATGTCTTACTCCTAAACCATCCCCACATAATGGGAGGACTGACTGTAACGTTCTGTGAAACAGAGTGGCTAGTACAGGGTACTTTATTTTATTTTATTTTATTTTATTTTATTTTATTTTATTTTATTTTATTTTATTTTATTTTATTTTAAAGATATGTGCCATCCATTTCCACCCCTACTGTTGTCTGAGGATTGTTTTCAATTTTTTGCCATCATAATGTTGATTAATGATTTATGCCTTTCATGAGAAGATAAGTCAGAGAAAGCTTTTTTCCTTCCTCTCATTTTGTGCTAGAATGAGAGTTTTTTAAGTATCTCCCGGATAGTCTGACTTTATTAAGTTAAATATCATTAGAAATGTAAGCTTTAGTAACATAAAGGCTTTGAGATTTCAAATTCAGCATATAAATGGTATGGGAGTATCTTTTATCTGGTATATAATGGGTGCTAATCTATACTACATCCATGAGATTTAGATTTATGCCAGTATAGTCAATAACCAGACGGGAATCAGTGATCACTGGCATGTAGTATGTGAAGTATTCAGGTCACAGGATTTTGCAGCATTATATTCTTGGAATAAAAATGTAAGTGGGATAACAATGATGGATGAGAATGCAATCTCTGTCAAGAGGTAATGAGCAGTTTTTGTGACTTCAGGGCCAGATTAAAGGACTGATAACATAGACATCCTTGCCTGGTGTTCCTGCCGTTTTAATAGAACTGAAAATAATGCTGTTACATAAAAGTGACATGAGGGCCATCAATTCAATTGTTAGCCATGGGAAATAGTCCCTTAAATATTTGGCCTTCAGAGTAACTTACAGAAGATTTATGGAGTTATAATTTGCCAACTTCTTTTTCCTCCTAAACGTATTAAACTGCTAGTACAGACCTTTCTCTGTCCAAGCATACTGACAATAGACTTGTTTTTCCGACTTATCTTTTGTGGACACCCTGGAAGTAGTCCATGGGTCCCCATGGATTCCCAGCTGACAAGCAAGAAAACATTTGCAGAACAAATATTAAATCAAATTTATTTTACATAGCATAAAATCACGAAGCGTAGCTTCAGTGCTTGATACTCACTTAAGCACCATGAAGTATTTCTTTTATTTCCATTAACCATCTCTCATTTTTCTAAGCTTAATCTTAACAGAATTATTTTTAATGTCTGTGCAAAAACGTTAACTGTTGGGCTTTTTTTTTTTTTTTTGATTTCTTAAGACAATTTCTAATCCAAGTGGACTAAAGCAGCTGTGTGCTTCTGAGCAACCAGGAAAAGAGATATAAGCTGTGGGTAGAGAGGGGATGCTCCCATCCCAACTCTGCTAGCCAGCTTGCAAAAAGAGACTGTATGGGGACAGTGCAGTGCATTTGTCTGTGCCAATGCCTGGTGATTTTTAAGCCAGGGAGTGCTTCTTTGCCCCTCTGCTTTGAGAGGGGGCTCGTGTCCTGCGCAGGATCCACAGAGGAGAACCATTGGTATTGGAAATGGGCTGAAGCAAGGAGCTCTCTGTCCAGAGAAGCTGCAGAGCTTGATGTCTAATCAGAATGTGCTTGGGGTTCACTGTACCATTTATTTCTCCATATAGTAAATAGCGTACTAAATCTATACGAGCCTGTGGGGAATAGCTTTCTCATTCTGATGGAGTTGTTCCATCCACGATTCTAGATATTAAATATTTTTTCATGTTGTATATCCTTTGCATCCCCAGAATAAAATAAAATGGATGCTAAGATTGCTGCTGA
Source organism: Anseranas semipalmata (assembly GCA_013399115.1). Taxonomy (NCBI): domain Eukaryota; kingdom Metazoa; phylum Chordata; class Aves; order Anseriformes; family Anseranatidae; genus Anseranas; species Anseranas semipalmata. The sequence goes on along the minus strand of VXAA01007443.1, from coordinate 133,777 downwards.
AAACTACCCAGGCTTTTCTTCCATTTCTGTTCCTCTGTTTTCAGCTGGTTTAAATCTTATGAACATCTCAGCTTAGCTAGAAATGAAAGCTTTTGGCAGCCAAAAAGCCATAATTCATTAAAAGAAATGGAGTGAATATGATGGTGGGCAGCCTGGCTGACTACGCATTCAGAGCTTGGGTTGGGTTGGGTTGGGTTGGCTGCTCAGTTGTCTTCCAGAAACTGTGTCTTTGGAAGAACTTGTCAGGGATCTTTTCAGTCTTTGCTGACTCCTGTGAGGCTGGGAAGAGCAACAAAACAGGGTTGTTTGTTTTAGAGGAGGGGCATTTGTTTTGGTTTGGTTTTTGGTTGTTTGTTCAATTCTGCTAAATTTGCTTCTGATATAGACAGAATTGGGAAATGGCCTGGGGAATAAATTGATTGGTAAGTTTGTATTTTTATTCAACAGTAAAAATTCTGGGTATGGATTTGGGATGGGTCTGTTCTCATGCAGACTTATTTTCACTCATTAGCATTTGAAAACCCAGGTTGCTTCTCAGCTGTTTCCAAATTCTATTGGCAATTTCCATTGTTATGAAATTTCTACAGGTAGATCATTTTTTTTTTTTCCCAGCTTGGAGTTGGTAATACTTATTATCCTTGATACCTTTTGAATATTGTCTGTCTTTTCTATACTCACTGGCAGCCACCTGCATTTCCTTTTAAATATATTTTGTTTTTTCCTGCCTGATATTGAGGAGTGGGCTGTTTTTGCTGTGATTGTGGCTGAAAGTAAAATGGGGTGAAGTTGCTTGTTCCATTGTCACAGTCTGATCAATAGCAGGATATTTGTCCTGCAACGGGGAGTTGTTTTCCTACACGGAAACAGTCTCAGCTGAGTCTTAATTACAATACCACCTTTGCACCCACCAAGGCACTTCAAGGCTTCCTTTGGAGACATCTCTTAAAGGAATTAAGTCACTTGATGGTGACCAGACATCATCTTGAATTTCTGCTTTGGATTGCAGCCAGTTTCAGGCAGACCGTGTGAACTAGAAGCAGCAGTTGAGAGCAGGCCTTTTGTAAACGTATCTTAAAAACAGTTTTGTTTTGTTTTGTTTTTTCGCCCTCCCCGCAATCCCACAGGTAAAAGCTGCAGTACCAAGAGCAGACTTTGACCAAGTATCATGTTCTTTTTCTTTTCCTCTTTAGGAAAAAACAAAACAAAACAAACAAACAAACAAAAAAAAAAACCCAGGATAATGCTGTTTTAGTTCAGAGCTGTAGAAAAGCCTTAGCTAATGCCAGTGCAAAGCTCTTTCACTCTAAAATATTTTATTTTTTAGACCTGAGGGAAAAAAATTACCTTGGAAACTCAGATTTTTTTTTTTTTTTATACATGAGTTACTCTGTTCACAGTTTGGTACCTCTTTAAGAAAGCTGTAGAGAATATTCTGTAGAGTAAAATGGCCAATCAATGTTGTGCTGTAAAAAGCAATTGCAGTTGGAAACCGTTGGGCCTCAGAATGGATCAGCAGGTTTGAGTGATTACGTGAGACACAGAACTATGCATACTCAGCGTTTTGGCATAGTATTGCACTTTGACATAAAAGTCACAGAATCCCAGGATGGCTGAGGCTGGCAGGGACCTCTGGTCCCACCTGGTCCCAGCCCTGCTCAAGCAGGGACACCCAGAGCAGGTGCCCAGCACCACGTCCAGGCGGCTTCTGAAGGTCTCCAAGGAGGAGCCTCCACAGCCTCTCTGGGCAGCCTGGGCCAGGGCTCCGCCACCTGCACAGCACAGAAGTGCTGCCTGAAAAAGCTCCATTGGCAGCTGTCATACTTCTCCTTTTTTCAACAAGTTGTGCCAAGCAGGTGTTCACAGAAATGATGGTAAAATTAACAGCAGTCATAGTGGCAGGTACATTCGTAGTAATCAAAAATACATGGCTGCCATAGGTTAGTTTATGCTCTGTTGAGAAAGCACAAGCTGCTGTGGAGGAAGACAATTTCTAATCTTTCAAAGCCTGAATTGTCAATCTAAAGAAATTACTGGTTACCTTGTTCTGTTGTCAGCTCATTTTAGCAGAATCTGTCTTTTGTGGGGAAATAACTTGTAGAGATGTGGTGGAAGTCACAAGAAGCCAATTTTATAGCCTGTTGAAGCTACAGCTAAATTTTAGGAGAGATGTGTTAATTTAGAAATTGGGGTATCTCGCCTAACCAGAATTTAGTAGATGTGCTATCTGATCCGGTTGGAAATGTCATAATCCTTAATCAACAGCATTGTGTTTTAAATATTTGTATTTTGTAGACCAAGTTGTTCGTTCTAACTTGCAAAGAGTTTTTAGTGAGGTTTGGCTCAATGTACATCAGAGATGTTTTCTGACATGCACTTTTATTGCTTCCCATTTGAGATCAAATGACTGACTTCAGATGACAACCCTTAGATTCATATATTTAAGACCTTGACAGAGGTTTTCAGTCCTGGGATTTGCTTCTTTCTTTTTACAGAAGCTCTTCAGAGTATATTGCAAATCCTGTTTATTCATTCATGCATTTAATGAGATGAAGTGTGATCTGAAGGAGACTTGCTTCCCACAGATTGGGTGGTTTCTTAGTTTTCATTGTGCAGCCTTGGCTATTTTTTATGCTATAATTTTTACAAATTTCTTTAATGTCTTCAACAAATGTGTTGTATAAACTGAAAATGTAAACTGTTCAGTATTCTAACATCAACTTTGGAAACAGGAGAGAAAATTAAGAGCCTGCTACTCTGGAGAACTGTTATCTTTCTAACTGTTCACTTTTATCTGTTTTCCAGAAAGCGGATTTGACTGCTGATAAAGATTTATACCTGGACAACAGCTCTGTTGAAGAAGCATCAGGCGTCTATCCAATTGATGATGATGATTATTCTTCTGGGTCAGGTTCAGGTGAGACAACATGTCACAATTTGATTTTAAAATGTCTAAGAAGTAATACAATTATTTGAGGAAAAGCTGTGCAGTTTTCCTCTATGAGCTGGAGATACTTTCTGTATGTATCATCAGTGCTCTATTTACAGAGCACTGAGCACCCCTGAGGCCTGGGTTTTAAATATTAACTTTTGCTCTTACTCCTTAGTTGCATCATTTCACTCCTCCCCCCTCCATATTATTTTCTCTCTGCTCTCCCTCCTTGTTTCTGTGTAGAGCTCTCTGGAGTTTAGAAGTAAAGATTAGAGAAAGCTTACTTCTCCCTTGGCATAATGCTAATTTAGCAGTCTGTATGAAAACATAGCAGCAGCAATCTTGTTTTCTCTTATATGCTTTCAGGTTCATGTCAGCATACCGTCCATTTATTTTGTTGTTGCTGTTCTTTTAAATTGAGAAGTCTGGATATGGCCAAACACATGACAGTTTTCTCTGGGTTAACTACATCCATATAGTGGATAAAGAAATTCATAAACATAATATACCGAGTTCTCAGACTTAAACAGTCATTAGAGGCATGTAGCTAGCTCGTCATTTTTCAAAAAACTGTCAGTGAAACCTCATTAATCATTTCTTTTAGAAAGCCTCTTTGTGGAATGTCTTCTAGACTAGCTGGGAGACTCCAGCTTTTAAAAGCTAGGTGCAGGATTGTATGGTAGTTCTGGAAAAGATGTTTCCTTACTGCTGTTAGTATTTGCTGTGCTGTTGTGGAAGTTCCATGTATTTTCCAAGTTTTTTACTTTGTTGTGTAATCTGTCTTTCGATGTTTATACATACTTGTGATTTTTTTAAAGGTTGAGTCCTTCTGTTGTAGTACCTTGTCTTTGTTACTGTTGTAAGCCCCAGCTGAGATTTTTCAGGTGGATTTTTGTTTTTCCTTTCTTTGGGAGGTTCAAAGATATGTTAAAATGAAGTCTGCAGAAGTCTGATTTTGCTTTCAGACAAATTTAGGCCCTTTGGCCACTGTCACCTGAGTGATACCCAGCGTTTCGAAGCCCTCTCCACAGGGTGAATTTGGTGTTTCAGTGTGATCAGAGACTTAATCAGACCTCCCTGCTGCAGACTTCTTTGAGGGAAAATTTCAGATTTCATTTTG
>VXAA01007443.1:109800-121460 GCA_013399115.1 Anseranas semipalmata | reverse complement strand
GTGTTTACAGATATATTTTTTCCCCCATGTTCCAGGAGGGGATGTTGAGAGCCATGAAAGGGAGTGTTAAGTCATGCAGTTTTGGACCTCGTCTCTGTCTGAGCATTGAAATGTGAAACAGCATTAATATCCACATCAGTGGTAGCATGTGGGTTTGCTCTTGAAGTCTAGCTGGAGTTGTTGCTTTCTACACTCTAGCAAGTACATGATGAATGTAATGCCTCTGTTCCTACAGCTCCATGATGTGCTCTCTCCTATTACTCATCAATAGGAAATTCATTTCAGTCAAGAGCCACCAAGTGAACACACAGAGAAACGGGATAACCCATTTCTTAGCTAGTGTAACAAAGTAGTTCTTTTAAGGCTGAAAATGTCAACTGCTGGAAAATCAGTTTGAAAGGAACTTAAATTTTATATTATATAAATGAAGACAACTTTATGCTCTGTCAGTATTGATAGCTTTGTTAGTTGAGCTTTTGATAATTTTTTTAGAAATATGGGTTGTTGGATCACTCACTTGCAGGTGGAATGCCCTTTTAAATTATTTCCTCCATTAAAATAAACAAGCTTTCTCAGAATATATTTCAGGCTGCTAATAATCGAGACAGTTGCAGAATGGGAGCCCTTTTCTGCAATTTGAAAATAATGGCAAACTCACTGCATGAAATGAAAAAGAAAGATGGTGCTAAACCTGTTCTTCCAGCACATTGTGAACCTCTTTTTCTTTGATTACAGCTGTTATTGCTGGCGGAGTTATCGGTTTTCTTTTCGCAATCTTCCTTATCCTGCTGCTGGTATATCGCATGAGAAAGAAGGATGAAGGCAGTTACGACCTTGGTGAACGTAAACCATCTAGTGCTGCCTATCAAAAGGCACCTACTAAGGAGTTTTATGCATAAAATTCCTATTTAGTGTCTCTATTTATGAGATCACTGAACTTTTTTAAATAAAGCTTTTGCATAGAATAATGAAGATCTTTTTTTTTTTTTTTCATTAAAGAGCCATTATGGCACCTTTATGATAAAATCCCATTGTATTTAAAACTTTTCATGTATTCCTTTAAAAATGTAAAATTAAAACTTAACATTTGCAGTGTTCTGTGAATAACAGTGGCAAAGCATTATTTTATAAAACCATTGATGTTCACTGAATCATTTTTAAAACTTTATGCATAAATATAAAATAATGAAAATGATTGTTTTATCCTATGGTTCAATGAAAGTTGTTTAATTTTTGTCAGCATGTCTCAGATTGATCTTACAAGTTAGTTTTTATTTCATTAATTTATCTGTTTCCAAAAAAAATGCCTTTTTGTAGTTGTCATGGTGCAATTTGTCTTCAGATAATTCAGATAACAGTAACTTTTAGTGTAAATGTAATTTTTCAGCTATGTAAACTTTAACCTCCACTTTGTATAAATTTAAGTGTCAGAATATCAATTTTACACTTTGCATTGTTTCTCAGCGTACCTGTAGCTTCAGTGAGATTTGTAACAGCAAATTAATGTGTAAAATTGGATTATTACTACAAACTGTATAGTCGTATTCTTACTAAGCAAATCTCCTGTAAGGAAGATTTGAAGTAAGCTACTGACAAGCCTAAGCAAACCCAAAGACTCTAACAGTATTTTGAGAAGTTGCTGCAGATTTCTATGGCCACCGTATTTGTTAATTATTTGCAATTTGAAGGTACAAGTAGGGGTTTAAATTTCTGTTCTTTAAAAATGCATTTAAGTTGTAAACGTCTTTTAAAGCCTTTGAAGTGCCTATGATTATATGTAACTTGTTGCAGACTGGTGTTAATGAGTATATAACAGTAAAAGAAAATGTTGGTATTTTATAAGCACAGACAATTCTAATGGTAACTTTTGTAGTCTTACATGGATAGACATAATTGTAATTTGGGAACATAAACACTACTGAATAAATCATGTGGCCTAATACTGAAAATTCCATTGTGATACACTTTTGTATGTTATTCATTTTATGTCTGCTTGGTTATGTTTTAATGTCACAAAGTACATCTAGTAGATCTTCAAAATCCAGACCAAAAAAAAAAAAAGGCTGTCGATAAGGCTGATCCTTGGACCAGAGTTACTGCTGAAATGGCAGAGAAAGCCTGGAACATTTAAGTGTTACATCCAGTGCATGAGTTATAAGTCTTTGAACCTTTGCGTTATCTTTAATGGCAGTATTGACACAGACCTGATCTTCCTGCAAATGTTGTTTTCAGTACTGTAAAATTCAAAGGAGTACCCAGTTTCATTTATTATGTATATCAGTTTTTGATTTGTTGTTTGGGTTTGTTTTTTCCCTGGCCTTTTGGAGAAATTTGTTTTATTCTGCTCGGACTCCAGCAGAAGAGTTGAGAAGTGGAATATCTTCGTAAGAGAAGAAAGAAATATTCCAAGTAGAAGAGAAAAGGCTCTGTTGCTTAGACCGCAGATAGGTGTTGGATAGAGGGACATGTGGAGAAGACGATAGTCTGCCTCCCTATATTATGCTTTGTAACAGACAAACGGCTTCGTCTTCTGCTCTGTTAACCTCTGCTCTTTTGATTTTGAAATTTCCAAAATAGGTGTTCAGAATGTCGAGCTGAACTGCTTCTCAGAAATGGCAATGTATTGTAAATAAGATCTGGTAGCTCTTCAGATAAGAGTTGCATCACTTGTATTTGTTGCTGTCCCAAGTTCAGTGGTCATTTAGGAACAAACGAATGCTATCCTGTGCTAAAATACTTAATATATTGCTTTTTAAATTTACTTATACTTACTGGCAAGTTTTTCAAAGCCATACAAGTTCAACAAGTAAAAACAGGGTAAGAATTTAACAGGTATATCTTATTGTGCAATATTTAGTGAAATTCAATTAGTAAAATAACTGCTTGAAATAACTGTGCCAAGAAAAGAAAATTTCTGGCAAATGCTGTGCCACTGCTGTAAAATAAAGCATTTGTTAAAGTGCCAAAATAAAGTCTACCATGCCTAAACTAATACTTTATTTGTATAGTCTGACATCCAGTTTTTTGAAGCCTGCTTTGCTTAAGGTAGTAGATCTGAATTTTCTTTAAGGGTGCAATGAATCTCACTGTAAGTATAGCCATAAATATAAAACACCAGATAAATTGTTTCCTCCTCCATAAGCAAATTGATATTAAGAAGCTGTTTTCTGTTTATTTATAAATTTTAGATTCCGCCTCTATACCTAATGTCCAGGACACTTTATCCAATGTAGACATCTGTTGTAATTATGCAGGCTGTCAAATATTACGCTTGTCTGGTTCCTCCTGCATCTGCTAACAAGCAGAATCAATGGTAAAGTTTCAGCTCTCTTTCACCACTTGTCTTTTTTTCTCCTACACATCCATTATCCTCTCTGTTACGTTATAACCTCGGCTGCAAACATGGGTTCAGTTTTCATCGGTCTAAAAACCCAGCTGATGCAGATATCCGTCTTCCAGCAACGCTATTCATAAGAAATGGGCAGCTGAATGCGCTTCCCTTACACTGAGACTTCCTAGCATTAGTTGGTCTCCAGTTTTGCTTCCCTTTTGTTCTCCCCTTCCTGGATGTGTTTCTAGCAATACTCTGGCTATGAGTAGATGTTGCTGGGCAGCTGCGAGCCCCAGTGCCAAGCTGCGGGTGCTGTGCCGCATGCGGGCAGCTAGCAGCGGCAGCTGGGTCTCTGGGGTGGCTTTTCCTGAAAGACCCTTGGCTCTTCTCCACTGGAGCTGCTGTGGCAACTCAGAAACTCCTCAGCAACCTGACACTGCGCTTCCTTGGGATTGATAGGCTTTAATATTTATCAAAATGCCATTTTGCTTTGATTTACTCTGGGCTATAAATGGTTACTTCCTTTTAGATTCTTTGCTAATGAAGCCCAGTGCAAGTAGCCTAAAGCTTACATTAGAAGGAGTCTCTCACTTTTGTTTTATTTGTGGAAAAATAAATTCAGAAGTTGACATCCTGGTTCCTCTGCTTTCCAACTTCAAAAGTGAATTGTAGCTCATGTTTACAGGCTGCATTGCTATTTTTTTTTCTTGGAGTGTTACAATTCATTGAAACTGCAGAGATTAAAAACAAAACTGTCCTCTTGTTAATAACTGGTCTGCATATCAAGAGAATTGCGTATTGCATATCCATAACTTTGGCTACATGTTACTCTTTTTCCCTTGGAGCTGTGTATTGAAATGATTATGGAGTGCAGTCTTAAATGACAGATGCTATTTTTAAGCAACGTATGGAATACAGGAAATTTTTGTAAGGGAAGAAGTATCCAGATACTTAAAAAAAAAAAAAAAACTATTGGTGTGAGGGAGATTTTGACTGTATGCTTAGTATTGTTTGTTCAAACGAGAAGGGAAAAGGAATCTCAAGGGGAAAAGATCTCTAAGAAAACTATTATTCTGACAGATGGAAATAATATAGCAATTGTTTTTGAGCTTGCAATCAGTTGTTTGTTACTTAGTGCTTGCTTAATCAGACTGGCATAATCTCCTTTAAGGAATTTGCAATATTGTTGTCCAGGTTTAATGAGCTTTAATGTTAGTTTTGTTACATTTAAGCTCTTGCCCATGTATCACACAGCTCTGAGTCTTGGTGTGAAAACATAGCACTGTGAACTTTCAGAGCATTGCCCTTCCATAACTTTCTTCTGGCTCAGGAAGCTCGACTTTGCTACACGGTTTGTCCAGGAAAAGGTATGGCAAAGCATCCCTCCTCCTGGCATGTCTTCTGGTCCTGGGATGGCTCGTGGCTGTGGCAGAACGGCTTCGCTAAGGAGCTGGAGCAGGATAGTGGGACTGCTGACATGTGCATTTCATTTCCTCCTGACTCCTCTGATGACCAGGCATTGGGTTCAGCTGTGTGGGTGGGACGTAGAGGAGCTGTAACCCAACCCTGCTAGTGGAAAAGATTCTGTGCAGAGCTTTCTTCCTCTCTGAAGTCAAGTGAGTTGTATATTTTTGCTTTAAAAACAAACAAATGATAAAACTTAGGCTCAGGATAGAGCTAGAAATGGAAACGTGGTCTCCTGACCTGACCCTGTGAAGCAATTTCACATGTGCATCAGATGTGCAGAATAGCCTCTCATGTGGGTGGAAATACTGAAAAACCCTCTGTGTGTCTGCAGTATCTGAGCTTAGTTTCTAGGGGGCCTGTGTGGAGGAGGCAGGGACCATGAGGAACCACAGACACTAATTTGGGGTGAGTGGTAACAAGGCAGGAAGAGAAACTGTCCTGACAGCACATGCTTTCTGCTGGAAGTTACAAGGCTTTTTGTTTTCTTGAGTTGTTGCCATCACACTGAATTTGCTCTTTAGAATCTGTAGGCAGGAGAGTGGGCAGATGTTGGTGTCATGGCCTGAGAGACTCTTGTTTGCATAGAGCTACCCAAGTCACAAGTCTGTGCTACCTGGTGCAGATGTTGCCAGCCTCAGCTTCTGCTGGCTACTTGCCCCCTGGATCTGCAGAGGAACTGCAACACCAAAATGCGTGGAGGATCTGCAGGGGTGACCCCGTGCACCTTCGGCTGTCCCCAGCAGGTGCTGGGAGGGCAGCAGGAGGTGAGGGTGCTGCGCTGCACTTGGAAGGATCTCGGCCTGTTGCCCACGCGAGGTGGGAGGAGACGCACAACTGGGGCTTTGCAGTTGGGACGTGCTGTTGAGCGTTGAGGCAACTTTCCATTTCTTTTTCATGCTTGGGAGAGATGTCAAGCTTTCACTACCCCCAACTCTTTTGGTATCAAACGTGTTTATGGCATAGCCTGCAGAGCTGTTGAGTTTTTTCATTCATGTTGCATCTTAAAAACCGTGCTGTAGTTGGGCTGGGGCTGAGGTGACCCTCTCATGGCTGAAGGTCAGGTCCAAAGAGTTCTTCCAGTGTGGCAGATCAGCGAGTAAGAGGAAGTAGGAATGCTTGTGGAAAAACTTCCAGAAAAATATTACAAAACCTGTAATAGTTTGTTTAAAATAAACAGAGCCTGAGTTCTCTGTAGGAGGCGACTTCAATTCATTTATATTTCTTCTGGGGCATTATGCAATTTTTCTCATGGATCTTTTGTTGATTTGTTGAATGCAGAGGAAGCTTCTGATTTTTTATTTATTTTTTTTCTGTTTTTAATCCTAAAATGAACCAAGCGCTGACGTATAAGAAACAGTAATTCCACCAGGCATGGCAGCTATTTGAAGCTTATCTAGTGGTGGGAAACTAAGCTCTGTGGAGGAAAAATTTCTGTGTCCTAGTTACCCACCCACTTCGTACAGCCATATGTGGTCCTAGAGTCTAAACAAAGTTTGGTGCCCATTTTCCTGAACTCCTGTGGTGGAACTGGAGCTTTCTGTAAACACTGCAGTTCTCCAGAGGATACCAAAGAGAAATGGGAACAGACTTACTTTTGATGTTTTTGTGTCATAACCCATAATACTAATGCTCATCTCCCTCCTACACCCCTTTCTAAATATAGCAGCAGGGGAGAAGTCAACAACCATCACGCTAACTAGCACTGAAAGAATGTAAAACAGTCTAAAGTTCAGTTTTCATCATTCATCCCTATAATTTTCAATACCACAGAACTAACCAAAGAGTCTCTTGTCAAAGAAAGAGAAGTGGAACATGTGCTTCCTTCTGGACCAGCCCACAGTGCCAGCTGATTTAATGCTGACTGGGGGAAAAAAGCTTCTTGAGAAGGAACAACTCTTGGGACCGAGTCTCGGACTGCTGATGGCACAGTTTGACTTCTGTTCAGACTGAAAAGCTTGAATGAAGGGCTGTGCTTTGACCTGGTGCCTCACTTCCATGCTAGCGGCTGTGATGTTCGTGCTGTTGATGCAAGACTTGAGGAAGAGTTCTAGAAAATCTTTATCATCTGAACTCCATCTCAGAGGAAAACCTTCCCTGAGGATCACAATCAGTTTAAGTTATTGGTTATAACTAAAGCAGCACAAAGAAACCTTGCTTTAAAGCATCAGCTTTGACCTTGCTTTGCATTTGCTTAGTTATTTTCCTGAAAAAAAAAAAAATAGTTTTCATTGTCTGGTGAACAAGACTTGTTAACTTGTAGCTAAATATAACCTTTACAGTAGATTTTGTCCTTTTTGCTCTGCAGGAGCACACACTATTTACATATTTATGTTATTACATAGCTTAACTTACATTCTTATATTCTAGTTTTTCCTTTCTGTTATGCTTAAAATGGTAAATAAATATTTATTTACCAGCTGACTCAATTTATAGCTGTTATTTGTCTTTATTGGAAGTAACTTATTTATTAGACAAAAGCGTTTTTGCTAGTGAATTGAACTGACTAATTCCAATCACAGTGTCTTTTAAGACTTTAAAACCAGTAGGTCTCAGTCTTTCATTTTCCATAGGTTGGAAGAGTACAAGCTTTCCTGCTTTTTTAGCTGCTAAGTGATTTTATCAAAAAAGGCCTGAAAATGAAGAAAAAAAAAAAAAGAGAATTTTACACCTTCAGAAGAGCTGTCAGAGAGTCTAAAGTTTTCTTTTATCCTCTCAAACACTGGTTACAGGTGCTCAGCCATGTGATTTCTCCCAGTTCATGGTTTGATTTTTGTAACAGCTCTGGCAGCATCATTTTTCTCTGCCAGTCTTTTTGTAACACATTCAACCACTAAAAGCTAAGTGGAATTTTACTTCATCCTTTCCTGATATGACTTTTAATGTTGATTCTTAAACTCCATAGACTTGTTCAGTTCTGGTTCTTCTAGATCCTAAGAAATACTGAACCTGTTCTTAAAAAAGCAATATATTCCTTTACACAAGCTCTTAGTATCTTTTCAGCATGTGTATCAAACCTTTCAAACTGCGGTCAGACAGATGTTTGCAAATTTGAGTAAGAATCATGCCATCTTCTAAATATTTACTGTAGGGGTTCAGAAGAGGTGGACACACTTTTTCATTGTACCCTGCAGATGGATGCCACAAATTTATTTTATTATTTTTTTATAGTAACACATCGACTCTCTTGCAGAATCACAGTTTTTCTGAATTTAAGTCATTATTGCTATACTGTGTATACTTGACTTCAATGGCCAGTTCAGGAGGTTTCTGCACACTGGGCAAGAACCCAAGGCTTGCAGCTGCCAACTTCACTATGTTCTTGGAGCATGTACACAGTGGCATGTTGCTGTTAGCTATATGTTGCCTTGTGTTGTTCAGAGAGGAAATTTCATTTAAGGAAGAGAGGCTGAATTTTGTTGGCTTATATCAAATTAGTATGAGAATGCATAGAAACTTGGGGCAACTAATGCTGGCTTCTGACGGTAAACCTGTATAGCACTGCACATGCTCAGCTGGGATGCCTCCCAGGCAAGCATGCCCTACCAACCCACCGCTTTCATCTGTTCTGCTCTCTGCTGATGATCTTCCGATACATGAAAAAGAGTCTCTGACACGGCAGCAGAAAAGCTAGCAGAACTGTGTAGAAAGATAGATGCCACAAGGTGCTTGCTGTTTTTTGTTTTGTTTCATTTTAATAGTGTCCCTACCTTTTTCTCCATTATATGCACTATTAGGGTATATTCATTTGCTGCCAGGCTACATGAACAGAAAGACATACAAGCCAGGGTTAAGCTTGAACACTTTTTCCTAGGAAGAACTGAAAAACAACACTTCTTGGGAACTTAAGAATATTTCTTTTCAGCTCCTTTAACTGAAAAAAGAAGAGGAAATAAAAGCTTAAGTTTGCATTAATTAGCAGTCCATACTTATCTGCCTACAGTGGAAAGCAAAAAAGAAAAACTTTAATTGAACAAAACATCTGCTAGTGGTACTGAAATACAACGTGGACCTAGAAGAGACTTTTGGGAGATGGTCAAAAAATGGAAAACACTTCAGCAAAGTAAACAAATGCCATAAAACGAAAGTAGAGAGCATGCTTCTAAACACGGGGAGCTGGTATATTGGTAATTCCTTCAGGCTGATACAGTGTGCTCCCACTTCAAACACCTTTTATGTTTGTACCTGTGCTGGCAGCTTTTCAAAGGAATCTCATACTTTCTTCCCTCCCTGCTTTGCATAATAATTAGTATGTGAATATGCTTGTGATTTCTTTATTTTAATACAGTTGCAATGTAGAGACTTCAGTGAAGTTTGGAATGCCACTGAAGCAGCCCTTGCTCCAGAAAATATGCAGCCTAAACAGACTGGAAAAACAAAGCACAGAAAAATAATATCATACTCATTCCATGTGGGGAGAAGCATGGCACCAAGCAACTGTCATTTCAGAAGAGATTCAAGATCTTTTCAGCCAGTATCCTGTGCCTAACAGAAGACTGCACCAGTTGCTTCATATACGGTGTAATAGAAGGTGAAAAAATGCAGCATTAAGAAGTGTCATCCGTCCTCACAGTAGAGTTCATTCCCCTTTCTAGGAGTTAGATACTGGCTTATTCCATGAAGTACAAAGTTACAGACAGATAATCCTGACTATTTTTGACCTTCATATATATATATCCAATCCCTTTCTTGAATATTAAGTAAGTTCTTTATTCTGACACTGTTCCTACCAGTGTAATCATAGCAGCCCTGTAAAGATACATCCATACGGGTCACTTCAAGCACCTGAATTGTCTTAACGAGTTCAAATGTATGCAAGATGGATCACATGGGTGATTTCAGGATGTGTGTCTGTGTGTACAATTCTGCCCAGTGTAGCTTATAAAGTCTGGGAAACTGAACACAGGTATCCCCAGCTCCAGCCTCTCCCTGATTTACAATTACAATCCCTAGGAGGGAAGAACAGTAATCTGAAAGTCCTAAAGCTGCAAAGTAAAGGAAAACAAAATTATGCATTTAGTGAATAATGCAAAATATGAGAAAATAATGTAAGAGCTGGGTGTGATGGAAATACCTTTCCTGAGGCTAAGTGGGTACCGATGTGTTTCAAACCCATAAACAGATTTGTGCATGTTGCTGGCTGAAAAGGAGTGGGGTGGAGTTCTAGGTTCTGTTATTACCCCTCTTTGCATGCTCTTATTTATTGCTTCACAAGCAAAGACAGCAGCAGACCTGAGCAGTGTGTTCTTTTCCCTCTGATCTGGAATTAGTGACAGCCTTGCCAAGATTTCTCCATCTTTCTGACTATTTGATGACAGGGGAAAAAAGATGGCTCATTATCACTCATCCTTCTAACTCCTTGGCTGTAGAAGCATTAATAAAGGAAGATAATTCGGGAAAAATTAATTGGAAACCAGGTTTGGGAAGTAATTTAATTGAAAAGGGGGAAAATGAAGACAGAAAGAATCACTCTCACGAATCAACCCAGATTCTAAATTCAAATACAAGTGCAACTTTACATGAGCTTCTTCATGCAGATCTGTCCTATCTTCTGTCTCTCATTGGAAGCAAAAATGAAATTCATACATTGGTAGTTAAGTTTCAGAAGTTGTGGGGACAAAAGCCAACCTTTGAGGATGGGTGGAATATTTTCTTGCAGAACAGCAACTCATTTATAACTACTCATTCACTGTGTATAATCTCTTTACAGAGTCCCTGACTCTGAGACTTACAGCTTGTAAGGCAGGGTATGTAAAGAATATACAGAATCCACAGGGAAGAGATGGAAGGACAGGCAGATCTCTGATAACAACTCATATGTGTAACAGTTTCATTAAACAGTTATTTTGCCACCCTCAGTGGAACAGGGCTCTCGAGGACTGTGGCAGTTTGAGTGAAACGTATTATTGCATCCCACTGGAGTGCTCTGTGATCTATATAGAAGAGGATACTGCCCCTGCAGCAAAGAATGTATTATCTAGATTGTCCACTGAAAAACACAAGTGAAGAAATACAAGTGACTCACCTCAAATAAACGGGTGGAAGAGCCAGGCTAGCAGGGACAGCCATTATCTTATAACAATGTCTCTTTCAAATCCCTCCCCAAGGTATATGCTGGTGAAACTTATTAGTATTACAGTCTTTTCACTTAGGGAGAACGTTCATGAATATTAGAACAGTGCTGAATATTAGAGGGAAAATCTTCACTGTCTTCCTGCTACAGCAGCTTTTTGGAAACATACCAAGGGCTTTGATCCTAAAAACACTTACCTGTAAGCACTTGGGTAGTCCCAATGACTTAAATGGAACTAATCAAGTGCTTAAATTCAAGTGTTTGCAGATTAAGGCCTATGTTTGTATTTTAAGATCTTATCTACAGAAGAAATTGCACCCATTTACTTAAGTGTTTTTATAAACACACCTTTATTTAAATGAATGCAATGTTACCTGTGGATGAGGCCCTAAAGTGAAGAGTGGTGGCCCTCCCTCAGGTCGCAGCAGCATGAGGACAAGTGACAGCTCTCAGCGTGCTGGAAGCCATCAGCAAACGACGAGATCTTGTTATGCTCCGAAATACCTGCCGAGAAGGCAGTTACCACCACGCAGGAGGTGAGGAAACCTCCCTGTGCTTCACCCCCTTGCCGCACACCCTCACCCGACCCGTCCCGCAGACCCGCGTAGCAGGCAGCCCCCGTCCCACCGCGGTAGATACCGTGGTGGGCTCGGCAGGGGGTTTCTCAGCACCTTTTGAAGGTGCAGGGACGGGAATTTTTTGACCTCAGCGGGTTCCTCCCCGAGGCCTTCCCCGGACCTCGCCTCAGCGGGGCCTGCGAGGCGCCGGGGCCGCCCGGCCTCTCCCGCAGCG